>BCNH02000010.1:0-14111 GCA_001662345.2 Metrosideros polymorpha var. glaberrima
GCTCATCATCAGCATTTACACAAACTTTAAATGGCACATCAACGTCTCAATTCATAAAGTTCTAGCAGTTCGAGCAGGAGCAGGTGCAGAAACTGGAGCAGTCATAGGTAACATGATGTTCCTCATTGGAATCCAGTCATCCCGAGTAAAAGGACAAACATTTAACTTTCCAAGAACCTTACTTGTTTCTGCCCTGATTGAATACCGTTTATTCTTGAACCAATTCCAAACCTACACAAAGCATAAAGAACAACAGTGGTAAATCCACACTATAATGCCATGACTTGAAAGTGCAATTCTTACTTGCTTCATCTGCACAGCTAACCCTTTCCGTTCGGGTGCATTACTGCATAAATTACGAAGGGCTCTGAGTTCCAACTGCAGTTAACAGAGAAGAACTAATCATCCAGAAATCAATTCTTAAGATGGGGGACATACCTAAACTTCTCCGCAAGAGCTACAAGAACTACGCGTGCCGGAATGGTAATTGTGTTTTTGCAAAATAGCTTCCATCTCAGTAACCTTGACGAAGAATGCTATTACATTAGTGGAACTTTCAAACTCCAGAAAAAAGCTGTAAGGAAACCAACTGATTCCACAACGATTGGGTGCAGATTCTTCAACTGGAAATTGGTAATGCTCAATTTTATCAAACAGCTGCCCTGTTCTGGACATCCTAATGCCCTAACGTGTTTAGACAAAAACCTGGCCAAGGACCATCATTACTTTTGGAAAAGTAAATAAATGGATACAAATAAGGGCTAAAAGAAGCTAACCATCCCTTCCAAGAATTATATCATGCAGAGACGAAATTCTCCTAGAGAGAGCCATGCATATATAGGCATGGGGAAACTACATGTCCTCTTTTTTTCAGGCCACTACAATATATCCTATGTCCATACTTCCATATTATGTTAATGTAAGGTCCTTAACTAGATAGACTACGCATTCACAAATTGACCAGTGAAGAGTAATAAAAAGGCTCATCTAACTAGATGAATCTAGGCTGGTAGAAATTTTGGGTGCAGACAAACTGGCATTCCTGCCCTGTAACTACAGAAAATATAAAGCTTAAATTTACTTAATTCCCAGTATCGAAGCCAAGCTGCAAAATGGATCACACTATGTCTACAAATGCGAACGATCAGGGGGATTTTTGGAAATTTTTCCTTTTCTATTATTGTTGTTTTTTAACTTTGTTGGAATTACATGTTTGAAATCTGTGAAGGGAATTCATTTTACCGAGAGCAAACCCCCAACCCGAAACCCCAAATGCCAAACCCTAAACCCCTAAAACATTGATATATCTTAGATAACAAATCTATGTCCTTATGTATTTAAATTGATTTATATAGATTCATTTAGAGAAGATTGGAAATTAGGTATAATAATTGTATAATGAGAAACCCTAATTGGGCAAATATATAATGCTGAAAAATATGAGATTATGGGAACTTAATTTTAATTTTAATTATTTAGGTGATTTTAATCAAGTTGCGGTATACAAATGAAAATTTAAGGACTAATGCCACCAAAAATCCAAAACTAGTACGTACCACATTTACCCCAAATTAATTTTCATGTCACAAAAACCCCAAATTGGTACGACCGAGCTACATTTACTCCAAACTATTTTTCATGTCACAAAAAATTATACTTTTGGTGGTCTGTGATCAGCCCTAGAATTTTGTGAATTAAAATTTGCCCCTAGAGTTCTAAGACTATACAATTAAGTCCCGATTTGTAATAAATAAACTATCACTCCTTCTAACGTATTCTATACAAGAAGAAAAATCTTCCACTCAAGCCACAACATGCAGTTCTTGGAGATTCATTTAAACTTAATATCAAAGTTTAAACTAGATAAACAAACATTGACCAACTCAGTTAAAAAAAATTATCAACTAAATCAATATAACTTGGTCCTGAAAAGTTTTTACTTACCTGGATAGATAGATTACGTAAACATAGAGCGAAACCAAATAAGAAAACTAAATCAAGCCCACAAACTCAAAATCCTTGCTCACGACGGACACCGATCAGATGTTGGCTTCACTTCCTTTGCTTGTTTCGAGGCCAATAACTCAACGTTTTGGGTAATTAATGAAAAGCATCGTCAAGTCTACTTTCCAATGATATATTGCTCGCACGCTAATTTGACTCCGACGAGGCCCATCCTTCAACGGCGTCCCCCTTCATGCAGCCAAGAGACGTCACCCTTGGCCAGGCCAGACCCCTACTCCAGCAGCCACCACAACCCACAACCCTAAATCCTAAACCCTACACCCCATACCCCAAAACCCCAAACCACCCTACACCCTAGACCCTAACACCCTAGACCCTAGACCCTAGAACGTACACCCTAGACCCGAGACCCCAGACCCTAAACCCCCTCGAACCCCGACACCCCCAAACCCTCGTACCCTACCCCGAACCCAGACCCCCGAACCCCAAACCCCCAAAACCCTAAACCCCAAATCCTAAACCCGAACCCCAAACCCTATGCTTGTTATAGTTACTCTATTAGGTATTCAAACAATTGCCTAGATTGGATTTTGTGGAATGCAGAATTCGCTGCTGCCCAATAACTGTGTCAAGCACTACAGTCGTAGTCGACTTTTGAAACACTTCACAAATTATAAGAGCCAAGCCTAGTATAACTCCATACACAAAAAATTAAGACTCCTTTCAACGCTTGACAACTAGAATGTTAAAAACTTTGAAAAACAACAGAACATAAACCAACAGAATTCCCATTTGCCACTCCGAAGAATATGTCATCCATCTCAAGTAATCCCTTTAACATCTCCCACTCACGAATCACAAATCATCTATATAACACTCATCGGTATTCCACCACCCAGAAGCCTTTGTTAGGTAACCAACAAGAGAAATACATATCAATGAAGACAAAAAGATTGAGTAACTCACTTTCATTGACCCATTAAGGCACAAGCATGCTTCACAACGACAATTGCCACAACAATATGGGCAAGCCTCACCGAAGGCCTCCTCTGTTGATTGAGGATACCTGCATTTCAATACTAATAGTAAATCAGGGGATCTTGAATGCAAAAAAAAAAAGCAAAGTTATGCACATATAACCATGAAAATTTCTCAGCATGTCTGACCACCTAACAAAATAATGAGCACTAGGACAAACAGATCCTTCAGCAATTTTAAAAATTTATCGATGTCCTAAAAAAACAAAAAGAAGGGGGAGGGAGCACCTTCCTCTTAATCATGTAACCGTTTAACCAGTAGGAATTTTTTAGATATTGCGGTTTATACCATTTAGCGCCAAAATCACTTACTAGAGTGAACCGAGGTTTACTGAAAGTGATAAGATTCTACAGAGTGTAACAAAAAGTCCTGTGTGCATGCACTGGTCTGCACTGGGGATGGGATCATCTCAAATTACTCACATGAAAAAAGGCTTACTTTAAATGCTAACAGATATTAGTAATTTGTCCAGCAAACAAAATCCATCAGCATAAGAAAAGTATGCAAGAAAAGAATAATGCATGCATTGCTCATAAAAAAAAAACGCTCGAGTATATTACACATCAAGGATGCGAACTTCTTCCTCCAAGTTTAAATTGTGAAGATCCAAAGAGAACAAGAGGGAACAAAAAAAACCCAAAGATAGGACTCACCACCATCCAGTTCACCAAACCAGAGCTGACGCAAACCAGAGAGACCACGAACACAAATACAAGCCAAAATGTCATGACCGTTTTCCCAGTGAACCACACTTATTCAAACTTCAAAATTCGTGGCAAATAACACCATTCTAGGCCAAAATAGCGAGCTTTCGAATCGGGTGCAAACAAATGCTTCATATGAAAGCGTGCTTGGTCAAAACTACATGAAGCCCACCAACATGTTAATAGCAGAGTAAAGAGAGACTGAAGAAAGACTGAAAAAACAAAGTGAAGACTCACCGTCGTCTCAGTTCACCAAACCATAGCTGACGCAAACCAGAGAGACCACGAACACGAGCACGAGCCGAAATGCCACGGCCGTCTTCCCAATGGACCACAATTATTTAAACTCTAAAATTCGAGGCAAATAACACCGTTCTAGGCTAAAGGAGCGAGCTCTGGAATCGGGTACGAACAAATGCTATATAAGCGAAGCAAAGATTGCTTGGTTGAATCTACGTGAAGCTCGCCAGCATGTTAGTAGCAGAGTAGGGAGAGACAGAAGAAACGCTGAAAAAACCAATTTATGACTCACCATCCTCACAGTCCACAGACCAGAGTTGAAACAAACCACAGACCGCAAATGCGTGTTGTCTTTTCCTTTCCCTCTCTCTGTTTTTGCTTTTTGTGTGTGGTGTGTTGTGTGCTTGTGTAATGTGGGGATGGAGTGAGTGGCGTGTGCAGAGGGAGAGGGTGAGAATCGATGGACGTGAATGATGGTGAGAAGTGAAAGGATTGGGAGGGAAAAAACGGGGGACCAAGCGGGAAAGGAAGGAGGGAGAAAAAAGTTGCCGGGCCGAGCCGGCCCGTGCGGGCTGGGACGCGGATCCGACCCGATCCGAAGGCTTTTCTTCTTCTTCTTCTTTTTGCTAATTAATTTTTTTTAGAAATTAACTATTTATCTTTTTTGTTTCCTATGCTTATTTGGCTTTTTTATATTTTTCTAAAGAAAAATCCACCCGATTGACAAAATTCTGTATCAACACAGACCAATTAACCTATGAACAACATACCCATTCCTTATCTAACAAAAATGTTGTTCAATGACTTAGGGCCGAACAATGGTCCACCAGCAACGTCATGGCTAGTAACTACAAATCAATTAATTATGAGGGAACATTTCATGTCGCTAATAATACAAAAGAACAGGAAGTAGGAGTATGGTCCCAAGTTTATTATCACCACAGTGAAAATAAGAAAACGAGCATGTGACAGCAGGAACAGTCGTTGTCAAAATGGTCATGTCAGTGCAAAGAACTCACCGTGATTTTGAAACCTAACGCTTGAACCTTAACCGTCTCCCAATTTTACTCTGACCATGCAGAATGTTCAACCAAAGGGATAGCGAATTTCTGAAACAACGGCATTGAAATTTGAAGCCTTATTGGAACATATAAACAAAACAAAAGCAACAAAAGAAATCCAAATCCACTACGAGCAAAGTACTTTTCGGCAACCTCTGCATCCATAGCATCCATAGCAAAATATGTTCTTACCTCTCCTCTCGTCTTTGTTCGTGGAGAACTTTTTTTCTTCAGAAGTTTTCAATGGGCTTCTTTAATATTCCTTCCTTTCCTCATTGTGCTTATGATTTTTCTTATGAGTAGCCATGTCTTCGCCGTCTTCATCTTCGAAAGAAGTTTGATTTCCTACATCATCATAGTCAGCTTTTAAAGCAATAGCCCTCTTGCCTTTGTTGTTAGGGATAATGACGTAGACGATCCATGAACTTTGGCCCAATATGCAATGTGGTATATGAACTTTCAATTTAACACAAATGGTTCCTACACTTTAACTCAATATTCAATATGGTCCATGAACTTTCAATTTGACATAAATGGTTATTGAACTTTTGGTATATGTTCAAACTAGTCCCCGGATTATATGAAAATGTTCAATGTTATCCATAAACTAAAATTAATTGAATGACCACATTGAACATTTTCATATAGTCCATGGTCTAGTTTGAACACATACAAAAAATTCAATGTCCACATTGAACATTAAGCTAAAGTTCATTGGCCATTTGTGTCAAATTAAAAATTAAAGGATCACGTTGCACATTGGCCAAAGTTCATGAACTATTTGTGTCATTTTCCCTTGTTGTTATTTTCCTCATTTTGATGCTCAGCTTTGTAAGACATCACAGTTCCTATCACTCCATTCATTTGGAAGAGCTCTTAGGAACTTGTTCAACTTATTAGCGTTTGTGACCATGTTCCCTTGGTTGTCAAGGTCATTCACAATTTCAGTTAATCTTGTAAATATTTGAATGACCATCTCTGTTGATTTCATCTTGAATATCTTGTAATTTTCAAGAAGGATGTTCATCTTGGTTTTCCTCACTTTATCAATTCATTTAAATGTAACTAGGAGATTATCCCAAATTTCTCTAATTGTGGTACATAAAGAAATTCGGTTAAACCCATATAAAGATAATGCACAATATAAAAGATAAATAGCTTTAGCATTTAGTACAAGCCTTCTCTCAATTTCTTGGGAAAATTATTTAAAAAGTCCTAAACCTATTACAATTGTGTCAATTCAATCATATATATTTTTTGTGCTAATTCAATTCTAAATTTTTTGCAATTGTCTTAATTCAGTCATTCTGGCGAATTTTAGCCGGCCGACGATAACGTGGACACTAACTAATTGGTGACAAAATTTTTTATTTTTTTCCCTCCCCTCCCCTCCCCTTCTTCTTCCTGACCGGCTGGTCAGGAAGAAGAAGGGGAGGGGATAGGAGGGAAAAAAATAAAAGAAAAGAAATTAAAATTCAAAAAAAATATTAACATATTATGTCGCTAGCCGGCTAAATTTCGTCGAATGGGCTGAATTGAAATAATTATAAAATGTTTATGACTAAATTGGCACAATTGTAATAAGTTTAAAACTTTTTTTATAATTATCCCCAAGCCATAAACAGCTGGTGGAGCTTGTGAATGCTCATCTCCAGTTGGTTGAGCAGGTGCCCCCACGAGCAAAGGAACTTTTGGTCCATTGTCTATCCCATCCCACATAGGATACTTTATTACTTGAAGAAATGTTTTCATTCTTTGTTTCAATAAGCGTAGCAAGTGCCATAAAAGTAATGTGGTTTACTAGGAGCTTGTTCATTAGAGCACCAAACCATCTTGAAGTTTTACCTTCTCAAATATGAAGGTCCAAGGTTGTCTGCCTTAATCAAAAAGATGATCTTGTTTGTAACATTGTGTTTCTACCGGCCTATGTACCGTACATCTAATTGGTTCGTTTTTTTCTAAATTGTAATTTTTTCTGCCTTTGATGTGCTTAAAACTACCATGGCTATACTAATGCCGAAACGCAATAGAAATTAGCTAAACAGAAGAATCAAAATAGAAAAGAGGGACAATTTGTTCTCTCGAATTCGATTATCAAAATCAATATGAAAATATCAAAAGTCTGCATTTTTTAAATTGTAATATCCCTTTTATAGGGTGCTAAACCTAATTAAATTAGGAAACGTAAAAAGTACTAAAATACCCCTAAAATAACAAAAAAAAAGCCTAAAAAACCGTCAAAACGATCCCGAATGCCCAAAAAATGACATGTATCATTGCTTTAGCAATGGGTTGCGTCCAGTGGCCCATTTCCATGTAGCATGTGAAATTTCAGCCAATTCCGAGTTTGCCGACCTGAAGTGCATCATTCTCCCCTACTAAGAAAAAGATTCGCCCTTGAATCTGCTTCGTTTTCATTGACAACAATCTCCTCAGGTTCTTCTTCATCTGCATGGTAAGGTGATAAATCTGTTACGTTAAAAGTCTCCGATACATTGTACTCACCCGGTAGCTCAATCTTATAAGCATTATCATTAATTCGCTCAAGCATCTTGAACGGTCCATCAGCTCTAGGCTGCAACTTGCCAAACTTGCCAGTTGAAAAACGCTCCTTTCTGAGGTGAATCTACACTAGATCACTCTTTTTGAAGACAACTCGTTTTCTGCGCCTATCCACCCACTGCTTATACGTCATGTTCTGTTTGTTGATTCGGTTATGAACTTGTGAATGCAACTTTTTGATCTGCTTGGCATGCTCATCTACGTCTGAACTGAACTGCTTGTGAACTGGTAATGGTGTAAGATCCAGAGGAGTAATTGGATTACGCCCATAAACTATCTCGAACAGGCTATTCTCTGTAGTTCGATTCTGTGACCTGTCATAGGCAAATTCTGCCTGAGGTAACACAAAGTCCCATTGTCGTGGGCTATCTCTAATCAAGCTTCGCAATAAGTTTCCCAAGCTTCGATTGACAACTTCGGTCTGCCCATCAGTCTAGGAATAGTGAGAAGAACTAAACTGCAATCTGGTGCCCATATGCCTCCAAAGAGTGCGCCAAAAGTGACTCACAAACTTCACATCACGATATGAAGTTATGGATTTGGAAACCCCATGCAGTTTAACAATCTCCTGTAAAAACAAACGAGCGACCTGTGAAGCATCAAAGGTCTTGTTACAGGGAATAAAGTGCGCCATCTTCGAAAATTTATCGACAACCACCATTATGGAATCTTTATTCCGCTGTGTTCTTGGCAATCCCAAGACGAAATCAAGGTTGACATCCTCCCATGGTGCAATTGGGACAGGTAAAGGCATATATAAACCAACGTTGATACGTCTGGTTTTTGCCACATGATATACCCTACACCTCTCTACAAACCGAGCCACATCACGCTCCATTCGAGGCCAATAAAAATGCTCATATAGTAAGGTCATCGTCTTATCCATCCCAAAGTGACCAACTAGACCTCCTGCATGACTCTCAGTGATAATGGATTCCCTCAACGAATACTGAGGAATACACAGTCTGTTACCTTTGAAAAGAAAACCCTCCACAATAAAAAACTGCTGAAAGGGCCCTGTTTTGCACTTCCTCCAAATATCTCCAAAATAAGGATCATCTTCATACAAATCCTTAAAAGAATCAAAGCCCAAAACTCTTACCTGCATCGTAGACAACAGAGAATGTCTTATGCTTAATGCATCTACCACCTTATTCAGTACTCCCGCCTTATGTTTAATAGCAAAGCTGAAAGCCTGAAAAAACTCCACCCACTTTGCATGCCTAGCATTCAATTTATGCTGACCATTAATGTATTTCAACGCATCATGATCAGAATACAAAACAAATTCTTTCGAAATAAGGTAATGCCTCCAATGCTCCAAGCTCCTCACTATGGCATAAAATTCCTTGTCATAAGTCGAATATCTTTTCTTCGCTTAATTCAACTTCTCACTGAAAAACGCGACAGGTTTACTTTTTTGGTTCAAGACGCCCCCAGTACCAACACCTGAGGCATCACAATGCACCTCAAAAACCTTACTAAAATTTGAAAGCACTAAAACTTGGGCTTTAGTCACCCTTTTCTTCAACAACTGAAATGCAGCATCTGCCTCTTTGGTCCACACAAATCGGCCTCCCTTTAGACAATTCGTAAGAGGCGTAACAATGGTGCTAAATTCACGAACAAACCTCGGATAAAAAGATGCTAGCCCATGAAAGCTGCATACCTTATGAATATTCCTCGGACTCTCCTAATTTGTAATGGCCTCGATCTTTACTGGATCCATCTGAATGCTATCTTTCGACACAATATAGCCCAAAAACGTCACATGATCAGTTAAAAAGTGGCACTTTTTGATGTTGACATACAATTTATGCTCCCTCAAGGCCTCAAATACTCTTCCCAAGTGTTGCAAGTGTTGTTCAATCGAAGCACTATAAATCAAAATATCATCAAAATAAACAACAACAAATTGACCAATAAAAGGACGAAAAACCTGATTCATCAGCTTCATAAAAGTACTTGGTGCGTTAGATAATCCGAATGGCATCATCATCCACTCATACAGACCATCTCTAGTCTTAAACCCTGTCTTCCACTCATCTCCAGGTTGCACCCTAATCTGATGGTAACCACTCTTCAAGTCTATCTTCAAAAAGATAGTCGCCCCATGTAACTGATCAATCAAATCATCAAATCGTGGGATAGGGAATCGATACTTAACTGTGATTTTGTTGACAGCTCTGCTATTTATGCACGTTCTCCACGATCCATCTTTCTTAGGAACCAACAAAGTCGGCACTACACAGGGACTCATGCTCTCTCGGACTGCGCCTTTCTCTAACAGCTCTTGCACTTGCCTCTGCAGCTCCTCATGTTCTTTATGGCTCATTCTGTAAGCTGCCTTATTGGGGATAACATCTCCTAGAATGAGATCGATACAATGCTGAATGTCCCTCATGGGCGGTAACCCAAGTGGCATCTCTTCCGGTACGACATCGGCAAACTCCTCAAGCAAGGGCAGAATTGATGTAGGAATTTCGAAACTGTCAGGATTCTGCTCCATCACCACAACGGTAAAAAGCTCAGATGCGTTCACTGCCTCTTCCTGGAACTCTGACCAAGACAACATATTATTCTTTACCTCCTTTCTCAAATCCGTAGAACCTAGGGTAATGGTCCGACCATCCTTTTTTGAAAGTGTGGGTATTTTTAAAGCCATCATGTTGTGCTTTTCTGTCGAACTGCCACGGCCTTCCCAATAAAATATGACAAGCATCCATTGGGACCACATCGCACCACACTTTATCATTATACCTTTTTCCAATCGAAAACTGCACAAGACACCTCTTGCTCACCTTTACCTCATTCCCTTTCCTAAGCCATGAAAACTTGTATGGTTGAGAATGATCTTCTTTATTCAGCTCCAACTTCTCTACCATGGTAGTTGTTGACACATGAATTTTCCCGACGAATGAAGTTAGAAAATTCGAGAATTGACTCCCGGCCACGGCGAGAATTGTTTCTTGACCAAAAAATTAGATTTGCATCTTTAGTACTTTAATTGCATATAAGTGTTAATTTAGCATAGCTATGTAGATTTAGACCTTTAAATTTTACATTTTCATAATAATGGTCGAATATTGATTTCTTAGTCAAACTGAGAAATTTAATCTTTGATCAAAGAAAATATTAAAATTTTGCTAGTCTTTAATTTTGTTTTAGACATTTGATTTAGGGACAGAAAAATTTAAAAATCTCGGGTCCGATAAAAGAAATTTAAAATCGCAAAGTCGGTCGATCATTTAAAGCATTATACTTGGCACCGCACGATTTAACTCATACTTCTCGCAAGATTGTGCCACTTGGCGCGAAACCCTAAACCCTAAAAGGAAAAATCCTGAACTTTTATGAGCAAAATTGGTTATGGGGATAAAGAGAAGAGGAGGCGGCACAAAAGAAAAAAAAAAGAGAAGGTTCCAGCGAGGGTCTTGAAGAGAGGGAGGGTGAGCTAAAAAAGAAAGGAAGAAGGGCGATTTTTTTTTCCTCTGATGCCCAATCCGCAGACTCTCTAGGAGGAAAGCATGGGATCACCATTGAAAATCCATCATCTCCATTTTTGGATAATCACGATCTTTCCATCTTTTCAAGACCAACCCATTCTACTCTTTCCACGAAGAAAAACCGCCATGTTCATCCACTGAGAATCGGGAGACAGAAACAAAGGAGTGGTGATCGAGCAAGGAGGAGGGCATTTTTGTTGAAGGTGGTGGAGCAAGAACGAAGATAGTAACACACAGAGAGTTCTCTCTTTGGGGGGGCTTCGTGAAGTTTTGTCCAGAAAAGAGTTAAAAGCTTCATCGTTCACACAGACAGGAGACCGGAGGAGAGCAACCCGAGAAAGCGACAGTGAGGGAGGGAGAGAAAAATCCATCTCACGAAGGAAATCTGGCGATTCCCCGGTGACCCGACGCTCCCCGACCGTCCTAGCCGCCGCCGCCGCCGCCGATTTCAGCAGCTTCCCCACGCCGACCGACCAGGTAAACTCCCCCATTATACTTGATTTTGTCTTGTTTCACCGAGATACCCAAACCGAGTCCGCGATGAAACCATTCGAGGCCAAACCTCTTTGCTGTGGAATAATGCTGTTTTGGAGTGTTACGTGTCCTGTTCGTGTTGTGGGTCGCTCTAAAATTAGGCCTAAAACCTCTTCTTAGAACTGCACATCACATGCTTGACGATTTGCCCAAATGCATTGCTAAATCCAGATTTGTGCGACCCATGTTTAGAATCGAGTCCGGTTCATGATTTTTACGTTTTTAGTTGAGATACGCCTGATTCTGCATTTTTTCTTGATCTTCGTGGCATATCCCCCGATTCCCCAACGCCGGTCGTGAATGAGCGCCTATACGGAAACTCCCCTCCCTTTCCGATGATGGCCTACGATTCGAGTCCGTCCAGTGTCAGTCTCTCTCTATCCTTGTAATTGTGTGCTTGTATACGTAGAGTAGAGTAATGATTTTGAGATAGCCACAGAATATTGTTCTGTGCTAAGATTTGTCGTCGATGTTAGTTTTTTTTTTATGACCGGAGTCGTGGCCGGAGTAAATGGTGGCTCGGTGGCTGTGATGAACCGGCGGTGAAGGTAGAGCGTCAATGGCTGGTGATGAGTTCCGGCGAGGTCAAAGGTGAAGGCTCTCGGCGAAGAGCCATAGAGAAGACGACCATAAAAGGAAAACGAAGAGTAGAAAAAAAGAAAAAAAAAAGCAAACAAGTGAAAAATGAAATAATGGGCTAGGGGCAATCTTGTTGGAAAATGGACTGACTTGGTTTTATCGTGGGCTCATTGTGGCTTTATTGAAAAGTGAGCTTGGGCTAAAATTAGATTTTGTTAAGCTTGGGTGTAGTTATTTTCGAAGTTGGGCTTGGGAGATTCTAATTGAAAGAGACTTAACTAACAAGCCCTTTAGCATCCGCGGCCCAGTTTTGGAAGACCAGATCGCTGCCCATTGTTCGAACCGGGCCCAAGGGCCCAGCCCGAGTCCCTTTTTTCGTAATTAAACAATCAAAAAATAAAAATTCGAAAAAATCAATAAAATGATAAAAAAATATTCAGAAATTAGTTTTCTCCTAGTTTCGATAGTTTTTTTCTAGTTTAGATTTAGTTTTGAGGCTAGCATTAAAAAATGGGAAAACCTTTGGAAAATTGGATTCGAATTGAACGAGCCCGTAGGGCTTTGCCATATGTTTTTTGAATGTCTTTTCTTTTAGAGACAATGCTAGGTCGTTGATTGAGCACTTTCATTTCAATTAACTTGATTGCGCACTTTTAATACATTGATTGTTATTTTCTTTTTAGCCTGGTTAGGATAGATCATTAGGAAAAGAAAATTGAAAAGATTGATTGGACATTTTAATGGCAAGTGATTAAGTTTAGGTACCGAAAGGGCGCTAATTAAGTTATTAGCGTAATCAAGTCTCCGATCCTAGATTTCTGGTTGCGTAGGAATCGAGACGGCACTCTCGCGTCTCAATTGGTTTCTAGTCGACCTCAACAGGCTAGTGGCGACTCATTTTCCCGAACATAGATTTCTTTTTAGGAGTAATCGAATCTCAAATTGAATTTTTCCAAACATCGCACGAGGTATGGGCTTGAGAGAACCCACGCCTAGATCGATGGGCCAATTGGCCTGCCTTTTTGGGCAATACCCCTAAACCTATATTCCCTATTTAAGGAATTTTTAGGTCGCGATAGTAGTAGACACCACATTCTCGCAACTTCCCCCATCTATTATCATGCTGCATATTTTTCCTCCGCTAGTGCACTTAGTTTGAAAAATATTATGCCTAAGCCATGATTCATCTCCTGCCTTAGCAACATTTAAAATTCTTCTAATGACTAGGGACTCATCAGAATCAGCGTAAATAATCTCTTCCTGATCTGCATCCGCATCCTCTTGTTCTCCATCTGATTCATCATAAAATACACCTTCATCAAAGACTGGATTATCAACAAGCGTCATAATCTGTCGGTATAGACAATCATCAGCAAAATGCCCGAGTCCCTGACACTTGAAGCATCGCTTGGTTGCAGTCCCTCCCCTGCTAGTTCCAGCATTACTCTGTCCCTCTTTGGACGTCGGTTTAGAGCTCGCACCCTTAACTGCTGTTGGTGTCAAATTAGTTGAAGAACTCCCTGGTTTACCACGGAAATCTTTGCCCGACCACCAACTCTGAAATCTGTAACTGCTGCCCTTCCTTTTACATTGCGCCTCCACCTTCAAGGCCAATATGCACACGTCCTCATAGGTCCAATACTACTGTAATTGGACAACATCAGAAATTTCAGTTTGCAACCCTGCCAAAAATCGCGCAATCGTTTGTTCGTCTTCCTGAGCCACATCACAACGCATTCGCAGACGATCAAACTCATGGGTATATTGCTCGATGATCAAATCTCGCTGTGTAACACTATGATATTCAATAAACGCCTCCTGCCTATAATGAGTAGGCAGAATTTTTTTTTGCAGCAACTTCTTCATCTTATCCCAGCGATCCACTTTCGATTTCCCCTCTCTAGAATGCTGTTTCTTCACAT
>BCNH02000010.1:19858-140996 GCA_001662345.2 Metrosideros polymorpha var. glaberrima
TCATGCCCTTTTTAAAACTTTTTAACCATTTCAAATCTTTAATTGAAATAGAATTCACTTCAAGCCCTTATTTAAAAAAATAAGTTCACTTCATGTGCTTAATTAGAATTTTCCCGAGCATTTATAATCCTTCTACTTGTTGCATCACATCCTTTCGGCACTCTCGCTCCCTGCATTTCTTTCTATCTTTTTTGTTTCTTTTGCTGAGCATATAATGCTCATCACTCACTTGCAAGTACTCCCAGATCAGGGAAAAAAAAAATTACTCCCAGATCCGGGATATCGGGACTACTTCAAGTCTGACGATAGCGTCCTTGTACTCTTTCCATCACATCGGTCTGGTACATAGGCCTCTCTCTCTCTCTCTCTCTCTCTCTAGAGAGATGGGGTACACCGCATATCTTTTTATCAATTCTTTTTCTTTTGCTGAGCATATAATTCTCACTATTCACTGTTTAACGGCACTAATCATCATGTTCTCAAGAACAGTTTCTTGCTAGAAATATCTATTTATAGTCCCTTGACGAGTTTTTGAATAGAAAGACACATTTAATAACGATACAAAATATTTATTTCCATAACATAAATTTGTTCGATAACTGGAGACCGGTGATTGGCGGTGCGACCAGTGACTAGTGCGGTACTGGTGGTGATGGGTGATCGGTGGCAGCGGCGGTGATGGCTGACCGGTGGCAATAACGACGACGAGCGACCGATGACGAGAGAGAGAACAGAACGAGTCATGAAGAGAAGAGAGATATAAGATTTTTTTTTCTATAAGAAAATTCTAATTTTCATTTTTACTCCAAACCTATTTCTAAGCTAAAAATTTGTCTCAAAAATAGAAAAATGAAATTACGTTACCTAACGGATTTTGTTGTTGTTGGTATGTATGTATTGTATATGAAGCTCACATGAATTGGTTACATCTATAGCTGCTTTTATGTAACATTTATGAATTAACATGACTTTGAGGCTACAATACACTATACATCGAGTTCTCTTTTTTCCCGTTCTTCAAATTTGTTACTATTAGGTGATATTGACTAACAGCATCATCTAAAGAGGGTGAATAGGTGATTTCAAGAAACTTGACAAAATATTGTGAAATTAAAAGTGTCAAGGGTGATATAATTGTGATCGGATAAAATAGAGTTTTGATATGAGCAATGTTTCGGTTCTATCGAGCAGTGTAGTGCTTTTTTTTTAATAATAAGTAAACATAAGCAGAGAGATAGAGAACGACGCATTCAGAGTTTATAGTAGTTCGGCTTGGTGTAAATCTATGTCCACTTTCCTTAACTAACAGCCTACTGGTATATGAAAGATTGAGTTCGTACTTTGCTCTAAACATATTTTAGCTGGTAGTAAAATTTGTAACTTAGGGACACTACCTATCATCACATATAAGTGGTCATTTAGGTATGACATTGCCTTTTGTTTTATGTAAAATCGCGTAGCCACACTTGCTTACCCGAGGCATCTAATTTCGTTTTAGTCAGCAAGTTTGGGAAGTATAATATGTATAGTTTCGGAACAAAAGCACTGTCTATATGACGAATCATTCTAAGGAATGTCTAACGATGCAACCATATCCAGTCGAATATACATTTAATTGTATAGCATAGAAATACCTTTCTTGCCTAATTTCATTTCCACGTACCAAACAAGTTGAAAGTGACCGGCCACTTGATATCGTACTTCTTTCATGTTATCTATCAAGAAATAGGGTGTTTAAAATAAATGGGAACCAAGAATACCAAACTTCACGAGACAAAACCAAATCAAAATTGCAATCTGATGATAAAACAGTTTGGTTTATACTTGAGAAACAGTGAAAACGATAAGATAAATTTTTTTAATCGATTGGCTTACAAAATATTATGTCCATAATTTCTTCAGTAAATAGATAAATTATTTCTTGAATTGGATACATTAGAGTATATCCGATTTGAATATATCCCCTTTGGTTTGGGTTCGGTACCTCTAAGTTTAGGAAAATTTACCAAAACTGTCCTAAACCTATTGCAATTGTGTCAATTCAGTCATAATTTTTTTTTTAATTCATTTATAAACCTTTTGCAATTGTGCCAATTCAGTCCATTCAGTCACTTTTGGTCGTCGAATTTTTAAATTTATTATTTTCTTTTCTTTTTCTTGATTTACTAGTTGTGGCCAGCGAGGGTCGCTAGAGCTTGTCGGCCATTGGACGAGGCTCGCAAAGCCCGACAAGGGTTGTGGCCCTCGCCCAAATCTAGGCGAGGCGCACGAGGCTGCGGGTGAAGGCATGCCTTGCCCACGGCCACGCCTCACAAGGTCACTAGGCGCAATGCGAGAGGTCAAGCAAGTTGTGAATTCGCGAAGGCAGCCTCACTAGCCGCAGGCGAAGGCGGCCATGGCCTCGCTCATGGCCGACGAGAGCTTAGCAGCTCTCGCCTAGTGGCCGGCGAGCTCCAGCAACTCTCGCCCACCACAACCAGAAAACCAAGAAGGAAGAAAAAACCCTAAAAATAATTTAAAATTTTGAAAAATTATTAAAATATTGTTATTTCGATTGGCCAACGTGCCACATCAGCGTCGATCGGCAAAAATTGGTCGGATGGACTGAATTGGCACAAATGCAAAAGGTTTAGAACTAAATTGGCAAAACAAAATTATTTAGGACCGAATTGACATAATTGCAATAGATTTATTACTATTTTGGTAAATTTTCCTTTAAATTTGACTTGAAACTGGAATGTGAACTCGAACTTTTTGGACCATAAATTCTGGGTTCATGGCATATTCAGTAAATAGGAGGCCTAACTAGGAGGAAAGGAAAGGCTAATTTACTATGTTCTTTGGAGCAAGTCCAGTCCATTACAATGTTGCGTATTGAATGCGACGTTGATGAGTTCATGGGCAATCAGAATTCATCTCCTCGCAATGAAAATAAGGGCACGTTGGGTAACAGTTCTTTTCTTGAGAATAGTTTCTAAGCAAAAATGATTTTTTTTTTAATTCTGTTCCCGAGGACAAAGAAGTAGATTTTTTATGCCTTTTGTTTCTGTTTTTGGGAACAATTATGTTCTTCTCTTTGATAATATGAGATATTTTGTCTATTCCCGTAACAATCGTTGCTTCGGAGTTGACTTTTAGTACATCTGGCTGTGTGCTTGATGGCTTTCGAATGTCTTTGACTCCTAGAGTGGTGGAAGTTTTGATTTGCACTTAAGATTGGTTGAGAGTGGTTACCATGTCGATTAATGTTGATGAATGCATAAAAAATGCGAAAAAGTTTGAGTGGGGTAAGTTATGGAGATATCTTTTTATCTTGTTATTCTTTCGTATATCTAATGACTGAATGCTTTATTTAATATCTTGTTGATAACTCTATAAAAATAAAGTTATTTCACTTATTTTAGGCAACAATTAATGTGATATTCATGAGAAAATATTTGAATTTCCTTCTAATTATTCAAATTTTCCTTGTTTATGCAGCATAATGAGACATGAAGAAAATAAGAAAAAAAAAGCAAAAAGAAGGAAAGGAATATGCCACCCAAGAAAAGGAATATGCCATCCACAGAAGCATTAGAAGATAGAGCCAAATTAGGAATTCTGGAATTTGTTCCATAATTTTAAGTTTTAGATAAGCAATTGCCTTATTTTTAAAGTCTTAGATATTATCCTATAAATAAGATAATATTGAGAGCTAGAAATGAGAATTTTTCAGATTGTTCTTTTATCGTTCTTAGAGTTTTTTCCAATCATTTGAAGAGAAAACAAAGTGGTGACAGAATTCTTGTTCTTCGATTCAAGATGTTGGGTTTTATTTATATTTTCATTTCTTCTTCTATTATGGTCTAATTTTCTATTGTTAGAGCTATGATGTAGCTTAACTATGATTGATTAATTTTCAAGACTTGTTGACGCAATTCTAGATTTCATCTATGTGAGTTATATATCACGTTCTTAATGCTTTTAAGTGCTTGATCACCACTTAAATGATTTTTGTTGCATGTTTGAGACCGAAAGGAGATTCCATGCAAGTGATTTATGATATATAGCCATGAATTTAACTTAGATAGAGATATACTAGGTTGTTTGTGTGGTTTCGGTAGTAGGTAAATCGAGGGTGATTTATTGAATCCGGGAATATTCATAGATCTTAATGCGCTTAGGTTTACTTAAATTCACATGGACCAAATGTGGATTGCTAAATTTAAGTAGAGTTGCTATACCGGACTAAGGATAGTGATTTAAAGTAGGAAGTTCTACCGTTACACTATGATTTCAATTTGATTGCATAACGAGATTGGTTAATTATTCTTGATTGGTTAAGTGAAATCGGATGCTCTAACGTTTTTAACTCTTGATCAAAATCCTTTGTTCCTTGTTTTTTTATATTCGAAATTTCTAGGTTTAGTTTGCGAATTTCTATTTTTGATTTTGGTTTGCTGCCTTGGTTAATTTAGTTTTCTTTAGAATTTCGATTGCTTTATTAAATCTTTAATTGGTTGGATAAATTTGAGAATTGTTCAATTTTAGTAAGTAATTTGATTGATTTGTCTACAATCTCTGTGGGAATGATACTTTGATTCATCACTTTATTACTTGTTCGATACATACACTTGCGTTACTAATTTAGAGAACACTTGTTTTTGTTAGAGATGAATGATGTTCGCTCGGAGCTTACCGGTAAGTAGGGTTTATAAGTTGAAGTGGAAGGAATATATGTGGTGAGATTTTCCATGAATTATTTGAGTTCGATTACTAGTAACTCTGATTTAAAACTAATGCTTAGTGATCATATATACTTAACTACAATTTGGCCGCTTTTTAACTTCATCCATCAACCATCAAGAAAGGACTTGACTTGGCATGCCAAGTTACAAGATGCCACTTATTGTCTGTTTAGTGTTATGTTGATGTAGTTGATTATAATCATGAAAATGATTCTGTTGATGTGTGTTTGACTGTTGATGTAGTTGCTGAACGGTATTTGATGTATCCTGGGAAGAACATAACCCCGTTGGGCATCTAACTCATGTGCCTGCATGAGTTCTTTACCCTCCTAACATTGCATTGTGAAAGTTGTTGGGGAGATTTTTTTTTGAAGTGCCCGTGCCAAGATCTGCTTTTCTTGCTTTACAAAGGTCTGAGGGCTGATTATTGTGGAATTTAATGTGTTTTAACACATTTGAAGAACAAGAATTATTGTGAATCCAACATTTTCATTAGACAGCCCAGGAATTGATCCGGTCCGGTCGTCGATTCCAGAAACTGGAAATCGATCCTCCTAGTCTGGTTCCAGGTTCCAAGGTGGGAATCGAACCTTTCAGGAACTGATCATCCCTACTTAACATGATAAGACATCCACCACATAATACATACCTCACAATGAATTAGTTGTCTTCACGAACCATACCAATACCAACAATCACATTGTCTAACAGGGTAAGGTCAAGAATGTCCTTAAATTATAAAAAAACTAGAAATCACACAACCAAAAAAGAAAACAAACTTTATCAGAAATGTTCACGTTGCTGACGAACCCATTGCTCATAATCTTGCAACAGCTGCCGTAGAAGAAGCGGTACGAGCCTATCCACTAGAGCTTGCATCACTCTGTTCGATATAAAAGTGTCGTTATTTTGAGTGCAAAAGATATGGAGCCAGTCGATCAATGGAAGTTGTACAGAACAGAAATCATTTTTGTTGCTGTGTTTCAGAGAAATGCCACACTGGTCATATCCGTAATATGCTTTGGATCTTATTAGGGTGGCAATTTCTAACACAATACAAAATTACCGGATTTGGGATGAGGCTGATCGAATTCGATTGATGTTCTGTCAACCCATAAGATACTATGAATGATCTTGTCGTGTTAGCATTCGTGTCCAACCTGCTAGACACGAAATTGACCGCAAATTCTATTTAAATTAACAGCGTTGACACGATCTATATGCGAACTGTTTAAACATGATGAGCTAAAAGACTATTATTTCCATGTTATTTACCATTAAGATTTTAAATTGATCATACTTCATTGACTATGAGCATATTGTCTAATTTTATTTGATGATATTTTGTGGACAGCTATTACAATGTGTAAATAGATCTTTTAAAAATTGAGTATATTTGGTTCGTAATGGTGGGTTGATTTCATGTCATGCCAAGTCATGCAATCGAGTCAACCCGGCAATCCTTAATTTAATAATGTTACACGGGCTGTGTTGTGCCAACCCGTTAATTTCCAAGTCAGTTATTGTGTCAAGCAAGTCATCTTGTCGTGTTCAGACTATGCATGTCGCATTATCCTGCTCAATGCGAACAATGTCTCAACTGTAGAGAAGATAAATCTAAATGGTGCTTTTGCTGCCATACAGGTTATACTCTTTTGTGCGAAGCCAAAGTTGGTTTCCTATTCTCTACCACAGAACACTGCCAAGAAGAATGCAATTTATTTGACCATATTTTTTTATGCAAACATCTGCTCATAGTAAATAGCCGTTCCGATTACTATTTCTAATTACAATCTATCATTATTCTCCTAACTTGCTATTAAACATCCTTTTAAAAATTCTAGAGCTAGTCCGTGCAGGAAGCATCAGCCCCAAGGCTCATTCATATATATTAACCACATAATTTCAATAGGTTCAAAGACAAATATGGGTTAACACCCTCTTTCCAGCTAAAGGTCACCTCATTCTCTAACTTTCCTAACTAAACATGATAAAAAAAGTGATAGGCGAGGGAAGAGGGTAGATTTTGCCAAGTGGTAAGAGAAGGCTTTTTGTCTGTCTGGTACTACTTGGGGTGCGATGCGTCATAGAGCTCAATCAACAAATAAATTTCTGGTAAATTATTTACTTACGCATTTCCAGGGACTTCAACAGCTGATAATGGCAGCAAAGCAAATGGTCGAGTGAAAATCTGCACATGATTTATTGACAATGAGTACTCAGTAATTTCATGAGACATGAATAAACAATGACAAAAGAAAAGCAACAATTGAATAGGGAAACGGGAAACCAGTTCACATAAATATGTCCGTAGACTTTAATGCACCTACGAAAATGTCCTGCAATTGTAAAATTCCAACAGCCAGAGAACTTTGCACAAAAAGTGATGATATTGGCCATGGGTTCCTAGGAAGTGGGACTGAACTGTATCACCTCTATGCCAGACCAAGTTTGGCCTTGAGAAACATGACAGCCATGGCCGCAACTTAGTGAGGCCTTAATTTGAAGCACCTAAGACTATCGTACTTTTCGTTCCAGCGTTGACATTGAAGAAGGCAGAAGTAAACATTTCCTAATGTTTTACTCTTCAACCCCAAGCAATATTGGTGTCCAGATCATAATACTAAATTAATTAATTGCGTACTAACACCTAAGGGACATTATAACATAACATCCTCTTCAAAATTCTTTCACCGCAACTACATCATGGAGAGTTAATTAAATCAAGTAAGAGGCATTGTCAAAAACTAAGATATTTTACAAGCTCCGAGACACAACACCTCCATTAACGATATGTGCTTGCCAACTATTGTGAGTTAAATTAAACATCTCTCCGAGAAGATACATAGGCAGTAATTTTGAGAACATCAGTGATGCCAAGTATGCTCTCTCAAAGTTGAATGCTATATTTGAAACTGTGTCAATCGCAAATATCATAAAGAAAAATGTTTAAATAGTTAAGATGACATTGATGAGTACTGAAGACCTCCAGAGTAACACCCAGCTTCACGTCAACCTCCACTGTATTCCCAGAATCATTTGTATCCCATCTCATGTGATTTGTCATGAATGCTGTCAGAGGAGAGAACAAGAAATGTCATCATCACTCCAATAGAATGCTTTTATCCCACAAGTAGCTTAAAGCACAGACAAAGCATTGACATGCAGCTGAAATCTTCTCAGAAATATTCTGTCAAACTCCGGTGTCAGTGCATGTTATCGGCCCCATGTCTTATCGTGATAACTTGGAACTCATAAACCATAATAATTCTCACTATGGATGAATGGAGTTATGTGAGATATACATTTATAAAGTCCATTATTATCAGGAAAATACTACTCAAATGAGAATTCAGCATTTACTTCCATTTGAAGAAACCCAAGGTTCTTATAGCAGTCCCAACTGAACCACTTCACTAACTAGAACAATTGCAAAGTAACTTAGTCCATGTGTACCTGAAAAATGGTTGTTTTGGCGTTCCATGACCTTTGAACCCTGGAACTGCAAATTATTTTTCAGATGCATTTGCTAAGATGCTAATCTCAGAAAGAGAGCATTATCAGCTCTTGAATGCATCATCCATAAAGAGAATTTCTCCAGATGTACAGTGAATGCATCTATATCAGAGAATGTCATTTAGAAACTCCATTTTGTTAACCAGGAAAGTCAGTTTAGAGATATGTAATTCTGCAAGCCAGAGAGTATGAGTGTGGGCATTTGAACATTCAATGAAATCAGAACCTCACCTTGCAAGAGAGCATCTCAACTTTACAATCTGTATCGGTCAAAGTCATTCTCAAGTCCATTACTGGAGTTGCTTCGAAGTTCAGAAGTTGGATTTTAGGAAGAGTACACCTTCGCATGTACACATACGTAAGAGATCGTATGACGACAGAGAGGCACAACACAAAGTAGTCTTAGGGTCCAGAGAAACCGCTCGATCATAAATTAGAAAGATGGGAGGAAGTGAAGGACCTGTAGGTGTTGGCATTGAGGAACTGATAACTCTGAAGAGCTCTTGTGTTCAGTATAGCTTGAACGCCGGATGGATGACTCAGGAATTGACTGATGGGATATTGCTCGTAATTCGGCAACTGAAGGACTTGCTTCCTAGAGGCAGATAAATTGGCTGTCTTCGCAGCCGATTCTGACATTCCCACCCTTTGCATACTGATTATGCCAGACCCTCCCCTGACCAAAATTCCAGAACCAAAAGAGAAAGAAGATGTACAGCAATCGTAGAAAGAAAGAGAGCCAGAAGTAGAGACGAAGACTCAATATGACACCTGAAGCTGAAACCCTTTGCGGCCAAAGTGGGATGGGTTGAACATCCGTGTCGTGACCAGGCACTGAGCAGCATCGCCATTGCAGGAGAAGCAAAAGAGGGGGCTTTGACCATACCAGCGCCGAGGAGCAATAGCAGAGGCTTTCTGAAAACACCCCTCAAACCTTTCCCTCCATCAACTTCTCTTCTGTGTGGTCTGCTCTGGTCTATCCCAACCCCGTTTCCAGTCCGACATCCGATCGAGCTCACGCATTCAGAGTCCCAGTCGGATATGCTTTTGAGGATATAACAGGAGAGATATTGCAGTGTCCTCAACCTTATCAAGCCCGTTTTGCGTTGGAAAATTATATATTTATATTCCTTTTTAAAAAGAAACAAATTTTAAAAAATAAAGGGATCCATCCAATTTGATTTTAGGTTAATGCGAGGGTTACGTTACCCGGATTGAATTATATGGAATGATCACCAAGGAACTTTCTTTAGGGTACTCTTCCGACCGAACGCGTTTCTTCATTTTCTCCCTGTTTCTTATGCTTGGGACATAGAGTTGGTGGTCATATATTATTGGCTTCACCGGAGGCCTCTGCTTGGTATTCCTTTTGTTATGTTGTGCGGTAAGATTGCCAAAAGAAGAAAAATTCAAAAGTTACTGGGTTGGGGGGACTTGCGGGCGCTTAGTGTAGTTTTCGAAAATCGTGCGATTTCTTGGTCTCGTCCCCCAGGAACCGAGGCTTGCCGTTTCTGTAAGGGAGCTTCCGATATGTGAAGCGTGGAGAATAAGCGACGAGAAGAAAAAACTCTGTAATTCTTCGGCTCAGTTCCCATGAGAAACACGGCATTAAGTCCTATAGGAATGAGGACATGGCTCTTTGGTTGCTTGGAATCCTGATCAACTTTACTTATACACAGATGTTAATCACTGGTCGGTGACACTTGTTCTCAATTTACACGTTCTGCTTCAAAGTCCACCGAGAGTTGACAGAATGAAAAACATGCTTTATGGTGCTTTTCTGAGTTTTCCATAATAGAAGAGGCGCGTGTTTATGCCACGGGCAACAATGACACCCCCTTTATGTCCACTGCGAGGTCCTCATCAGCATTACCCTTGTCATTGCTATCTGCTTCATCAAAGTAGTCCTCACGGGCATTTTTGGCTAACATTAGGGCGACCAACCAGAATAGGGATGCATCGAGGGAGAAAAAAGCACCGCCACCGAGGAGACCTGTCTTTGCAGTTGGACAATCGGTGTCGAGATTGTGGTGAACATTGCGCGTCAGGTGAAGTTGCTCAGTGATGGTTGGCCATAGAAGAAATGTTGCTGCTAGTCCAGTCCAGAACCTTTTGTGAGGTTACGTTGTCATATCCAGGAAACACAGGGAAACTTGATTAGCAGAGATGCACTGTAGCATTAGCTAATAGAATGCACTCAACTACCAAACCCATCCGAATGTTCTATTGTTATTGTGATTATTGTATTTTGGAAATCTAACCCATCTCAACTCATCCTATCTACTGTTAATACAAGATATTCAAGAAAGTACATAACCCATCGACAACTCATGTGTTAACCATAGACCAGAACACAAAGTTCTGTGTTGTTCTGTGTTCAAACATATAGACAGCCATTAAAAGCTAGGAGCAATATGAAAGTTTTCTATCCTCTCCTCACTCGTTATTGCCAAATTTTAGGAGCGCTATCCATGACAAGGCTAGAAAAAAATATTTGGTCAATGTTTGTTCATGGCTATTGAGTATTAAATGAACAGAATTATGTTGGACCAAATAATTTGAAATTTCCTTCATGCGCATCACCCTAATTTATGGGCTTAAGGATTGCCCCGTGAAAGCTCGTGTCCTAACAACAGTAGATGTGTATAAGTACAGAGTATTTTAACCACGAAAACAGAGACATATAGTCTCCTGAGTCTACATGATGCTAAGGCCATCTGTTATCAAGGGAGGAAAAAAAGCCTTCTACATTCAGTTAAAATTAAAATTGCCTAACACACAATTATTACGAGGCAGATCCTGACAATTAAAGGATGGGAACATCCACTTGAGCCTCCCTCAATAAAAATTGCAGCTATATAATGATCAGTCACCCAAATGATCATGCAGAATCAGAATGGTATGTAGCTTTAATATCCTCAAAAGATGGACAGATGGTACTCGAGGTTACTATCTGAGTGACCCTATCCTCTTATCAATAGCAAGTTAGATACCAATGAAAGTGCTTTAGAAAACTTATTTCCTGGGTCAATTGCTTCTGAAAGCTTCGACTGTCGGGTTATGTAAGGGATTAGAACAACAACTTATTCCAGCCAACTTATATAAACTTCTTTTATTGATGACATGATATGTATAAAGAGAATTCTCCCCAAAGGGAGCACAACACTTAATGTGTCTAGGCATAGTTTTCCCGGTTTCTGCAGATGTCAAATTTCAGGGCCAGTGGCCCGTTCAATTATTCATTGCCAAAAAGTTGATTAGTAGATGAAATGTCTACTATTTAACCAAGAAATAGGACTTGGCATTAGGATCCGACATTTCATCTGAGGCATAAATGTTTACGTGAGAGACATAAGTTGTAAGATGTTTACACAATGCCAAATGACTTCATGTCTTGAAAACACCTGCAATGAAGAGCATAAGACAAAAGGGTAGAAGGGTGCACTTACAGAGCAATGTTGAAGAATACGACGAAGGTAGTACTTTGAAAGAGAGCAGATTGGGGGACAGACTTCCCCTTGTACGGATAAAACAGAGAAATGTAGCCTGCGACTGTAGATGCGACGAGAAATACAACAGAGAGGCATCCTAAGATGACGGTTGGATCAGCTGGATACTTGCATATGACTACATCTTTTCCAGCAATAGGAGTCCCAGATGGTGGCTGTTGAGTTCACGAGGAAAGAGCACATGTAAGAACCCGATAAGCAATCTGAAAAATAAAGAAAAAAGAGGAATGTGGACGCACGGCCATGAGGGGAGATGAATGTGATGTAATTCGTACAAGTGAGGTCAAACATTGGATATTTTCAACGATTTTTTCATTGCTTAATGCAGGAGGTTGAAACGTTAAGAGAGCGGGAGGGCGTTGATAAGGTTTAACCTATGCCTAGTCATTAAGGCTGGGTTCATTAGATGGCCAGCCCTCAACCTTAAAAAGTAAAGATGATCTTTTGGTGGCATATGGGAGGGAGAAGAAATGTTGAATCAATCATGAGACATGAAGTTCACATCAACAGTTGTTCAATGCAAGAAAAATGAAACTTTGTCTGAACTAGGAACAACAACAGATATAAGTAAAGGGTAAGAGTTCGTTTGCAAGCATCAAGGAGGAGGAAGCACCTTCTTGTTCTCCGCAGCGACACCAAATACGAAGGACAAAATGCCCATCGCCGCCACAATCAAGGACATCTGCTTCATCGTGAAAGCCATTCTGCTGCAACAATGCAAGACAAGATCGATTGGTAACAAGAGCAAATGAATAGATATATACAAGTCTCGACTTACGTTGACGTTGGGGACAGGGGAATGGAGGGAGGGTTCTTCTCTCCCTGTGCCTCAGCTGTCACACCGTATGAAGAAGCCAAAGCTCGTCTTTTATGTTGTCCGGTGCCTCTCTCTCTCACTATATTTGGTACCTTTGTGTTGTTTAAAGGAGGGGAGAGGAGAGATGCTTGCTGGTATCTCGCCTTATCTGACGCTTTGACCCCTTTTCCCATTCAGGATTCCTATTTCTTCCTTGCCTTGTCACCTCCTAAACTCCTCAGGTATCAATCAATTGAACGATCTTTTCTCACATTGTGGCATGCCTCCCCTATCCCATTCATGATGCTCGAATTTGGAGCATTCTCATCATCCAATTTACTTAGGATTTGTCATTGCGATCGAATTTCATACACACAAAATATTATGGCCTTCTATTTGGTCCAATTCATGAAAATTCGCGATCACGACACTTTGTTTTGAAAGTCGAATTGCATTCTTTGAACAATCGGGTCATGAGTTTTTTCTAGGTGCAAAAATCAAGTTAATGGAATGTCCGCACGAAAAAATTATGCCAAATCGAAGTGAACCGACATAGTTAACATGTTTGAATTTATTGTTCTTTGTTGATGTTCCCAACCTAAACTCATCAACATAAAATCTTTCACAAAGTTTTATGTCTTTCGAGCAATTCACCATTATGTATATGTCTCGTCATTTCTTCATTATATAGCCTTCTTTATAACTTGATCATGAATTTGACCGATAAAAAGCTGAATCAAGAGTATAGATAGAAAATCAAGTTAATACAAACATAATTGTCAGATGACTTACTATCTCGCCCATCAAATTGTCGCATGGCATCAACAAAGTGTTGATGAAGCTCATATGTCCAATGTAACCGCTTCGCAGCTTCAGATTAGGAAAGAAGAAGAAGGGAAAAAATAAAAGAAAACCAAAAAAGAGAAAAATAAATAAATAAATATTATTAAAAATTGTCTACATCATCGCTAGTCACGCCACGTAGGATGGCCAACAACCACATCATCAAAATTAGGCCAAAATTGGTTGAATTGACTCAATTAGTAAAGTGTGAAAAGGTTTAGAACTTAATTGGCAAATTTAAAACGTTTAAGACTGAATTGGAAAAAGTGCAATATGTTTATGACTTTTTTGAGATTAAGAGGTAAATCAAGGGTATTTGGAGAAGATAAGTGATTTAGGATATTGGGTTTTTTCTTCAAGATATTTTGTTGAGGATTTACTAAGGGTGGAGGGTTTATATTCAAGGACTAGTTATGTCTCGTATGTTTGTTTTTGGTTTTTAGGTTTTTGGGTTATTTGAGCTTAAGGGGTTAACTAATGGTTTCTGGGTCATTCGGTACCTAGGTTTTCTCAAGGAATTATACACGGGGGTCACTTGAGGCTCATTTAGTGTGTATTTCTAGTTCTAGGGTTCTTTCCCAATTAGGTGTTATTTATGAGTTATTTACAGATTTTGGAAGTCTTGGGAATTTATGATTAATTTTTTGGAGTTTATGGGCTATTTACGACTCACAAAGTGTTGATTTATAGGCTATTTCCGGTTTACTGTTATTTTGCATGTAGAGGGTTATTCCGAGTTGTTTGAATTTTTTGGATTATTCGAGGTTAAGGGTTTAACGAGGGAGTGTCAACTATTATGATATAATTAGGATATTGGGGTTATCTAATGATTTTATCAGAGGTCAATTAATGTTGAGGATTTATTGAGGGTTTGGGGTTCTATTATAGGGGTACTTTAGTCTCATTTTGAGTTTATTTAGGGCTACATATTTAGGGTGTTATTTTTCCAGATCAGGTGTTTTCGTCGGTTATTTGGGTTTGACCAATTTTGGGGTGATATCCTTGGTTTTTCACTTCAGGGGACGTTGAGTTAAGTATCGCTTAGGGGCCATTAGCAAACCTTCGACATTTGTATGAGATAATTCAAAATTACAACTCCCGTTCAACAAGCATCCAATTATCTCATGTCCAATATCGCAATTGATCCATAAATCCAGACAATTGTCACGGAACGTTTGCCCGCAACCACACTGCCCTTTAGGGACGTTTGCTTGCGAACATTTGGACGTTCACTGGCAGTCCCGAGACATATTTACCCATGGGCATCCTTCTCTTCAAGGCGGGCAAGTCTGCACATTCGCCTGCCATCATGGAAAGTTTGCGTTTGGACGTTCGCAAGCAAACATATATTAATAAAAAATTCTCTTTTATATTATTTGAAATACTTGACTTTGTGAGATTTGGAGCATTCTCATCATCTAAATTACTTAGGATCTGTCATTGCAATCGAATTTCATATGAACAAAATATTAGATCCATCTATTTGGTCCAATTCATGAAAATTCGCGATTTCGACACTTTGTTTTGAAAGTCGAACTGCATTCTTTGAACAATCGGGTCATGAGTTTTCTGTAGGTACAAAAATCGAGTTAATGGAATGTTCGCACAAAAAAATTATGCCAAATCGAAGTGAACCAACGTAGTTAACATGTTTGATTTTATTGTTCTTTGTCGATGTTCCCAACCTAAACTCATCAACATAAAATCTTCCACAAAGTTCTGTCTTTCGAGCAATTCACCATTATGTGTATGTCTCGTCATTTCTTCGTTATACAGCCTTCTTTATAACTTGATCATAAATTTAACCGATAAAAAAGCTAAATCAAGAGTATAAATAGAAAATCAAAGAAAATCAACTTAATACAAACATAATCGTCAGATGACTTACTATCTCGCCCATCAAGTTGTGCCACGGCATCAACAAAGTGTTGATGAAGCTCATATGTCCAATGTAACCGCTTCCCGGCTTCATATTGAAAAGGAAGAAGAAGGGAAAAAATAAATAAAAGAAAAACAAAAATGAAAAATAAATAATAAAATATCAAAAAAATAATATAAAATATTATTAAAAATTGTTCACGTCATCGCTGGTCGCGCCACATGGGATGGCCAGCAACCACATCAGCAAAATTCTGTCAAAATTAGCCGAATTGACTCAATTGACAAAGTGTTAAAATGTTTAAAATTCAATTGGCAAATTTAAAATGTTTAAGACTGAATTGGCAAAAATGCAATAAGTTTAGGACTTTTTGACAATTTTCCCACTTTTTGGGGCTATGTCCATTTTTGGGATCGTTTGGTGTTCAGGATTGATTTGGAGGTTTTTCAATATCAGGTGCTTTCGAGATTTAGAGGTAAATCAAGGGTATTTGGAGAAGATAAGTGATTAAGGATATTGGGTTTACCTAATGGTTTCTTCAAGATCTTTTGTTGAGGATTTACTAAGGGTGTATGGGTTATATTCAAGGATTAGTTATGTCTCGTGTGTTTATTTTTCGTTTTTAGGTTTTTGGGTTATTTGAGGTTAAGGGGTTAACTAATGGTTTCTGGGTCATTCGGTGCTAAAATTTCTCAAGGAATTATACACAGGGGTCACTTGAGGCTCATTTAGGGTGTATTTCTAGTTCTAGGGTCATTTCCCAATTAGGTGTTATTTATGAGTTCTTTATGGATTTTGGAAGTCATGGGAATTTATGTTTTTTGGAGTTTATGGGCTATTTAGGACTCACAAAGTGGTCCTGCTTGTCAAATCAAAGGTGAGGATCTGGATATTGATGCTGACTCAATGAAAGTTGGGATGGTACATTCGCCGCACCAGGTGAAGAGCCAGTTTGGCCGCCAATTGCAAGCTCCTCATACCATGGAAGGTAACAAATGCCTATAATGCTTCTGAAGCAGAAGATATTGTATACACCTTTTTCTTGTTCTCCAGAATGTTGATGCCAAATTCTGGAAGTTATGAGGAGGCATCTATACATGAAGTTGAGAGAAATCAATTAAGCAAATGGCTAGCTGATGATTCTACAAAACTCTCAAGCCTTTATCATGCAGAGGAAAGAGAAATTAGTGGAGAGTGCAACATCATTGCTGAGAGGAGTCACCTTCATTACTCATAATGACCTCGTATCTATGTACAGCAAGACAATAGTGAACACACAATTATCTAACATCAAATTTGCGCCTTTGAAAGTGTTGGAGTCAACTTCAATGATATATCACCATAGGCTTCATCTTGTTGCACATCAATGAGTCCATGACTCTTTAAAACCTGTCCACATCATATGAGCAGTCAGACTGAGAAAATGATACAGAAAATCAAGAGTAATTCCAGTTTAGTACATCTAAAGGTGTAAAACTTGTATACTTGAATACCAAAGGCTTGCCAGAAACGAAATTGCATTAAGAAAACATCCTTACATTCGAGTCCCACAGATAATGACCAAATATTAGCTTAGTATGAAGAATGATAAATCAGGGATAAGTGTCAATCATTTGTTAGCTATATTTATAGTGGCATTCACTTTCCTAATGGAAGCAGGACAAGATTCACGCATTTATACAGGATATCATATCATGTAGGTTTCCAGGAAGCCAGTATCAGATGCAGATTTGCAACATCAATGCATGAAAACTTGCAGAATAGGGAGTAGCCTAGGTGATCAGCAAAGCATCAGTATGAATTTTTCTCTATGTCGTGATTTTGTTGGAAATGGCACCTGAAATTACTCAATCAACAGGAAGTTTCTATTGGTCCAGAAGATGCTCTGTTCCCTTAGATGGCACATAGGACAATTTACGGCTCAACAGAAGAATCTGGTATGACAGGAACCAAAATATACAATCTTCATTCATTGAACTTTGAATCTTGTGAAACATCTCTGCCACCATTATGTCACGAGAGTCAACATAAGCAAGAACTAGAGCATGGGCAGCACTGATCAAGACCTCAAATGTTTAGGTAATGAATTATGCAAACAGTTTTAGAAGAAAGTGCAAACATTGATGCTCTTTTATGGGGACTGTAAATGGTTGTGTGGAGTGGATGAAAGAGATTAGATTCTTATGGAATATATCTACCATAAAAATTCCATCTACCATAGAAATTCCAAGGAACGTACTAGTGTCTCAAAAAACATTCTTGCGCATAGTCTTCTGTTCTTTCCTTCTAAAACGTTGGTCAGGCTAAGACCTGACTCTTCTTCTTGTCCTGGGGCAGTGGGAGAACGTCTTTGTAAGAACTGAGCGACTGCCCTGCAATAGTCCCAGGGAGTAAATTACAGTAAGTACAAGTGAATCACTTACAATCCAAGAGTTAAACCTAAATATTAAGCATTTAAAAATAGATAATTCCATTTAAAATAAGGACACAACGTCAAACCTTGTTCTGATGGACAAAGGGTCATTTTCTTGTGATCTGCAGGATCCTGCTATCAAGCATTCTTGGTCAGCTATAGATGTCTCGCCCATTAAGCCTTACAAAACACAGATAAAAGTAGTAGCGCAATTTATGTATTACATCATACCCGCCAGTGAAGTATCCTCTGCTTCCAGAAAATGAAGTTCCTGCATAAACATTGGCAACAGAATAAAAAACGTGTGTCAATGCTCTCCACTACCCAAACTTACTAGGGAAAAATAATTAATAAATATATATGTGCTTCTCTTGATCTTATTAAACAAGGAAGCATTATGCACTAGGCAATGCATCAAAGACTCCAAGGTAGTAATGCCAAGTAGATAAGGCAAAAGAAAGAATACCCTGAGGAGAGAAACTCTAAGCCAAGGATAAGGAACTGTGATTGGTGATGCAAAATAAGATGAAGAATGTGCCAGAACGAACTACTTATGCAAGAAGGCGAGCAACTTTTAGGCATAGAAATTGTAGGCATGTTGCAATTCAAAATTAGGGTCAGGAAAATCACAATACTATCTTTATTTAGAAGGTGAAACCATAACTGCAAGTGTTGGCCTCTTGTCACACTGAAAACAGTCATAACAGAGTTTATATAAGGACCGCGTGAAACAAGATCAATTTGAATTGCACATTCACAAAAATGCCGACTATCAAATAATTAATGAGATATTCTATTGAAGTAAATCGGCCAGTTGGCAAAGGAATTAAAAAAATTTGAAGAATACACAGAAAAGCAAGCGAAGGCTTACTTCTGCAGCAGTCATCTCTGGAATATCCGACAGGCAAGTGTTCTCTTCGATTTGACTTTCCTCTATAAATGTCAGTGGTGTTTCCGTGTCAGACCTGAAAGGACCAGTGGACATGGCAGCATCAGGTGTTGGCAGAACTCCAGTTCCAAGAGTACTTCCCTCAGAAAGCTCCAGTGCCGATCCCAAACTAACCGATATAGGGGTTAAGGTATCTCTTCCGAGAGAGGAGTCGATGCCTCTTATCGGAAGTGAAAAAAAATCCAGGAAGTTGCCACCAGTCTGGTCTTTGTCATGCCGAAGATGTTCAATTTCCATGTCAAAAGCAGTAGCGCTATCAGGAGATTGAGAAATCCCAAGACCAGGCAAAACTTCAGTTGTTGGACCTGGAGTCTCTGAATCCACAGGCTCTGGAATAACATCATCTTGGCCAAAAAGATGTGGGTTTATTGATACATAATCCTTCTTAAATACATTCTGAAGATCAGTGCACATGCCTGCAGCAACGCATATAATGTCATGCTCTAGTGAAGATTTCTCCACCTAGCACACGCAAAGAGCAGTAGAAAAGTTTTAGTGGGACAAATACCACTGAAGAGGGGTTCCTGAAAACTGCACTCCTTCCTGAGGCGTTTATTTAACTTCCATAAACCAAAAGCAGAGGTAAGAATATTCCTCCTTCTGCGCAGTATATTACTGGGATTATAAAGAGCCCTTTTCATAAGGCTGCACATAAACATTTTCGAGTTACTAAAAGGCAACAAGAACATATGAGTCTGCCCTTGTGTCTTGACTAATAAAATTACCTATTTCTCAACACTACACGAACATCAAACAATTGCTTTCTCTTCCTTTTCCTTGCTAGTGGCTGCTGGACAGGTGGGCTTGATCGAATCTCCAATTCAGGTGATGCATGCTCTGAGATATAGAAAAACACATGTAAAGAATGCTGGCTATGGCAAATCTGAAAAGGCATAAACTCAGTTCATGAACATAACAAAACTTGCGTGGAAAATGGTAGAAGGTCGCACCAAACAAAACATGCTCATCTGGAAACACGGCAGCATTCTGCAGATCTGCTGAGGCAGCTGTTTCTGGATGCTGTTGATAAGGTAGTGATGACCCTCCAGAAGCCAAGGCATCTGGCACAGGAGGCGTGACAGTTCCCTTCTCCGTCATGATTTGCTCAGATCTTGTCGGAGAGTTTCTATCATCTACATGATCTGTCATGGGAGGAAAGTTCTCAAATCCAACATCATGAACGGTATCACGCATAACTTCTATTTCTGGCAAATCTGGCGTAGGAATGTCACGATCAATCTTTCCCCTTGATCTAGGAGGAGAATCCACGAAGCTCTCCCTATGTACTTCTGGGTGACTACGACTAGGACCTTCAGAACGCCTGTTTAGACATGCATATAAATCACCTCATCATTGAACGATAAAAAGACTAGGCATTTTTCTGTAAACTGCAAAACATGGAGGAAAGAAAACATCTTGTAAGGACACTTACTCCTCCATTAAACTAACCACAGAAACGGGTACCACCGCATGTTGTGACGATTCCAGGATATCCTATAACAAGAGCCATTCTTGTTAGGTATCAGAGAATTTCTAGATGTTAAAGTACAAAGCAACGATAAGTCACCCAAATGAAAAGATGATCAAGGGTGAGCTTATAACCTCATCAAAAGATATAACAATATAAGGATCTCTTCCGGTTGGGATTTGCTCTAAGAACCAAAGCAGAGAAGCACACAAATTCATGTGTTAAGTATGCGAACTTCAACCCAAATGATTTGGAAATATTATACTTGTTAAATTTAAAATTAGTCACCTATCAAAGTAATCTCCTCGCGGCTCCGTAGATGATCATCCTGGATCCTGAAATAAATTCCATTATTTATGCCATTTCAAAAGGTGGAACCATAGAAAAGCAAGAGACTAATCACAATCATACCCCTCTTCATATGTGTCATCCAAATCCATGGCATCAAGTTCAAATGTGTTGGGCAAAGTGATAGATTGTACCCGTGCCTGTCTTGTGTCCTCTGGCAAATTAAGCTCTACTGGAGCAAAAACTTTGCTTAATCCAGTGAGTATAATATTACACTCGTGGAAAAGATAATCCACTTTTTTTGAATATATCCGAACGACGCCCAATAGAAGATGGCCAGACATCCTCAAAGCAATTGGCACTTCGGGAAACATAATATATTCTACAGAATACCAAAGAGAATTACTCAAATTTGAGAACCTTGATGAGTTACATATCCAAACAATTTCAGAATAACACCAGACGCTAAGAGTATGGATATGCACTTGAAAGCAAATAGATAAATTAGCATCAAGGAATCAGAGGGAACGTCTGATCAAAGTTCTTATTATGCTACAGTGAGAAATATACTCCCCCCGTGCAAGTTTGGGAAGCATAACTTAATTGGATCGCACAAGAGGTGTCTTCCTTCAATTTTCAGATTGATCCTTCCGAGAAACTTAATGTCAATTGCTTTCCCTTCTTACCACGCTACTACCCTTTGACTTAACAAATGTAAGGGCCTTATCGTGATCGAATAACGTAAGAGCCATATCACTGCTTTGTGCAGCAGCTGCACAGGCACCTTCAACCACACTGGCATTTATATGAGCATCAGCACAGAATGTTGGGAGGATTTTGGAGACTAGTGATCAATGAGGGACTACAACAGTTTACTAACTCAGGGCAATAGGAGGAATGAACACGCAAAGTTCAGTCAAATCAACATAACTTGAGCGATCACTGGATAAAGTAAATGCGACTGGACGAAAGAAAAGAGTATATTTCTGCCGCCAAAAGCGGAAATTAAATGGACTCGAGAATGATAATTTCCGAGCTAAAAATGCTGAGTCTACAGGCAAACTGGTTGACAAAAAAAATGAATCCTTGCAAGAATTTTCCTTCTAAGATTCTTCCGTTTCTTCAAAACCATCAATCAACTCGTAGCTAGTTCAAATGCAATGTAATCGCACAAGGAAAATCTAAACAGGAAAACCAGCCCCAAAATGAAGATGAAGGGAGAAAAAGAACAATCTTGCTGCGTCAAAGCAAGGAAAGGTAGAAACTTTCGCTCTAATTCACTTGCGGCATACGAGGTTTAGAGCTAGACTGAAGTGTGAATGCATCAAATCTCCTCCTTTTGACGGGTGAACCGAACATGGCAGGGGCAAAGAAATGACAATCAATGTGGCTCAAGGGAATCGAGAAAAGGAAAATCTTGAGAATCAAGCACCACAAAAAAAGGAATGAGATTACAAACCGACGGTTTTGAGGATATCGGTGGAGGTATAATGAGATTTCTTGAGGCGATGTTGCAAGTGAGCGGCGCACCAGACGGTGCCGAGGGGACCTTTCCGACCCAGAAATGTCTGCGAGTAAAACATGTCGGCAGAGGCAACAACAACGTAGCACAAACTGAAGAACCCACCCCACCCTGCGATTGTTGGAAGAGAGAAAATGGAAGAGGGAAGGGTGAATTTGTGGTGGGTTGGACTGGGGGAACGCGCGGGAAACCAGTGAGTGGCGCCAGTTTTTGTGTTTCTCCCCCTTTCTTCTCGAAATTTCTAACTTTTTTCTATTGCGGCAAAAGTGAGGAGGGAAAATCTTCTAAACTACGTGGCGTCTGCTCCGTAATATTGGATTTAATATTAATATAAAATATTCTCTTAACGAGTGAGGATTATAAGTAAGACTGCGATCTTACATGTGAGACAGGAAAAAACAAATATCTTATGCCCACTAATGATATAAGTAGAAATTCAATCGATTTATTTTATAAGAAAAAATGGGGCGGATTTAGCGTTTTGTTTTAATAACCCTTTAAATTTGGTTTCCATATTTGAAAAAGATTTTCTTATTCATAAATAGGATTGAAGATAAATATATATGTATGTATGTATTTTGAAAGAATTGGCCAATGCCCAAAAACTAAAAGAAACTGCCCTCGCTGGCGATTTCCATCTAATATCAATTTCTCGAATATTACAATCTACTGCACATCCACCACCATGTTCATAATGTACTCTTCTTGTGAAGGTTTTTCTCCAATTTTCCCTCCTTTCTCCACGCCACGAGCAATGAGATGTGTTTTTCTGTTTATGTTAATTCCAAAAATAACATAAAAAGAGGGTGACGACTCATTTGCTTAAATAGATTAAGTATCATATGCAGTGCACCGATACATACTCAACTTTCCTACCAATTAAAATACCATAGAAGATTCAAAAGGGCATAGTTTAGAATTTTTTTATGATGCCACAGTGAGATGTTTGAAAGATCTTTGTGATAATCGAAACATGTTTACAAGCATTCATCGGCCGTTATATATCATAAGTTGAATAACTTGAAAATTTTCAAGTGCTTCTAGTTAAAAACGTTAATTTCGCAAATTCTGCAAATTCAAAAGAGAAAAAAAATAGCAATCCTTCCGAACAAGGGCTACTTCTTCACTCACCCGCCATCTCCATTAACCCTCACTTTCAACCCACAACTTCTCAGATCTCACTTCCCCTCACTCTTCTCTTCCCCGTGAAGGCCCTCGAGCTGGCAAAACTTTTTCATACTCAATGCCTCATTTTTACTTTTACAGCGCGGAATCAATAGAAACGCAGACATACTCCACGGGGTCATGTGCATTATACACTTTGCCATTGTAAATTAGAACATGTTCTTTCAATTTGGAATGTATCAAGGAAATGTTCATTCCCCAAGCAACGAAATAAGCTTCTCCTCCCAACAAATCTTCCAGAGGTATTAAATTCCATGTTGTAAGCTTATTTGCTTCTGGAAAGACCTGGCTGGCTGGTTCCTGAGCCCTAACTAAATCACCCGCATCAGAGCAGACATGAAAGCACTGAAGAGTATCAATTCAGTCTTGGTGTCATCACTAAAGCAGCACGACCAATCTCAGGATGAAACTTACAATATGCAACCGAGCTTCAAAACTATCTCCTTTATCCCCTACCCTTTTCAGGTATACAAATAGAACCAAAACACTCCAAAAATTGCAAAAAGCCGATATCTCCGGAGGATACATAAATGATGTATGTATCTCAAAATCCAAAGCTATCCCTTACTGCTACGCCCTGTTCACACGAATTCGTTGTCCTTCCATTAGCTGCAAAGCAAGATGCAGAACCGTCAATGAGCTAGAAAACCTTAACCACTGATCCAGACGGAGAAGAGAACATTTCTATGGGTTATCATACACCTAAGTTTCATATAAAAAAGACAAGAAAAAAGTGAGCAGCTGCGCAACTTAGAAGCAAAGATTGAACCAAGATCATGCAAATATAGCTTAAGCCTCAAGATAAATCAACACATAAGCTAGCAACTCAGGCTGTAGTAGCACACATGGCAAGCTGACGTGTGTGTACCCATATGAAGCTTATGCCAACAAGGCCACACGATTCCATAAACTATCGACGGTGATCAATCCACTTACAGCATTGTTAAAAGATGTAATGGCGGCTTCCACATCCTCATCTGAGGAAAAGGTAACAAAACCAAACCCACTGGATTTTGATGTTCCTGGAACCCGTGAAACCTTTGCACTAAGTACCTGCCCCTTCTCAGAGAAAAGTTGCCTCAGCGTGTCTGTAGTTACTGACTTGGAAAGATTTCCCACGTATACTTTGTGTGGGCTGTCAACAAACTGGGATTCCTCAGCTTGAAAAAGGGACAAATCCATCGAGGGCAAAGGTTTTTCAGTGATGTTCACTTTGATCTCCCGGCCTCCTATTTGCTGCCAGGGAATAGATTAGAGCTAAGCATTCCCGGTCATCTACTGTCTACAAATGTAACTCCTTTAATTTCATACATGAGTCACTTACAGAGCCATTCATTTTCTCTATTACGGCATTGGCATCCTCGACGGTCTTCAGCGTAACAAAGGCAAATCGGCGGCTTCTGCCAGAGTACTTATCGTACATCACCTAACAGGAGACAAAAAAAAAAAAACAGCCTTAAGTTCAGACATTAATTCATGTGTGTGTGTGTTTTTTTTTTTTAAGAATCAAACCCACTCATGTAGCCACTCAATTCGTGATTTGGACATATTTTCGCGATGGGCTTCGGTAAAAAGTCACAAGTGCGATGCAATGTGCATTCTGAACAGCATGATGCGGACCAAGCATAAGCATTAACCAGGGGTCTGGACCCGACAGACAGAGGATGGACAATGAAGTGAATCTCTAATCAGGACTGAAAGACGTGCCGATTGCGATTGCGATTGCATGACAAAGTAGCGTGGCTAACACTAAAAATGATTGGATTTGGAGTACTACCTCAGCTGCTTCAACGGCGCCGTGTTCCGCAACGATTTGGGTGAGCTGGGCGTTGTCGACGTCTCTGGGGATGTTTCCGATGTAGAGCCTCCTGACGGCGGCGGCGCCCTCCGAAAAAGAAGAAGCGACGGCGGCTCCTTCCGCAACGGCACACACACAAACTCTCTTCAAGTACAACCTGCGCGGGGCGAAGGAGGAGGAGGAGGCGGTAGGTTTGAGAGGAAAAGGGAAGGCGAGGGGCTTGAGGTCGAGGATTGGGACAGAGAGCTGCTTTGCATTGGACGACGATGAATGGAAGGAGAGGGTGCGAGGCGGCACAGAGAGCAGCAAAGATAATGTTGCCGACGCCATGGGAAGAGGGGAGGCAGAGCAAACCAGCAAATGGAGGAGGAGGAGGGAGTCGCGAAAGTGTCAGTGCGTAGAGGAGTTGCGTTCTATCTTCTCCTGCAAAGAAAGATTATCCATTTCCTTCCTCCATCCCTAAAATGCGCTGGAGCTTTAGGTGGGCCTACTGAGCTATGTAATGGGCCGAGCCCACTGAGCCTGTTGTGACCCATCCACCGATCCAAACTCAAAGCCCATCGGCCACATGACCATCCGCGCTAGGGTTTTTCCTTCTTGGCGAACAGAACAGCAGAACTAGATTTATATGCCCTCTGCTCGTGCCGACCTGAGCACGTCTCTCATTTTCTGGGCACAGGGAAGAGCAGAGGAGATCCAACAATGGCGCCCAAGAGTGCGAAGGTGAGCAGGAACCCGGAGCTGATCCGAGGGATAGGCAAGTACTCGAGGTCTCGGATGTACCACAAGCGCGGTCTCTGGGCCATCAAGGCCAAGAACGGCGGCGCCTTCCCCCGCCACGACCCCGCCCCCAAGCCTTCCCCTCCCACCACCAAGGCCGCCAAATTCTATCCTGCCGACGACGTCAAGAAGCCCCTCGTCAACAAGCGCAACCCCAGACCCACCAAGCTCCGGCCATCCATCTCCCCCGGCACTGTCCTCATCATTCTCGCCGGCCGCTTCAAGGGTAAGCGGGTTGTCTTCCTCAAGCAGCTCCCCTCCGGTTTGCTCCTCGTCACTGGTGAGTTCATCCTTCTCCCTATCTCTCTCAACATCCACCATTTGCTAATTGGATGGCCTTGCCATACGCCAGAGCTGGCTAAGTCTGAATTTTGACGGCGCAATTTTCTCTTAAGTCGCATCATTAGTCAATTCAGATTGGCTTACCCACTGCAGAATATGTGAGCGTGGGGAGCATACTTTGATGCTTCTGTACGATACATCCTGTTATAGGTGAAAAATTCATATGCATGTGTCCAGTACTGTGTAAAAGTCATGTACTTGGGCATCGATAGTCCTCCCGAGTTCCCTCCCTTTGTCATGGACATTTATCTCAGTCCGGATTTACTGTGGCGTTTTGTGTTTGTCTTAGCATATTCGAATTTGATTTACTTCATATGAATTCCATGTTATATACAGTTGCTATTCTTATATTAATTATTATTGTGGAGTTGGGATGTACTAATAATTAAGAGTAACCATATGATACAACATTTAGACCCTAGGCTTCGTAGAAACAGCCCCCCGACTTCTGTTGGGAGCTAAGGTTTGATCGCTTGATCTTCCACTTTCTTAAGTTTTGAAATCCTGCCAAGCATTCTGCTGGAACAGCAGAAGCAGAAATAACTTGGTATAAGCATCCAGAGTTTCCATTTCCCATCTTCCCATGGTTCTACGTCTATGCACTGCAAATATCTGGTTCCTGAGGAGTTATCTTTTAAGCGCTGTAACATCAGTCGCCTCTGTAACCTACTTCATGCGTTCGATTCACTAATCTATGTTCTCTAGCATGCAAAGTCGACTGACTAAAGTTACATTCTTTAATAACTAAGGGAGGGCATAGCTACTTTTTTTCAGCTTAGTCATGTGGCTGTAGTGTATTACTTTGTGCGAGGCATGGCTTCTACAGAGGTCACAAAGAACATAAGTTCGTAAATTTTTTTCCCCTTCAGCCACTCCTTTTGATTAAGCAATTTTTATTTTCTAAATTCAGGTCCGTTCAAGATTAATGGTGTTCCTCTGAGAAGGGTTAATCAATCTTATTTGATTGCAACTTCGACTAAGGTTGACATATGTGGTGTTAATGTTGATAAATTTGATGACAAGTACTTTGCAAAGAAAGTCGAGAAGAAGAAGAAGAAAGGAGAAGGCGAGTTCTTCGAGGCCGAGAAAGAGGTCGGTTCCTTGAAATAGTTTTGTGGCCTTCTCAACAGAGAGTAGGATTCTTCTTCCAGCATGGCAACATTTTAACTTCTATTGCTCTTTCTCTTTTTGAAATGTAGGAGAAGAATGTGCTTCCACAAGAGAAAAAAGATGATCAGAAGTCAGTGGATACTCTATTGATAAAATCCATTGAAGGTGTGCCGGATTTGAAAACCTATTTGGCTGCCAGGTTCTCCCTCAAGGCAGGCATGAAACCTCATGAACTCGTCTTCTAGAGGATGAAGTATAGCGCTAGCATTTCTCAGTTTTTGCTACTTAGAGCATTGTTATCTCAGCATGTGTACTTTTTATTCTCAAGTTTCTATCGACATCTAAATGTTGTCCTTTTCAGAGGCAATTCATACTTTTTGAGGCAATTTTCTTTTCTCTGAATTTGGCTATACTGATGTTCTGCTGACTTTCGCTGCTTACTAATATGTTGTGGAATTAGTTCATCATTTTTGTTTTCTGTGAAGGTCGTGAAAATATCAACTTCTGAGCGTAGTAAATGGCTTTGCCTCTTTGATTGTTAGGCCATGTCCCTCCCTGCATTTTTTGGCATGCTGCTTTTTGGCTTTGCCTCTTTGATGTCATTCTCAATTGTTAAAGGCTTTTTCCTTTGAGTAATAGTCCATGCCTCTCCCTTATGTTTAAGGTTTGTGTGAAATTTGGCTGCATTCTCCATCTTTATTGGGATACGGGACTCGGTCATCTCCTGTCTATTTCTCTGGGTTATATGTGAAAGGAGGGTTATATGTGAAAGGACTTTATCTAATACATCTATTGGCCTATATCACATGACTGAACAAATCTTGTTTTGTACGTCCTGTCGAACTTGTTCTCAGCTGTCGCCATCCAATTTACGATTTATGTCGAGTAATCTATCTTAAGGCAGAGTGTTGTTGGGGATTTTGCCTGGAATTAATCAGAACTTAATCTTATGGGAGCTGATTCTGCCATGCAATCGATTTTGTTTTTCTATTCTCTCTTGCAGAACTGAGAACGATTTGCCAGTGAAAGCTTCGATCTAAGAGTGCTTGTTGTGTTTTTGACATGGTTTTAGCATGCCAAAGATGTCTAGCATTGCTTCTTTGTGATACAGTAATCGGAAAGATCAAAAGGACATTCATGGTGGGATTTCTATGGAGACAGGTACAATTATCTTCAACAGTGGACATAAACATTGTGATACCAGCTTAACTTCAGCACTTAAATGGAGTACACAACACCCTTATATTATACAAAGCAGTTTGTCAGAACATAGATTCGATGCATCTAATATGAAACAGCAGGCAAACCAGAGGTATGATGATTGTTTCATCACAGTAAACTGTCTGTGCGAGCAGGCAATCGCTTGAAAAAATTGCTTGGGACTGAAGGCAGTTTGCTCCGAAAACGAGGATGCCGCAAGTAATACAGACCTGTCACTAGGGCCACTACTTTGAAAGGAGTGACATAAAGCACCACGGCTGCACAAAGAGAAAACATAATGAAAAGGCCTGTTGCTCTCGGGTCTCTCCAAACGAGTAGGGATTGCAATCTCTCTCCTTGTGTTGCAATGTCGCCCACGACAGTTTGAATCCTACCTGCAACACTCCTAAGTCTGTCATACCTCATTCGGACGATATCGTGCGGCCTAGAAGTAGGGAAAGTATCAAATTCTTCATCCAACTCATCTGGGTGCACGGCCTCTGCCCATGAAAGCTTTGTATCCATGTGAGGTGGGTGCCTTGGACGGAACCTGTAGTTCCATAGTCCGATGAGGAACATGTAGAGAAATAGAGTTGGTAGTATCAACTCTGGATACCATATTAGTATCAAAAACAAGATGTGAACCAACACTGATGTCATGGGATTCCTCCAGTTACAGACATCTCCGAACCACCTGCCCAGGTTAATCATTCCTGAAAGGAGCGACATTATGCGAAAGAAATTGGCTTTACTCCTCCTCATGCTCCATAAGTGTGAGTCCACATCTAGCATGTACTCCACCACTTCTTTACGGAGAGGAGGTTCAGCTCTCCCAAGCCTTACCGCCACAATATTCATTGCTTGGTATCTGAGACTGTCTACTTGATTAACAGTAAAAGGATGCAAGTAATGCATTTTTGGTAGCAAAGGGTGTCCGTAGACATAGACCATATTGGCGAGAGAAAGGGTAGTGAACCGAAATGCAAGTTGTAACTCACCCATTTTCTTTACACCTTGTGGTTGCAGAACCAGAAGTGGGTAAGAGTGGGTGTAGATACGGTGAGCTTCTAGTGTCGAGAGGCGAATTCGTACCTTGCCAATTTGTGAATCTCTTGCTGCACTGCCGGTAGTTGACTTCTCACCTCCACCCAAATGGCAATTGTCGAAGACTCCTAATGTCATCACAGTGCAAGGATCATAGACCTCCCATGTGTATTGTTCATTCCACCTAGGATTCATAGTATCAAGAATCGTCCTTGTCCGAACCCATTTCTGGCCATACTTTGCTACACAATATGAATCTGTGGTCCCTCGACCGTCCTTCATCTTCATTGGCAGGAGCCCTTGTGCACTTAGAATACCCACCTCCAATATGCCCACTGGCTGCTTCCAAAGCTGCCTTGATGTGGGCCGCTGACCACTTATGTACATGGTTGATTCATCCAACACATGGTATCCACCTTCGAGGCAGACTCTCAGGTGGATCCTGCTAGAGAACTTCAGCTCCTTTCGCCTGTCTGCTTCCAAGGCTCCAAAGCCATACTTTTCAAGATTGAACCATCGAGAATGAACTGGCCTGTGGTCAAGCCGTTTCTCAAATGTGTCAAGCGGGAGAATTATTTTCCCAAGCATTTCCTCTTTCGAAGGGTGAACTCGATCTTCGACTGTGATGACCAGAAGCTCTTCGAAAGGCTCAGCTGCCACAAAAACTAGATCTTCATTCCAAAGTGGGTTGGTTGTGCGAGTTGGACATATCTTTGTCCTTAGTACTTGACTGCCAACTTGAGCTTTGACAAATAAATCTGGCAATCGGCTTCTGTCATTAGGAAGCGCGTCTTGAGCTTCAATGACATTCACTCTGAGATACCAGAGCTTTGGTGACACATAAACCTTTGATCGAACATTAAATACACCTTCCCCATAGACTGAGGAAGCATCAGAATGCCATGCCTCCGGGAAGGCTTCATCAGCTTGCGTACCCATCCAAACTGCCAGCATTATCTCTCCCCTCACTTTCCCTCCTCCCCTCCTGTCCTCCAATCTATACCACTGTGGAGCCAATGGGCTGTCAGGAGGAACCCTAGTAGGAATTTCATGCAGGTCGAAAACCACTCTGCCAATATAATCATCTCTTCCCACCATTTCCTTATCCTTCACAAAAACCTCGAGTGCTGACGACTGGATTCTGTCCTTAGAGAAAGCAAAAACTTGGTTCCACTCTGGGTTCAGTTTCTTCTCAAAATGCTTCGTTCTTCCTTTATAGTTCCCCAACTTGACCTCCACATAAGGGTCACAGCTCCCAGTTATGGAACTTGGAGGAAGATCTTTCGCTTTTACGACTCGAACGTATAAATAGAACATCTGTTCTACAAGGTCATATGTGCTTGTGAATCTCTCGCTGCTCAACCACCCTCTGCCGCCATATGATCCACTGTTCAGCCACCGTTCACCAAGCTCAGGATTGGCATCTTTGACCTCATAATCATCTGGATCGGTTGCCTGGGCTTGGGGAGCAGCTGGGTGCATGGTGAATGGACCAGCTTGACTTGCTAGGTGTTTTCCAAATTATGTGTGCTAGCTTAACAGCACTACTTGGTCCTGCACGATGAGTTACCTCACTTAATTGAGATTCTGATGAACAATCAGTGCAAACATATTCAGCATATGTAGAGTTCAATATTACCTGATGTTTTAGCTCTACAAGAATATAGGCTTCAAGTTCAATTACCTCTATCCTGAATCTGCCAAAGCAAGAGGGTGTTCAGAGAAACATGGGAAATGGCATAACCTTCTCAGCAAGTTTGCATTGCTGAAATTTCGTTCTCCAAGAGTTGTAGAGAAAAAAAGAGTAAATTATTGGGGACTATGGTAGGACAAACATTTTTTACCAATCTCACCTTTGACAAATTGGAAGAATGACGTGAAGTGTAACTCTTTGATATGCTTCCTTGCCTTCCTTGCGATAGTCTAGCAAGGATTACAGCCTTTCAAGAAGTTTTGGCTGGGAAAGGAAACGTCCCAAGTTATTCCTTCGAGAAAACTTGAATGGCTTGAAATGCAGCTTTTGATTTCACCAAAATCGAGGAGTTTCTTTATCCAAATTGGATTGAGGTTGTCCTTAGTTGTTTTTTTGGAGCAGCTACAGGTGATATATGGATCCTAGCTTCATGGTCCCTTTCACAATTATTCTTCTGATATAAGAGGATACAGAAAGTGGGGCAGAAGCCCACAAGAAAGCTTAGACTCAATTTGGAAGCAAGGAAGTCCCAACAAAGAAGGCAGCTAACGAGCATGAGAAAGTTCAGAATCTCTCCTTTCGAGGCACAGTGGCTAGAGGGTGAGTTTGTTCACGAGAAGAAAGGAATGCTTTGATGAAGAAGCCTGCTGAGGAAGCAATAGTGAAAGTACAGAGAAAGCATGAAATGCTGCTTGATAAGCTTGGAGAAAAGGACTAGGACCAGGACAGAAATGGACCTTTTCTCAAGTAACTGGTTGCAGAGTTGATCTAGCCGATTTCCCTTCTCAATTGGAAATGAGAAACATCACATGAAAACGCAATTGGTCATACATAAAAGAACAAACATCAAATTTCCATGTTTTCTCTTTCAATACAAAGTAATCAGCTGATGCTGCTACCATCTTCTCTATTTCGGTTTTGGACGCTTCGCGGATTCATCTTCTTCTCATTGTTTTCTGTTCCGAAGCTCGGCATTCTAGCATAAATTCTATTTGTTTGAGTTGGCCTCCAGCTTATTCGTTAATCGGGGATTACTTGAAGCTTTGTTGAAGGAATCCTGAAGTGATCAAATCCTGCACTTTTCTACCAATTAAAATGATGAATTAAGGATCATAGTGTGTACGAAGTGAATATACAAGGTAAGGCAGTAAGCTAATAGGACACCATCCACGTATTATTCGAACATAATCAATCATGTGTTCGAAATTTTTTATTCCTCTTGAGAAAACTTATTTTCATGAATCAATTAGTTTGACAAGAAAATTGAGAATAAACAATATAAATTTTTTTCATATTTTTATTTTTACTGAAATTCGGATGAGTCCAAAAAGTTACTGAAATCCTTTACTCTTTTGTGATTGTGGTCTGTGAATTTACAAAATGTTTTTGAAGAGCATCATTACGAAGTACATATGGTTTTATGACGAACTAATGTGAAAGTGAAGAGACATGCATTTAGAGGACGATTCTACTAAAGAAAAAATAAACGTACAGTGTTAAGTGCTTGGAAAAATTGGTAATTTTGAAACAACCAAATGCAAGTGGGTAATTGAACTCATGTAAGACTTGGTATTTTTCTACAAATATTGTTTGTAACTTTAATGCGTCGGAAAGCTATGCAAGTAAGTACTGGTCATTTGTAGAAACAATAGGTAATTCAAAAGTTAATTATGTATCGATATCAACTATTGGTGACTAAAAAAACATTTAATTAATTAAATAACTGTTTGTATTTCTATAAAATTGTTTGTAGACTAACATGATATGGAGTGAAGCAACTGCAACATTAACCTTTAGATCCCGACTCGAGCAGTTGCGCCATACTAGTGTAGAGGCAGACGTATGGCCAAATTATTACGGTTTCTGATAGTACTCAACTTTTGGGTGGCTTCCCCGATCAAGTTGTTCCGCTTTGCAGCTGTTTGCTCCACCGTTGCTTCTTAGTGGAGAAAGAAGAATAAAGTGCATGTCCAGATTGACTAGTGTCCTTTGATGTCTACACGAGGAAAAGTTCTTCCCTCCAGCGGCAAGGCATGTACCAAAAGGTTGTAGCAAGGTGAAAAGGTTCACGCAGGAAGGATAAGCGCCAAGTCCAGCAGAAGCAAGGCGCAAGCAACAAGGGATTCGGATTCTTAACTGAACAGACACTTCAGTGCCTTCACTCTCTGCGCAGTGGTCCAGATGAAACCGCGAGAGATTAGCGGGGACAAAGGGCAGCATAGATTGCATGGTTCACTCAAATTTCTATTAGGACTTCTAAAATTCGTTTACAAGAAGTCTCTTACGTTACATTGAAATGCAAAAACTCCTTTTATAGGCTTTGACAACATCAGCAATACAATAGCCAACAAAATTTCGTAACAATGATAACAAAAATTAATGACAAGATTATTTGACTATAACTTTCTCATAACCTGACTGCATGCGAGCTCAATCTTGCATAGCAAAAAAATTGCCCAATTGAGAAGCGTGAGCATACCGATGGGTACTATCAGTAAAGTGACTGCCGCGGTGCTTTGAATTTTCAAAAACGTCATAGCATAGCTGTAATCTGACTTTTAGAGAAAACTCCTTTGCTCAAATGGTCTGCCCTCTGAACTTACTCAACAACTTTCGGCTTTGCCTTCTGCTTCTTTGTTTCAAGCGATCCTAGGCCTCGGCCTAGTCCAACTGGTGGCTGAACTTCTGCAGACGCTACTTGGTCTTTCTTATCTTCAGTGCCATTTTGAGAATGGCCATTGCCTTCCTTCTTTGCCCCATCAGTTTCCTCACTATTGACAACTTCAGGGGTCATTCCTGAATTGATGATATTGAGGAGCTGACTAAGGGGTTGCAAAGCTTGGACAGGAACACCATGCGGACGTATCAATAGACCCCTAGCCGCAGCCTTTTTCCTTACTTCAGCTGCTGCTCGTGCTGCCCTTTCATCAACCCCTCGTCCTCGTGGAAGAGTTTCACCAATAATGGCAGCATTAATTGACTGATTGACAGACGTGCTGGAACTTGCAGATCCCCCAGATGCAGCAGCAGCTTGAAATGCGTGTATCAAGTCTGGATGAGCCTGTTAAGCAAAAAGAGAGCCATTGCACACGCATAGATGGTTGATTGAATCACAAACTTCATGAAAGGAGCCAAATATTGCAGGGAAGAAGAACATCATTGTCCAAAGGGCTTTGCTAGCATATCAGTTTTTGAGCCACTATAAGAGTAGCAGCAAGTTGTGAGCCACAAATTCTTGAACAAGCGGACCCCACAACAATTTATAATTATTTATTATTTGTTTCTTTTTTTTGTGGCCCACAATAGATTGTTCTTCTCACAGTAGATTAAGGACAGTCACTTAATCATTTCTCTTGTCCAAATGGGACCTCAACATCCTTTTAGCAAGACAGACGGACCTTTGCCTTTCAGCAAACCAGCATGGCTAATGTTTTATCTACATAGCTAGCTCTGCCAGAGAGTATAAGTGGCATGAAAAGTGACTTTTGGTGGATATGTTCGAAAGATATTGCACTTTTCCAAATTCTTTATCGTTCATATGTTTGAGAATATGCCACTACCATAAACATATCTCATAGTTGGAAACAATCTAGCCAAGCACAAACTGAAAAGTCATCAAAAAGTACCTTCAAAATATCAATAGCCTTTTGAGCAGAAGCTGCATTCACAGCTTGGCCTTTCTGCTTTTGTGCATTCATCTGCCCACATAGCATTAACAGAGAAAAGTGATGAGTTTACTAGAACATAAAAATAAGAATGAACAACTGTCCAAAAGAAAATATTATGTCAACCAACTATATCATCTGTTTACCTGAAGTTCACGCATTTTGAATGTCTTCATCCAGTTCTGCGAGTCACGGGTCCGTGAATCCTCCTCACCAAGTTGCTTAACAAGTATGTCATAAGTTTTCTTCTCATGCTGGCATAACAAGGTGACATTAGTCATCTATCATAGCACATCAATGAAGGACTAATTGCTTGAAGCACATAAGTACCTGATGAGAGAGCTTAAAGGCACCCATACAATTGAATGCAATTGCAAGTGCATGATAGCACACGGCAGTTTGAATATGCTCCTCCCCTAGAAGCCTCTCATTCTTTTTCAATGCCTCCTGCAGATAACGAAGAGCTGTATCCATCTTTCCCATATCCTGGTACATCATTGCAACATTTATGAATGTTGCAGCAACATCTGGATGATCAGGGCCTGACGACAAACTAAGTAGGAGTAATGCCCGTGCCATATGCTTCAGAGCAAGTTCTGTTTGATTAAGTCCATGGTAGAAAAGAGCCATATTTCCATAGCTGCAACCAGGAATTATTGCAAAGATTTATACCACAATAACACCAGTGAGAGAGCCAGGGAGGAAGGGTGGATTTTGAAAATCAGCATTAATCAAGTAAAAATCAACATGCATCAACTTTCAAACATCCAAAGAAAGAAGGCCTACGTCCTACACCAACAATTGACAAGATAGACTTGATAATCATATTCAAGCACCAATTTATCTATGAAACAGAAGAAAGAGGCCGGTGGAAGGGGGGGAAGAACAGTGCCTGTGGGCAGTGTCAGGGTGATCCAAACCCAGGCAACGTTCGTTTATTATCAATTCCTTGTGCTGCTGCATTATGGCCCCTGCCATGTCTCCTGCATGATACAAAACCATTGCAAGGTACCTGGAAAGTTGAAGTTAACACACATTACTTGTTTTATAACCAGAAAATAGAGACAAATACAAAGTCATTGCAGTCAAGAATTAAAGCTCCAGCTTATATCCGACATTGCCGCAAAAATTGTTAGTTCCCACGTGGTTCATGGCAATAAACTAATCAAAATCATAACTGCAACTTCATGAGAGGTTCAAGTTATGATATCTACCTACAGCAATTAGCTACCTCTCGATGCATTGGACCTGTTACCTGCAATACATTATTGGAAAGATGTAACAACAGATGATCAACAACATCCATAAGGCACTGTTACTGGACTGAAACCATATGTACCTGCTGAAGCATTGAAAATGCCTCCGAAAACAATGTGTATGCTTCACTAAGCATTCCCTGAGACAGAAGGGCGAAAGGACTTAACAGAGTCTTAAACATATGGGAAGGAAAAATTGATCAAGTTCTTGTCTTCAAAAGTTGTCAAAGTAAATAAAGAATAGTCAGCAAACCCAGATAATCGGTTACGCATACTTACAGATGAAAAAGGTATGTGTATCTAATCTACCTGATTTCTTTCATTTCTAATTAAGCATAAATTCACTACCCAATACCTCAAGTTCTCTACAGACTTCTCCCACATCACTTTTACATGAAAGTTTAAAACCCCAAATTCGAAACAATAGAAAATTGAACAAACACATAAACAGCTATTACCTCTGCCAGTTGGACTTTCCCAAGTTCCACAAGATCCTTTGCTTCTGTACATATGGGAATTGAATGCTTCACTACAGGTCGATTATCCAAGATATCAGATGTTTGGAATGGTAATGCAGCACCGAAATCATACTTGCGAGCAGCAATAGATATGCCGACCTATTTTGAAGACATCCAAAAAAGTGTCATGACACATTTAACAAATTCACCTAGGTATCCCAAATTTATTTAATATCACCATAAGATATATGACAATTTTCCCTCTCCGACAACCTTCACAATCCAGAAAATATCTAATCAAACACGGATTCACATCATGCAAACTCAAATAAATAAAACAAAATGTAAATTCAACTAAACCTTCTGGCAGAAGTTGCGCAAAACTGCAACTTTCTTCACATGTTGTCTTGCATCCTCCAGCAACTCGAACTATAAAACGAAGACACATGGTTGGACAAGTTGGTGGCTAAGAGAACAAAAGTAAAGATTATGGAAATTTCTAGCATATACCACTAGGCCGCAAATGGTTACTACCAGGCTAAAGCATTTGAGAGTAAAAAGTTCTTTTTATTTTCATTTTTTTTGTAGCTTGATACACCAATGATGAGATTAACCAACTGATGGTTTAGTCTTACACATGCCCGCAGCTTTATGCACCTCACATCCAGATTAATTCCTGAAGCTCTACCTTTGGGGATTCATTCAAGGACGAAGAAAACTTACCTGATATTTGAGCTTCGCGAATTCTTTAATGTCAGACCATAGGGTGTCTGAACTAATATTCATACATGAAGATTGAATCTTCTTCACAGATGCTCTGCTTTTCCATCTAGCTTGCCCTCTTGAAGACTTGCCTGAAGATTGGTGGCCACCTTGGTCCTGATGACAATCAACAGTACATATAGAATGACCTGATTTCCTCAGATGCTAAACTAAGCTATTGCTTTAGATGTGACTAGCTTAATCTTCTCAAGCGAAAAGATCCAGTGATTTCTCTGTTAAGACGACGCTTCCCCTTTCCTAATACACTGTCACAGTAACATAGACAACTGCCTGCAATATCATCACTAATGAAAGAATGGCAAACTGTTGAGAATTATACTATACCTTCTTTTGGATCCTAGACTGCACATTGTTACCCATCCCTTTTAGATTAATGGCTTGACTCTGTCCAAAGAAGCAATTGAAGAAATGTGATATTGCAGGACCAAGACCATGATCTTCCGTATCTCTCAATATATCCTGCAAAATCAATAAAGATCAATAAGATTGGTCTCCGTAACAATAGCATATCATGTACAAGCTCAAGAAACTAAAGGACCATTCTCAGCTTCATCGTACGAAATTATAAAAAGAAAAATTAAGATTCAACTTTCAGAGTCTAAACCAAAGAAACCAAAAGCTTCACCACTTACTCAGAAAAGCTTGCATGCATGCAAATAACTCAAAGTACGCTTGCAGACATCAAGTATTCACACCAAAGAAAGCTATAAGCCTATTAGCAGCTCTGGCTTGAAGAGTTTATGCCACGATGGATCTGCCAACATTCTCGACATGCATTTAATTTGGGTGTTTACTCCTAGTACAAGATTTTCCAGGTAAAATGTGATGTGTCGTTTTCTCAATGTAATTGTAATTAACAGGAAAAAATTCTCATTTCAATGTAGGTAAAATTGACCAAAAAAAAAAAAAAACTTAAGCAGCAATAAGCCAACAACCACTATATCCAATAGCAATAAACCAAAGCAGCTTTATTTCTTGGTTATGTTCTTCACCGAGAATTTAGAAATTTAGCAAGATAACTTGATAATCCAGACTGACCTTCAGCAGGTGCTTCGCTGACCTAACCACAATTTCATTAGAACATAGATCCCAAAGATGTGGCAAATGTTTGGTCCCATCTGCCACCTGTCATTAAGATGCAGTTTGCAGAATTCAAGAGTAAATTAATAAAGAATACAACACTCAATTTCTAGGATTTCTTCATTGGGTACAATATTTTTTTGTTCAAGCCTGACTTTAAAGCTTTAGATAAGCTTAAACTTCTATCTTATAAAGTCACCTTTCCAATATAACGAACATTGATTCCATGGGCATGGAGAGCTTCAGTTAATGTCTGGCCATCCATGGGAGAAACTTCAAGGGAGCAAAGGTCTTGTATAAACTTTGGCAGCACAACTTCTTTTAGATACAAACTAACTTTCTTCACATTTTCTTCATCTGCTGCTATTTCCTAATAAAGAAAGGCCATGATAAATGCATAAGAAGTTTTTACTTCTGAGTAAATAAGAACAAAGTGCAAAATACCAAACTTGCCTCTTCATTCCCAGCCAACTTAAATTCAGTTAAAACATTAGGGTTGAAAAGCATTTCATCATAAGATTCAGAGATTTCAGCAGATGCAGGAGTACATTGTTGCACAGCATCAGTCCCCTCTTCTCTGATGTCCTGCAAGATGCAGCGATCATTTTAGTAAGCAGGTCAAACAGGGGCAAATTCTTATGTGTACACAAAGCGGGAAAAATTCAGTTTTCATGCCATGTAGGACTTTGGCCTGTTTTCAATCTTCATTAGATGAAAGAATAAAAGTAATTTTGTTGAAGCAAAATGGCACATCTAATACATTAAGTCCGGGAAATAGAGTACCCAAACACAAAGGAAAATAAATAAAAGATTGCACATGAGCACATGGATAGACAAAGATACAGCTCAGAATAAAGTTATGTATTCATATTTCAGCTATGAAATGGAAATTCCAGTCCCTCAAAGACTATTCAATTCTTTCCGGACAGATAATTGATCTCCACTGATTCCTAGATCATTTCAAGCACCTCAAAGAGCTCCGACACTGAATATGGAAATGGCATAACCTACTTGAATTCAGCAAATAACAAACACATAAACTTCTGCGTCTACTCAGAATGACTGATTTTCTCTCTTTTGATAAAGGACACCAATCACCTAGAACAATGCTGGGTTTTCAGATTATGCCAAGTTCTTGTTCAAACAAGCTGTACAGACAAAAAAAGTTATACATACTAATCAACTCTTTCTTAGAGTCACAAAAAACATATGATGCCATAAGTCAACCATTGCCAGGACTTGAGATTAAGTCATGCATAAAGTAACCAATAGTATTCACCAATTTAAAGATGCTATAGTATATTATCTGAATGATACATACACAATGCCATGATGTGACATTCAGGGGATACCATGCCAAGTTTACAAATGCCTGGATAGAACTAAACTGTAATTTCCCAATACCATTTGAATGGGAAAGATAAGGTAACTACCTTACTGTCAGAAAATTGTCCAACACCAGCATCACCATTCCCAAGCCTGTTATCTCTGGCAACTCTTAAAGAATCAGTTGGCGAGTCACGGACAGTATCAGAGCTTGAACTCTGTTTCGATCTCTCTGCAGCCTGGGCCTTCTCAATAGAAAAATTTTAAGTAAGAAATCATGAAGATGGCTGACCCACTTAACTACAACGATAGCATGAACTACCTGGCAAAAAGCTGTGACTAGTTCCTGTCTCAAAATACAAAATCGAGATCCAGGTCCAGTATAGTTTGCATCACGAGGAGTTACTCTCATCAAGTCAAGTAGATAGTGCCTAAATCATTACAAAAGAGTAAAATGGAAAGAGGACCTTATGAGAAACACTATTAAACATATGCAGATGAAATGAGAAGAAATTTTCAATTGTCTCGTCTCAGTTCCCCCAACTACAGTATTTTATGCCATGTAAAAATTTGTTTGACCAATGGGAATTTTAATCAATATGGCAACTGCACTTTAGCAAGATGCTGCAGCCAAAAATAAATTTGAAGTTCCAATAGTGGCACAAAAATGGCAAGATGTGCCCTACGTAAGTTTAGATCCAGTCTTTACATCACCATAGCCAAGCGCTGTGTAACTTCACACTTGTAGTTGAATCATCCCCAAACATAAAAAATGTGCACCTGTTCAAATCTTTCTCAGTTGGTAAAATCTTTTCTTTTTTCTATCGTCACGGAATTAATTCATCTCCCCATTCGAATTTTATCTCTCCAGCAGAAAGACGGTGCACACTATACTGTTAAGCGGTTAAGCGTACCCTGAGAATAATGTGAAAGAGACCTTAAGAACTAGTGCAAGCCAAAAGGAAAAAAATAAGCAACAATTATTGATGAGGAAAGCAGCAAGATAATGAATATATACAAAATGCCATGAACAATGAAAGCACATTGTTTGAACAAATTATGAGTAAAAGGTGATGTTATACTTAAAATGATCACATATCAACCAGCAAACCAAGAAGAGGTGAGATAAGCTGCCCCAAGAGGATAACCTGTCATCACTACCCACAATACCCTTGCATTCCACTGGTGCAGCTAATTTGAAAATGTTTCCAGAACCATCACATACAGCATGTTCCTTCAAATGAAGACGTTTTGCTGCCTCCAACACCTAAAGACAAGAATACCAGGTCATATAAAAATAACCACAGAAAGCTAGATTGCGGAATTTGAAGTGCAAGCTTGATTAATGAAATGCCTATCAGTACATTCACAGTTTTCCTTTTGTAGAAGGCATCATGACAAGCAACAGATTTTGATGCTTTGTTTATGTCTATGGGATCATCTTGTAGTTCATTTAGGGTTTACAAACTGCATTACAACTTATATAATTTCAGAATTGACACTTGGTCATTCATAACTGTCTTTTACTATAGTCAACTTAAAATGGAGTGTTCCAGACCAAAAAAAAACTTAAAATGAAGTGTTGCTAAATCACTTCTCAAATTTTTGTATGAGAATAGGACAATGCTATATTAAGTTGGTCCGCCCCAGACCACCTGCTTCAAAAAACAAATGCCATTTCATCTGGCAGTGGAATCATTAGCTGCTTATATTTGATTCATTACGTGATTCTGATTTAGAATTTTCATGGTCTCAACTCCTTAACTGAGTACCCAAATCCTGATTTGACAACCATCCTCATAGAAGCAAGAAGATGATGACCAAGCCTTGTGTGTGTGTGAAAGACAAATTTCACATAGCAGAGAGCACTTAATATGGGTAGATGGTATAGTGTTTTAAGCAAACTAAATGATTCGCTGGCGTTCCGCTTCATAAGAAAAATAATTAAGTTGCATTACTTGGAATTATCAAACTTTTGGCACATAATTTATCACATTTATGCCCCCAAGAAAACATTGTACGGCAGCAGTTGAGATTAAATAGGAAAACTCTTATTACCAACCAGAAATAATGGTTCTTCACAATATTATTTGCTAATTAACGAATCTTCTGCATCTCTTAATGTCTTGTGTGTATATAAGACCATTCGCTCGAAGAGCAGATGCCTTCTTTCATTTCATTTCTCTCTCTACAAAGGATCCAACATAGAGTGACATTATGAAGAATTTGACGTATGACCTCCTCTCTTCATCTGCTAGAAGAACTTTCCACAAAGGCCAGGTTGATTGGTTGTGTTAAGACAAGTCATATATGGTTCTTGTAAGAGTATGCACATATCTTGTACACAGGCCATGAATGGAATATGTGACAAAAGAAAACACCCCTACCTTGGAATGAAAATCTTCATTCCAGCATATCTTCTTGCCATTATCAACAGAACCATACAGAAGGGATTCGGATTTATCCCCTTGAAGGATGCCAGGCAACACACTCTACAATAAAAAATGTAGAATATGACTTCATAAAGCCAGAGAAAAATCGTGGACATCTCTAGTTAAGGAACCATTTAAAAATTAAAAGCAGGAGAAAATCAGATAGAGAAGAAGACAATATAAAAATGACAGTCAGGAAACAGACAAAATCACCAAGTTTTTTAACTTAGTTAACAATTTCAGAGATTGGCTATCTATTTACAAAAAAAAATCCACTGAATCTTGAGACAAACATGATGAGGTGAGCACACGGATAAGGAAGACTGACTTAAATTTGAAAAGCAAATACAAGTAAATAGAAGCCTAGAGTAGGCATTTGACTGTGTTTGATCCAATGTGCAACTTGAAATAGAGAAAAAGATCTAATACGTGATCTGTATACGTGTCACAAGTCTGTTAACCTTGTAAGGATTCATAATGGTTTAACTTTACAGCAGCAAAGGAAGATACTAATATTGTACCCACCTGAGCTACCACCCTATGACCCCTATAGTCAATTATTGCCATAGCAAGATTATAAAGTCCAGGAACATCAGCTTCCTGATAAGCTCTGGTGCCCTTCAAATCATTATTTGCAGATGCATATGTAGCCTGCTCGCTATCACCCATCTGCGTCTCGGCAGATAGATCAGGTTCCAACTGGATAGTAACAGCATTTTCACCAGAATTCGACTTGTTCTTTTCTTCGTCGGTAACTCCAATGGATGCACTCGGTAACTCAGAGGAAGCCTTCTCAGATAATTTGTCGCAGGAGTTTGTGCTCTCACCCTTCGAAGTGGAATCAGATGCACGTTTCTTTGACAACTGGTCAAGGTCAGCATCCACAGCAAAACTGAAGAATATATTATTGTGGACATACCTAAATGCAAACACAAATAATTTGTCAAGTAAGATGACAAAAAGAAAATAATTTTGCCAAGTGGCTAGAGCATACCAAAACAGGCAACAGAATCAAAAGAGGCCAAGACTGTAGCACTCAAACTTGAAGAAGTAAACTAGTTTCCGTTGTCGATAAAAATTTATCTCAACCAGGAAAACATCGAAGAAATCATTCAAGAGCAGATAATCAGGGAAGGCTGGGAAAACCATATAGAAACTAGAGAAAGGAATCGTAGAGATATCCTTTGAGAACAAACTCCTATGTATACAAGATCACGACCATTTCCAGAAGCACTAACATATGGAAACACTCGGGATCTGTTGGATTGATTGGGGGTATGCATCGGCTAATGACTCCGATAGCACCATTTACCGCTGCATCAACAAAGTCAGAAGTCACCTTGTAGAGAGCCCTATCCCGCAGAATCCTGCAAGGAAATACATTCTTTACCAACAATTCATAAAAAAGGGGAAGAGAGATTGGACATACTTAATATTAGCATCAAATTGAATTGTTTTTATTCAGACAAAATCTGTAGCACGTAATTTGGTGTACCTTTCATGAGGAGTTGTATGGGGGAATTCCCTACAAGACTGCAACTCCTCGTTCCAATCTCTCTGCATGCCAATCAGCTCACTACCATAAGAAAGAGTTAGTGCATCTTCAGCTCTGGCTGCATCACGTCTATGATCTGGTGATAGAAGTGATCAAATATGAATTAGTAGGAGATATGGCATCAGCCAGCTTCAAGCACTTTTTTCTTAAGTTAAAAAAATTAATTGCACCTATAATACCAACTCTTTCCACATAGCTCAAGGCTAAAAGGAGCATTCAAGGTGGTAACCATTTAGAGGTGGGTCTTAGTTATTTACCACATCACAAGAAATCATCCACCAATGTGGGATTTGGAGCATTACAAATTCTCCCACTTAAGACACTCACTGAAATCCTAGTCAGTGCCGGCCCACATAGCCCAACAACATACACCCTATTTGAATGTGTGATTTGGTCCATTTCTCCTCTTTGCCATCCTAGAAGCATACCAAGAGTCACACCTTATGCGAGTCTTCTCATTCCGAATATCACTCCCCACTCTCATTTATTGACTGAAGCCTAGTCTATCCTCGACCATACATCTACTAAAAGAAGGCCCTGCTCTAATACCATTCGTATCACACAGTCAAACCAGAGTACTCACTGACATAACCATTTGGGGGTGGGTCTTCCTTATGAATCGTTCCACAAGGCCTCTCCCCGCCAAAATGGGACTTGAACTAGTATAGCATTCTCTAACAGCAACTTCTGGCTATTCTACTGGAATTTTTTTGCTAAATGTGGATAAATCAAAGTTCCCCCAAAGAATTTTCAACAAAAAATTCAACGTCTATCCATAATCAGGCAATCCAGTTAATATGGCTCTATTTATTGATAGCTAACTGGTCTTTATTTTTCAACAAAACTGGACTTCTCAAATTTTTCACCAGCACTTTCACATGATGAAATCAAGAACTCAAAACTCACAAACAGTGTGCAGTTTAGTCCATTGTGTCCATTATCTCCAGCAATTGACTCCGCATTAAAATTTCTCAAACAGATGCAGTTTCTCCATAGTCCTAAAACTGTCCCTCTCCTTTAAGTTAAATGATAATAATACACCACAACAAGACGTCAAAAATGACTAAAGAATTGCTCCCCCAAAACAAAACATTTAACATATTGACCAAATATAAAGTCAAAAGCTTACATATATCAAATAGAAATCAGGTGTAATATAAAACTTCAATATGTACAGAACAGATTTAAAAGTAAGAGATGGCAGAGCCAGAAAATGAGCAAGAAGGTCAGGAAGCAGTTAATTCTCCTGGCTTAATCAAAAGTTAAAAAGTTATATCCATGAGGCTAACAAAAAGGCACATGGAATGCAAATTATCCAGCATGCAAACAACCATGCCATGCTTTACTGTACCAACACTGAGAATCATTGGAGATGATGCACTTGTTTAACACAAATTGTTGAAAGAATGAACACTTTTCAGACAATAAACAACAGACTGTTCTTACCCTCAAGACATCCCCATCTATCACCTAGGCATGATATTGTTAAGTTAATCGTCTTCGCATTTGTATCACAAGCTTAAAGGATATCGATTGATTCACATTGAAAAATAAGAAATTATCAAACGACACAGCTATGCAACCATGAAGATAAATTCGCCTAGTACAGAGTTTGACGCACCAGGAACCGGGTATACCCCAAGCCACGAATTTGGAGGTAATAATGATTGAACGTTCTCGAAAGGATGAGCAGAAGCCTTTTGTTCCAAAATCTCACGGAAAGCTTGAACATGATAACACAGAAAGTCCATGTTAAAGCCAATTATTGTACAGCAGCATACTAAGCGAAACCACACGTACGCTACCTTTTTTAAATTTAGAGCTAATCTTTTGCAGGAGTCCAATAAGGGTTGTTGACTCAGCGGTAGCTTTACTTGGCTTTGGATCAAGAATATTCCCTGAGCTTGAATTGACGTAAAATGTTTTTGTGGTTCCAGTGATACAAAATGTATTACCTTCCAAGCTCACTACATCTAAATAAATCAGATCACCCACAAGCCTGAAAATAAGAAAAACTTAAAAGTTCAACAAAATATCGCAAAGAACAAAGAGGAATGGACACAAAAATGCAATGAAGCCCCAACCTCCTATAACTTGGAGGAGGATTAAAGGATGAAAAGACGATGCTCTCCACACATTTTATCTCCCTTGAAGAAGGTAATATCAAGTTTGCTAGGGCTCCAGGAACGTCCTCCATAAGACCCAGACCATCAAGTTCTGGAACCTCAATTTTTGAAGTATCTGAATCAGAATGGAGTGGAAATGGAAAGCATTAGTAAGAATGCACAGGCACGATAATTAAATATCGTCAAAAAGGACATCAGTTGTGTACAGTCACACCTTTGGCTCCTAACCCCTTGTTTTGAGTTGTCTCATACTGCAAAGCAAGGGATGTCGACAGTGAGGCATGAAGTGTGGATAGGGACAGCAAATCTCTCGTGCGATGAACATGAGCCCTGATTGATCTGTCTTCGTATAGTGCTGCCAAAAAAATCAGCATTATTAAGCAGAAATATGATCTGATTGCTGTAATAATTTGTCCTTTAATTTTGAACCCTACCAGCAACCATTTCCAAGGAGCAATTGCTGGTGGTAATATCAGCTACTTCAGAAATTTCATTATAGTCCTCCAGGCAGTGAGTCGACCCATCTTTTGTGTGCAACAGTAGGTCATAGCATGTATAGAAACATGTTTCTGGAGCATCAAGAAGAAATTGCCTAATATCCATCACTGAATCTCCTGGATTCAACTGCAAGTGGAACGGTACATAGTACATTAATGTAGAAGCATGCAAAAAAAATGTCAGAATGCCAACACCTTTTCCCATTGTTAACTAGGTGCAGTTATTAAGACATGGAGACTAATTCATTCTCAACGTGAAAGCACAATCATCTTGATCAGTAATATCTCAGCAAATAAGTGAGCATAGAAGAACAAAAAAAAAAAAACTGAAATAGCTGACACCTTTTCACATTAACTGTGCACAACAATTAAGACACCAAGACCAATTTTCAACTAAATATGTGAGCACAATCATCATGAGCAGGGTAACATCTCGGCATCTAAGTGAACAATCAGACAACCATAAATCTATATCAAAAGAGCAAGAGCAATCAAGGGAGTGTACTTGTAGCTCAAGCTTCTCGCCACTTTGTGTCTTGACAGGAACTGGATAGAGATGAAGGTCTCCTGCAACCGCAGTGTTCAAACAATGACAATACAATACATATTAGAGCATGCAAAAATAAAATTGTCAAAACTCGCAAAACCAAATGAAGCTTTGACCCATCCAACGCATATATCTTAACTCAACACTGAATGGGAAATGAATCGAAGCCTCCTCGTCCCAAAACATTTGGAAGAAGTAAGTTGCTGCCATCACTTACTTCCTATTACAAGTCTAGGAAATATGATCAGAAACAACATATAGGATGACAAAGGAAGGAGAACAAGAGGATTGCCGGTTGCGAGAATTGAACAATAGCACATTAGAGCAAAGAGGGATGGGGCAAATATTGCACTTCCGCATAATAGTTAAAGCAAATATGTTCACCCGGAGCGCTAAGAAACCAGACTGGGCGCAACAAGATGTTTAAATCCCAGTAATTTTTATCAGAAAAGTTCAAAATAGCATCTAGAGAAGAGTCGCCAGCGCTCACTTTTCAAGCAAAAGAAGAAAAAGAAGGGCAGAAGGATGCAGAAGATGTACGTGTAAAGTGTGCTGTAAAACGAGAAATCAAAAAAGCAAATTCTTATGTAGGACGACAACATCAATAGTCATATGTTGGGGGCATAACTATGTAACTCCCGACATCCTCATGTAATAGAGCAAGAACGTGGAAAGCCTTAGCAAGCGATGTCTACCTTGTTTTGACTGGCTCGCTGCATCCGCAGTCTCAGATTCCTTGAACTCAGGTCCAGCTCCACCCGGTTCTCCAACAGCGGGAACTCCATTAGCATCAGCTTGGATCGACTCGGAGGGGGTCGCACTCTCTTTCGCGGCGGCGGCACCCGAAGAGGGTGGTCCCTCCGTAGAATTGACTGCAGCATGAGAGCCCCTCCGATGTTTCCCTTTATTAGACTTCCCCGCCATTTTGCCACCTCAGTGCAGAACCTAAGTCAATCCAAAACGGACCAAAATCAGTGAGGCATTCTCGCTGGAAGGAATTCAAACAGGAGCAGAGCATATAAGTCCACACAAATTTCAAAGAGGAATATGCGGTGGAGAACAAAAAGCAAGGGAGGGCAATGGGTAATTCAAGTCAAGTCGTGCGGAAACAGGCTGAGGAATGCAAAATGCAATGGAGGGGAGGGAAAACCTGCGAGTACTACAGCTCAAGAGAATCCAATCGAAATCACATGTAATCGAAAGTTACAACAACAACAAAAAAGGGGAACGGAGAGCCGTGTGGAGGGGCACAGAAAAGCTCGACAAGTAAAAGGTATGTTTTAAAGTTTGCAGAACCCGTTACACGTTGTTAACATTGATGATTGACAAGACAAGACAAGAAGAAGAGGTTTTGTATCGATTGTGAAAGAGGGAGGGAGGAAGCGGGCAAGCTCAAGAGGAATTACCCACAGAGAGAAGAGAGAGAGGGGCAGGTCCGTCGTCACAGTAACTCAAAGAGGAGAAGTGAGGGAGGAGGAGGGTTTTATGAAATGGCTGAGGGTGGCGGCGAGTTCTGACGCCCTTCACCACTCTCACACACTCCCGTGCGCTCTGCTCTATGGTTTTGGCTTTTGGAGGAGGGGGAGGGAGGGGGGGCGCAGCAGCCAACAATCACCATGTGGGCGCGCCACGGGGCCTTCCCGCTGCATATGGGCCCATTGATGATCCAGCCCAATAAAAATCAGTCAGCCTTTCGCACGTTTCCGGAGCAATCGATGTCGTGTGGGTCCTTCGCCCACGCTACTACTGCATGTTCTTGATCGGGTTACGCAATTACATCTATTAGCTAGGAACGCTTGTTGTGACGGTCATCTATTAGCTAAGAACGTTGAGCTGAGTCCAAGTCCGTAAAAGATTTCATTTGAATTCTCGTTCGAATCTCGAGATCATCTGAATGTAAAACGCTTAAAGGATATTTCTCTTTTCTTGAGAAGAAAAAGATACAGAGGAAAAATTGGGAACAGGACGTGAAGGCACCGATACATTAAAATAAGAAACGTCTTCGTGGAGCCTACCATCACTATATGCAAACGAACGGTCATCCTCTACGTTTACTCCAACAGTGTGCGCATCGCGTAATTCCACGCATAGAATGGGATTTTCTAATTCAATGGTACTACTAGAAAGAGCAAAGGCCATTGTTGTTATCCTCTTAAAGGATACGCAAAGATGCCGTGGCAAAGTAGCTTTACTGCAAACAAATTCCCTCCCGGAAGAACCAAGTCTGATGTGTCCATCCTTGGTATTTCTATTGTAGTAAGAAGAACTCGCGTCCTTGCTTTTCGATTCTAAGGAATGGACAAGAACTCCATCACTGATCGAGGAAGGCCTATCGGGGCATCTATTCTGTTTTCCAGCATCCTATGCAAAAGAAAATGATCATAATCACCGCTTTACTTACTGAATGCGGAGCTTGAGTCCAAACACAACATACACTGTCCTCGTATAAAGTCCAAACACAACATCCACCGGCAGCTTGGGCTTTTCCCCCCGGGCACCCGTTCCTCAGTCTTCTTGCTCCACGGACGCCTTCTATCTCGTCTCGGACCTTTCTCTTTGTTGTCCCAACTTCAATTTTCACTCGACCTGTTGGCCAAAAATCGAGACATACTCAACAATTATCATCATCGCTTATATATTTTTTCTATAATTATCAGCGTTATTCATGTATTACTAAATAGTATTTTTATGATTGATTAATAAAATTTAATATAATGTGAAGATTCACTAATGATATGTTTCCCGATTGATTAGGTCACTTACTTTTTGTATATACTAATTGTAGATAATGTTTCTTTTTGTTCATGAGTTGGTCAATAATCATCACAGAAAGAAGATCTCTCCCCGTTGTATGATCAACACAGATTTAATGAAAGGCGTTTTGATTCTGTTAATTGGGAATTTTGTTCTTGATATTGAAGTTAATATATGTGCCTGATAAAGGTGTGTTTGGTTCGGCATTTGGAGAAAGTTTTTGGGGAAATTCAAATTTCTTTAGCTTAAAAGGCTTTGGGGAAATATAGTATTGTTTAGATAACTCATTTTGATGTATATTTTGTAAAGCAATTTCGTAGTGAAAAAAAAGAAAAACAGAGGGCAAACATGGGCAAGCATTGGAAGAGAGGACAAGGACTGGGCGAGCTTTGGTGGCAGCGACCACAGGTGAGCATCGACGACGACGACTAGAGGCGCCCGTCAACCAGACCTCGGCGACCACAAGGCCGTCAGGGTCAAGTGACTTGAACAGATGAGACGTTGGGGTCGCGCAACCTTGAGCTTCCCAAACCTAGCCTTTAATGGCCGAGCTTCCCAAATCTGGCCTTTGACGGTCAGTGCAACCCTAGGCAGCCCTCGCCGAGTCCATGAGACCCCAAATGGTCCCTTGCGAAGGTTGCGCTACTCCGACAAGGGTTGCCTGGGGTCACGACCTCGATGCCTTGGGCGTCCATCCAACTCCTCCACCTTCATGAACTCTAGATCTGCAAAGAATATGAACAGTCGCGTGGGTGAAATCGGAATATGAAATTATTTGTGGGCGTAATTTGGGAAGAAAAAAATTCTTTTATCTTTTAAGACCTACCTTTTGAAAATGCTAAAAGCCCAAGGTAGACATTTCTCCAAAGTGGCCAATTTTTTGTTTTTGCCAAACACCTCAATTTTTTTTCAAGGGACTGTAGAAGCGCAAAGCTCTTTAAGAAAGCTAAATCAAACGCGCCTTAAATTCATTATTTGAATTAAAGCTTGTGTGGTGTCTCCCTACTACTCTCTCAATCTAAATGGGGACTCGAAAGGCTTCCTTGTAGGTGGGAAATGATTGAGGCAAGGTGATCCATGGTAAACTTATTGTTTGTGATTGTTATGGAGGTCTTTACTAAGCTTCTTGATATGTAGCTTGGCAAGGGGAAATGAAATATCATCCAATGTGCTCTCAAGTTCAGCTTACTCACTTGAGGCATTTGATAGTCCAGATATATCCGACGTCCTCGAGACCGAATATATCGCGATAAAATGCTAACTAATAAATCCAACAAGGGGTGGGATAAATCCGGAGTGGATAAACAAATTTTTTTAAAATAACAATTATCTTCTAATGGAGTGATGGAGCGAAGCAGCCAACAAACATTAACGACAAATCCACAATTCTTGACACTCTTTATAGATGTCTATCTGCTCTCCGATCGATCCATTTAGGAATGGTCAATCGTTCTCAACTCGCTCATGTTCGCATGGGACGATTGTGATTCCTAACCTCCGCGCAATTCAATTACTTGAAATGGAGAATCAATTGAAGTTGACCTTTTCACCAGCCCCTCCTCCTCCTCTTCCGCCAGACTCAATTGATCATCATGACCATTCACATTGCAATCTCCTTCAATCCGTTGCTATTAGTTTCTCGTCATCTGCTCCTCCTCCATTGTTGTTTTCGCTACCACCAACTACACTATCCATCGTGCGATTGTTGTCGCCGCCGTTGATGTGCTAAGAGACATGGCCAAGAGGAGGGGGATGGGGTTGATGATCGACACACGATAGAGGAACAATTGGTGTGTGGGAGGACATGGCTGGATTCGGAGCTGTTGGCGTTGATGGTATAGGTAGAAGATGGTAGGGCAAAGTGGGTGGTGGCGGGGAGTAGCCGACCCTCGTCAAATTTGTGCGAGGGTCGGCTCACCCTCGACAGGGGAGGGTTGCAACCCTCGCCAACGGCCGGCTGATCCCTCGCATCATGGGTAGCGAGAGTTGCCTGGCCCTGGCTAGTTGGCTACGGAGGACAAACAAAATAGGAAAAAAGGAAATAAAGAAGAAAAGGATGAAAATACACTTTCCCAACTGATAAGGTCATGTCATTCTTTAAGATTAATATGGCTATTTTAGATTCTTATTAAAAATAAGGTTCATTTCAGGCCTTTATTTGAGTAAATAAAAATGTTTCATGTCATTATTTAAAACAATGTACACTTCAAGCACTTATTTGAAAATTTTCCCCCACCCTATCCTATTTTAATCCGGATCCGGACAAACAGGTTACGTTTCACAAGCGTGATTTGGGGGGTTATTAATGTGGAAGGGATTATCCAAGAAGGGAAATGTCAAAAGATCATCGTCTCTCGAAGGCGATGGCGTGCCGTAATAAAGATTGGGTAGAGAAGAGAGAGAGAGAGAGAGAGACTCTCTCTCCCGCCACCCCGCCCCCAAAATGCCAATTTCTTTTCTTTGCATTTCTTTTAAATGGGGTGGAGGTGGGGGTGGGGGCGGGGGCGGGGGGGAATTTTACGCTGGCAAGGTACCCCCGCTTTTCTTTGCTTCTTTCTATACCCCACGTCGTCGTGCGCGTCTTTCCTTCTTCTTCTTCTTCTTCAGTTCCATGATCTCTTCTCTCGCACCCCGAGAGCTCAATTGAGGATCGGAAATGGAAGTGCCGGTGTTAGATCTGTCGCCCTACCTCCAGACCTCCCCCGCCCTGAGCTCCCACCCGGATTACATGCCGGGTCACCTTGGGCCGTCGCTGATGGGCCTGTGCGGGGAGGTGAGTCGGATCCTGAGAGAGACGGGAGCCCTGGTGGTCAAGGACCCCAGGTGCTCCGCCCTCGACAACGATCGCTTCATCGACATGATGGAGAAGTACTTCGATGCCCCTCCTCACTTCAAGCGCCTCCAAGAGCGGCCCCACCTCCATTACCAGGTCCCCCCCCTCCCCCTCTTCTTTAAGGCGGTCTTTGCCTACATTTCATGTAATTTAGAGTGCGTTGGAGGCCCTGTCTGGAGTTTTTGTTTTTTTGTTTTTTTTGGGAAAGCTCCTTGGTTTTTTGTTTTATCTTCCACCTTCCTTGTTCGGCTTAATGAGTACTAAAGAAAAAAAGTTTAATTGAGGCAATGGTCTGACTGCTGAGTGTTTTTCGTTAGCTATGGATGAATTCAAGGGTAAACGATGAGCTAGTGTTTTGGGTGTTTTACAATGGGAGCCCAATACAGCTGGAGACTACTCTTTCGTAGCCTGTGTTTTCAAGTAGGGCGCTTTGATATGTTTGTTAGAGCTGATGATATGTATTCTCACGGGAGTGCGAACGGAATGGATATGACAGGTTGGAGTAACCCCTGAAGGGGTAGAAGTTCCCAGGAGCTTGGTTGATGAAGAAATTCAAGAGAAGTTAAAGTCAATGCCCGAGGAGGTCCGGCCAGCTACTCCAAAGGGCCCAGATCCTAAGTGGCGATACATGTGGAGAGTAGGCCCCCGGCCATCAAACACCCGCTTTCAGGTCTCCTATCTCCGCTTTTGTTTCTTCGTATTCTCTTTTATCCCCTCTATGCCCTGATTATTCATTGACCCATCTCTTAAGCAGGAACTGAATTCAGAGCCTGTCATACCCGATGGTTTTCCTGAATGGAAGGATACCATGGATGCTTGGGGTTACAAAATGATATCAGCAGTAGAGGTGATTCACCAGTACGATCCTTTATCCGCTCATGCTTGTTTTCATGCCAATTGGTTGAATATTTGTTGTCTGATGTAATCTGATATGGTGCTTAGGCTGTAGCCGAGATGGCAGCAATTGGCTTTGGCTTGCCAAAAGATGCATTCACTTCTCTGATGAAGCAGGTTATGATCATATAGCTTGAAATTTTTCTGCATGTTCTGCTCAACTTCAGCTCTGTTATCAATATTGGAGATTGGGAATGAAAGACTAGTCTGAGTGATTTTCCTCCATCATGCTCCCTCTAGGATAATCTTGAATGCTATGTTTCCTACATTTATCATTTATTAGCAGTGTACATCCACATCCTGTTTTATTTATTTATTTTTGGTAGCAGTATGAAAAAGATATCATGAAGCAACACAGTGTCCCAGTTACTACTTGGTGACTTAATTAATCATTATTCATGTTGCTGCTCACACAGAAGACCTTTGAGACCATTGTTGATTTCTTCCTGACTTCTTGCCAAAGTTGCTCCCCTCTGACTAACAGTGTCACTGTTTTAGTGCATTAACTAGATAGCTTTGTTAAGGACTTAAGAATGTGCTGTGGAAGATATAGGCATTGCTGACTGTCTTTCAATGCGCTTGTTCTAACTGGCAATCTCGATTTTTGTTCATTCCTTTTTCTATATAGCGTTTCACGTGAAATAGTGTGGTTTTTGATTTCCACAGGGGCCACATCTTCTTGCCCCAACAGGAAGTAACCTCCACCAGTATGGGCAGGAGGGAACCGTGTTTGCTGGGTATCACTACGACCTTAATTTTCTTACTATTCATGGTAGATGTAGATTCCCTGGCTTGAACATCTGGTTAAGGAATGGGCAAAAGGTTGAAGTGAAGGTTCCGGTAGGATGTCTTCTTATTCAGACAGGAAAGCAGGTAGGGCAATGAAGAGGCAAGTTCTGTTGTCTATTCTGAGAGCCATTGATTTCAAAAGGAATAGTTTAGAAAAGTCATTCCTCTTATTTTCCAAGCTATCTTCGACTTTCATTTTTCTTTGTCAGTATCTCCAAGATCATTCCAAGCATTCACTTTCATTTTGCTTTGTCAATATCTGAATTATAATTTCTAGGCATTCCTTAGTCTTACCAATTTTGATTTACATATGTTGCCTTCCTCTTATAATGGCATTATACTGCAGATAGAGTGGCTAACTGCTGGTGATTGCATGGCTGGTATGCATGAAGTTGTTGTAACAAGTCGGACAATGGATGCTGTGGCAGCTGCATCAAAGCAAAATCGCAGCCTATGGAGAGTATCTTCAACAGTGAGTATCAATATGGGCTGCTACCGTCGGTATTTGAATATTCGTGTTTACTTTGCATGGACCTTGCAGTGATCAATTTAAATTAAGAAACTTCGATCAAAATTATATGTGTACGCTGTCTGACTTATTTTATCCGCCATGTGTAGCTGTTTGCTCACATAGCATCAGATGCGGTGCTGAAGCCTTTATGCCATTTTGCGAATTCCCCACTTGCCAGCAAATATCCACCCATGTCTGCTGGAGAGTTTGTCGAACAAGAACTTGCCGTGATCAATCTGAAAGAAAGTAAAGGAGAATCCTGATTCTCTTGGTCCTGGGACGACTCTGTTCTTTGAATAATCAGAACAGCATAGCATGTCGAATTGATTTGAAATGTAATAAACAGTGGTCGTTCTTATTATATTCCTTGTTTGCTTCTTTCGGGCCAGAAGGCATCAGGCCTATGAAAAGAATCCCACTTTGATATGAATTGGTGCTGCAAGGACCGCTATTGCCTATGTTTTTAGCGCATTGGTCTTGCTAATTGTGACTTCAGTCAGAGGTTAACATACATTTACTCGTGATATGTAAATGCTCTCTGAAACCAATTTGATCTGCACTTCTCTGAACCAAAAGGCCGAGAATAGTCAACAACAGTTGATGGATTCTAGAGGGTGCTTTCGTAAAACTAAGAGCATGGGAGGTGCTGTTCCAAAACGTCCATCAGGCATCAGCAAACTGCAAAGCCTCTTAACGTTTTTTTTTTTTTTTTTTGGGGGGGGTTGAACAGAATTTTCTTCTTTGATTTTTTAGCTGTTATTTAATTTGTGCGTTAGGATCAGGATGAAATCAAAATTAGGTGGCATGCGATATTTCTGGATCTATCTAGTGCAGAATAGGATAAACAAACTTGTGAGTTTTCCTATTGAAACAAAATTAAAACATAAGGTGGTTGACCGAATATTGAGAGCTAACAAAGAGCAAACGTTTGACAAATGATATTGTTTACAAGGGACAAAGCAAGCTGGTTGTCCTTTTACACACTATCTTCCATGATGTGATCCTCAGACCGTGTCACCCCATTTTACTGCAAAAGACTATAGCATACTCACTGGTTCGAAATCATCGAGTATGAACTTCCCAACCAATTCACCAGCACACCCATTGCATGCCCTGCGACTTGGTGTAGGTAAATCAGCCGAGCGTTGCCGGTGGCTGAAACCATACATGACAGGCATGACTTTGTATAAGCCATGGGGGCATTTTTGCGTGAGACCAGTCAATCCCCTATATATCGACCCATTCCCATTAAAAAAGGCTTTAGGAGGTAACTATTGGAATCCGCTTCAGAATCAAGAACAAGAAATGAAGGCTTCTCAGTCCATCACACTTGCTATATCCGTGCTCATGCTTGTAACTGCCAGTGTGGTGCAGAAGGGAGAGGGGCTTACTTGTGGGAGCACATTCTTCTCAGCAATGGTTCAGCTGATACCGTGCAGGGCAGCTGTAGCTCCTTTTAGCTCCATCCCGCCCAGCGGAGCCTGCTGCAACGCCATCAAAGCTCTTGGGCAGCCGTGCTTGTGTGTCCTGGTGAATGGCCCCCCAATCTCCGGCGTTGACAGGAACATGGCCCTGCAGCTCCCTGACAAGTGCACTGCCAACTTCGAACCCTGTAAGAAGCGCTCTCTTGTAACTGTAACCATTTGCTGAAGTACTTGATTTCTGCCTTGTAGTAGATTGACACTCTGCTTCCTGGCAGAGATTAGTTAGAGCGTCTGCTTCATGAGGAGGATTATCTCCACTACTGTTCTTTTTTACATTGCTCGTCATTATTGACGATGGCTCCTCTTCATATGTTTCCCGATGCAGGTGATATGATGAAGTAGATGGTGAGCAAGAACACGTGGAGGTGATGGTAATGAATAATACACTGGAATGCTATGACATTCTTTCTTTGTTCAGTATCGAGTACTTCTGACCATAAGAAGATCAAGAAAGATCATGTACTGGGTCCTCGGTGGAATAAAGCTTCAACTTCTTTTTGTTGGACTTTGTAATTACACCTGTCTAGTAGAACTTCTCAATGGTGCGCACATTGCTCTCTTGCTCATGACGAGGACACAGACTTTTGCTCTGACTCCTTGATCTCTATGCTGCTTCTTCTAGCATCTGATCCGAGGCAGTTAGTCCAGAAATTGCTAGGGCGAGCAAACAGGCAATATCTGTTGTCCTGCCAACATTTCTTAAGAGAACAGGCTCACAGAAAGAGGGGAACCTAATATGTGGGCGCTCTCACATTCAGTTATAATTCACTACAGGACCAAAAAGCCTCGTGAGAATTCTCTGCAAATGAACTATCCTCACAGTATTCCATGTGTTAAAGTTAAGATGGTATCACTGCCGCAGAAAACTGCAGGTAAATACTTTTAAGTAGTGTTGAGGAAAAATTTGAGCCGTCAATAAATGATACTAGTGGTATATGGAAACTCTGCTCCTTGAATTCAAACGATCCATTACATTGGTGTACAAAAATAATCTGAAATTTAAGACATAGAGAGCATCAAAACCAGTTCCACCGATACAGTGCCTCAGTACTTTTAAGTTTATGTATGGGATTACGTCATCCATGTAAATTAACCTTTTGCTAGTTCGCCTCTGAACCTTCCTTTAATCCTTTTGACATCCTGCAATCAACTCTGACACATATGACTAGCGTGGCTCTAGTTTAACTTATCAAAGTATATAACGCAAATTAACTCGACTGCCTTGCTGGCCCAGACACTTCCAGGAAACTGTGGAGTCTCCTAGCCGGTTCTTGTTATGCAAAATGTCGACCGTTCGAAGTGCTGCGTTATGTGATATTGTTTAGTTTATAAAAGAAGCGCTTTAACTATCTTGGCGCTCTACCATTCAATGTCTTCACTTCTCTTGCTTTGGTTTACTTGTTTCTTAAACTTCCTTTTGTATGCCCCATTGGGTCGGCTAAACGGTTAAAAACCTGAACAGTGGAATCTCTGGGAGGAAGTCATGCTGAGATGCGGCTTATGTTCATGCTCAAAGAGGACAAATTCATGGAATTACTTAAAAAATACAAGACATGCATATTACTAGACTTGAAGCAGGTGCTCTCTATGAACATTTTCATGCAGAACAAAATAATCCGGCAAAAGGAAAAGAAACGGAAAACTCAGTCTGATGAAATACCAGAGCTGTTGAAAAAGTTCATGAGCTTGAGCTTATTTTTAATCATCGTACGAGTTTAGGTTTCAAAAACTTACGCAGGTTCTTCAGATATGGCCTTATCGGTCAAACTTTCCATGAAGCAATTTTTTGGGATTCAACGGTGGAAAGCTCTCGATCATATGAACGCTGAAATAAGAGAACTCTGGGAATCTAGAGGAAATACGATGCTACATTCATCCTCCATCAAGTCCTCCAATGGCTATAAATCATTTGCTTGAAACTTACATCCACAGTCTCGGTGTATATAAAGAGGACCATGGTTGGTCTAAATTCAGTTGATCAACCAGCATCTTGCTGAAGATAATACAGCAAGAAGCATGAAAAACAAGAAATTGTCTGATATCCGTGCAGATGCTACCAGCTGATATGAATTCAGCTCATCTTTTTTGTCATTGCTTTCTTTTGTGCTCGTACTTGTCTCGTTTCCTAGTAATTTTCAGAATAATGTGAACCCGTTTGCAGCATTGAAATCAGCTTTGAGATCCTTACAATAGTCCACACAAATTGCAATAGCCCGGGGGATTCATTTCTAATCATTGGCTGACATCACTTACTCAATTGGACGATAATGTAACTCTCAAAGGCTGCTCAATTAATTGATCTTGCACTTTAAGTGGCAAATGTTATTTGTTTCCCCGGTGATCGGTCTTTTATTGACGCCTTACTCCTCAGTTGTATACAAAAAGAGGAGCAGACTCTGCTTCTACTCGGCTAAGGTGGTTTAAGGGCCAATTAGAGTACCCAGCAAGTGATGGGGCATGTCAAACTCTGCATCTGGCCCTCGATCTTTTCAAATATTGAATTGAATTGAATCACAAGGCTGCAATTTGTACAGTCATATATATTGATGCAAATAAATTCAAGCAACTGGCAATAGGGGTATTTCACGATAGATTCTTCAGATAGAAGTTCCAACCGAGTTTGCCATGGAACCAGCCAGGTGATGCCATTAGCACATTGAAACTACGAATGAGGTTCGATGATGCATCGTCAGAAACTCTTACAGAATGATGTCAAATTCACCAAACCACCCCACCAACCCTAACAGAGGAAAAAGAAAACAGCAACGGTCACCGAATTATGTGCCCGAAAGAGAAGAGATTTTCATAAGCAAGAAATCGAATAGAGCAAATCCAGACAAATACAATAGACACAAGGAAACTTTCATCTTCCTCCTGAAAGCTCTGGACAATTCTAATAATATCCACCAGTCTTCGCAAAGAGGTAAGACTGAACTTGTTCAGTAGTACGCTTTTCGAGGATTATTCTGTGGGAGCAAAACAGCATGCAGCACTGGTCAGTTCACAAATATAAGGTTTACAAGGCTCACACAGCAAATAATAAGGTAAGGAGATTAGTACCAGCGGGTTTGGTCGGAAACGATATCCTAGCATCATCCTCTTTTTATACTGCTCATATATATCATCTTCTGGCTTCACCTCTCCAGGATTATGAGCACCAACACCCAAGTTGTTTTTCTTCACTTCACCAGCCATGATTGGATCAGCAATACCACTTCTAGAGCTTCCAAGACCCTCCCCTGCTCAATTAGCCAGTTGCACCAATTAGCCTCTTCCCCTTGGATCATAAGCGATGACAAACGCAATTAGGAAGTCAAGCACCACACTAAGAATTCCTCAATGACCACCGTCATTGGCTCAAATGTCACAGAACAGGGAGTGACCCCAATCTTGAGCCACTTAGGAGCTATACAAGGTACTTAACAAATCAACACATTCATTTGCACGGATATGACAAGAACTTCAGCATATCATGCACACATGATTAAGCTGCTTATGTGAAATATCTATCCTAACAAAACGATCTTAGCTATATCCAAGATGCCTTAACTTCTGGATGGAACGAAACCAAGAGCTATAGGGAATAAAAATTTGAGAAAGACCTTCTTTCCACCCCATTTTTGACAAAAGCTTATGGCCAACATTATCAGCCTGAATCCTGGCCCTTTCAGCAGCCCCTCTAGCAGCCCTTTGGGCAGAGGCATCATTACATGAAGCCAAAAACCTTTCAAGCTCTTCTGGAGGAATGAAATCGCCCATGTGATGACCTTTCTTGGAGGGACCTATGAAACAAACACAAATGTGTCATCTCAACTGAGATGCAGACGGCAAGACACAAGAAAACAGAAATAACACCTGCTCGCAAAGAAATTCAAAATTCAAAATTCAAAAGCTAACCTTGAACAGAAGGAGGTGGAGGCATTTCGTCTTTTGATTGTCTAGGTTGTCTCCTCCTCTCCTCCTGGGCAGCCTTTTTCATGTAAAATTCCATCATTGTTACAGGATCTGCACTTACTGTAGAACCTGACTTGCCTGTGTTCAACAAAACTCGATTAAACAACATGCTTAATCCTTTATCGTGCTCACTTACTAATGGCAAGAAAATATGGACCACAAAATGTCTCTATAGCATGTTGCGATTTAACCACAAAGAAGTACCCACATAGATATTCAAAAAATAACACCGCTCACTAGTCAATAAATTTTAAGTCGTTTCTAGTAAAAAAACATCCATTAGATTCAAAGACAACCTGAAATCATATTGATTCAAAGACAATGATTACATCTAACAAGTTTTTAGAATGTGAGACAAGGTACAAAGTTGCATAACAATAATGTAAACGATGCTATCAATGGTTTCAGCACATTCAGCTTTTCAGATGCTGCTCTATTTTACTTTACTCTCTTTACATACAAACATTAGATGATCATATTTGTCACTAATTTGGAAGGAAACATATGAATAATTTAAGCCAAAATCAGATGACATGGCAAGTGAAACAAATGTGTAATCACCATTCCTATCCGAAGCAACTCCCAAACCATCTGTAGCTTCATACAATGCTGAAGCAGGAGTTTGGTAATTTGAGCGGTTGGCCTGGCTGTTGAGTATCCTTTGGGAGCCAGCATTCGATCTTGACTCTGGTATACCTACTCCACCTGCGAAACGTAGAACAGGAGATTAAAACAACTGAGTAAATTTTGCTATGATTAGTGGGTGCAGATAATTTACAGCAAAGAATTCTAAAGAACCAACATAGACAAGAATGAGATAGAAAACAACACAGTTAGATTCTGAATGACTTCGGAAGGAATATTCAACCATTTATAAAATGAAAGATGCAGTGCATAGCAAATAATGTAAGCTGCAAATAGATAGGCACAGACAAAACAAGCAGAATCAGCCTGAAACATGAAATCTAAAATGCAAAGCAACCACCTCATAACTTTCACGAGAAGTCTCTTAGACTGGTTTTTCTTGAATGGTCCAATAATCCATGATAATCTGTTTACTCCTACTTGCTCTATCGATGATATTATCATCTAGAATCAACTCACATGCACATCCCGTTCTTTGTCTATCCCATGCACAAAGACATTCTAGTTTTGCTTTAGCAAAGATAGTACAAGGATGTTCTACTTTTGCATTAGCAAACATAGTACAATTACAACAATCTGAAACTCCAGAACATACATGGTACTCCATATGTGTGCTCTCTACTATATGATACATACAGCAAAACAATCAAACAGAAAGTGCTGAACAACATGATATTGAATAATCGAGGTAAGTGGGTGCTTGAGAGAGCTTTTGCCCTGCATAGGCACTACAACTGCAATAGACCATTCAACGAGCAATTAAATCAGAAGGTGAAAGTTGAAACACTTCGACTTGAGTTCTGATAGCAATTCCAGTGTGCTTTTTACAGCTGTTGCTGTTCCAACTTTATGTTCAGATTTCTCTTTCAGTTAAGTGGTTTGAAATATAAAAATACTTCAAGAAAATTCATCTTCACATGAATGAAGTTAGTTTTACACTTAGTTACATTCCAGATATTCATGTTCTTAACCTCTAAACATGATGAAATATAATATAACCTAACCTATCTACACTATTTCATGGCATGCACAGAACAAAAGCAATGGAAGTACGGAACTAATAATTCGCCGGCATCCATGACATCAAACCAGCTAAGACAATGGAATACCATTCAACTGTGAAAAAGAAAAACATTCAAGCAGGATAGCACCGACCATTGCGAGATTTCTGGGGTTCCTTGCTCTGTAAAGAAAGGGCTTTTTCCTCCTGAGCAAGCCGGTATTCATAGTACTTGTAATCAGCACAGGTTTTGTCAAATAAAAACCTGTGCAAAGTATAAAACATTAGAGACATGCTGGCAAAGGCAAGGGTAAATCACAATTCGCTCATGTGCTTGAAAAAGACTCAATGGAACCAGTATGTATCTAAGCACCACGCGGAAGCCAAACAACAGCTATGTTCTAGAAAGAAATTTATGAAAGTATATACTTGAATGGAGTATCCCCAGGATTTTTCTGGCGAGACAAATCTTCAAGATGCCTTCCATTTTTGGCCACAAAGCTGGCTAATTTGTCTGCAACTTTCTGTACTGTAGGATCGCTTGGGGAAGGTGGTGCTGCACGTCACTTACAAAACTGATTAATACCGAGAGCATGAACAAGAGAATGCAAACTACTCTTGTAGCAGGCGTGCCACATTTTCCATATCTTTCAGTGAACATCTCTTTCCACCAATGTTGGTAGGAACTTAAGGTTAAAGCTGCATTCACGAGGGAAGAAATATTCAAGAATGTTTTGCTCTCCTTCAAACAGATTATGAGAAATTGAACCTACAAGGGCTAAAATATTGTGTAAAGGGGACTACATCAACCAACATCAAACATTTAAAGCACATTTCATTGCAGTATATAAGTAATCATAACTCAGGTGGCATAAACCCCAGGGTGGAATTACTCCTGTATTAAGCTTACTAGATGCACACACCTAAACGGCATAAGGACTAAAGACTTTTCAGAATTATAAGTAACATCATATATTGGCCATCAGGTTAAAAAAACAAAAGAGATAGCAAAATGGGGGCTTCTTCTCTACACTTATCCAGTAAAGTGCAACAAAGTAAGCATGTTGCTGAAAGATATTTTGATTGCACGTGTTCTACTTGAATTGCCAACACAACGAACGCAAAAAACTACACAACAACAAAAAATGTCAGACAAGCACCACAAAAGACATAAGACTCTAAGCAACATTTCTATTTCGAGATCGGAAGAAAAGACAAGCGGAGTAAAGGCCAAACAATGTTTGCCTCAGATCTTGAATATTTCTTTTTCAAAAAAGAAAGGAAGGAAGAAAGCAATCAATCAGAATCTGAAGGTGAAACAACAGTAGAAGCATAAATTAAAAGGAGAGACCTAGAATAACGAACCAGGCAACCATCCAAAAGAACAACACAAAATGAGCAAGAAAAAGCATGTACTATCAATACACTATGAGCTCCAACACGAATCATTTCTCTTGTTGAAGAAAAGCAAATCTACCACAAGATACCAAAATGCATAAAAATCTCATCACTTGCTGATTATTTGAATCAATCTCGGCATTCCATTCCTTGACAAGAAAGACGATCCAAACAAAAGCCTCCCATCACAGCCCCAACCACACAAAATTATATTCATGAAGTGGTATTTACCAACATCATCATGTCCTGATGATTCCTCATAGGCTTCTTGTTTAATTAATTTCTGCCGTTTAACTGACGTGTCACCCAAATTACTCCTAGCATCAGCATCATCTTCATCCTCATCTGCAGCTAACTTAACTGGAGGTGCAACAAGCTTTGACTTCTGTTTCAAGCTGAATGCAAGTTTACCACCGGATAAAGGCTGACTGGACTTTCCAGAACTATTAGCCTTGCTATCCAAATGTGTTTTGGTAGCACTAGGGTTCCAAGTTCTTGAAACAATTGATCTCTGTTTGGGATCGCCTGACGGGGCACTTGCATCCTTTGCCTTTTCTTGTTGAAGCTGTTTGAACCTCTCCATGAATGAACCATCATTTACAAAAAGGGTAGAAGGTGCTTCCTTTTCCATGAGCACACAACCAATTGAGCTATGTCTGTAAACGGGATGTCACTGTTTCCAAAACAAGCTTTCAAGCTACTTAGACATTGTACCGAATGTTTTGAAATTGAAAAGAAACAAAAGAGAAATTCCACACGAAAATTGTAAAAATCTAACTGATAAGAACCACACCAAAGAGTAAAAGGGAGGAAAATGACTTCTCCGTTTGTACGAGCATTATATCCCATACAATCAAAACCCAAATAAAACCATCACTGGATTCAAAAGAATACACCAAAAAATAGGTTTCTTCATGTCTCCCACTAGAATAAATCAAGGGCAAGTGGCCATTAACAGAAAACTGCATACGTGCAGCAGCAGTAAAAGGTCGCGGATTCATCAGCCAGGTCGACAAAATCAGCAGCTTTTCCCAACAAGGAGTACAAAAAAGAGGGGGCCGTGAAGTCCAGGAACTTTTAAAGCACGATCATAGGATTTGGCGGCTGCCTTATTTCTCGTTCAGACAAAACAGGAATTCTATCATGAGAATGCAACTCCGACGGTGAACAAATGCCAAACCCTAAGTATCAGCTAATCAGGGCAGATCGGAACGACCAACTGGGCGAGCAAAAGCAGAGAGACGGACAATAGTGAACGAATAGCGAGCAGAAGATTCAAATATCAAACTGGACAATAGAAATCGAGAGAAATTGGTCGGGGATGAAATCAAAGAACAGCCGAACTAACCTCAAACTGATCGAGAGAATCACAATTCAATACCCAGTCCTAATCAATTTGAACGGGACAAATCGAGCGACGATCTGCGGGTGGCGATGCGCGACCGATAATCTGAGACGACGAACGCAGACAAAGGAGGAGGAGGTGAACGTAACGTGAGGCCCTCGCGGGAGCGCAGGTAGAGGTCCCCGTCTTATAATGCACCGCCAGAAATCAGATTTCTGAGCTTCCCCCCGTACTTTTCATGTATTTTCCAATTCTCCCCCGGAAATTTTCGAAATCATACTGTTGCCCAATCTCTACTTCATTGTTAACTGTAGTCCTCGAACTTTTCTGATTTATACAAGGACACCCATGAACCCTTTTTTTTTTTTTTCCTTTTATTCAATCATATCCCTAAACTATTCCTTCCGTTAAAGGTTTAAACGAATACGATAACATGACTTTCCTTGTCGGGCAACCTCTTATCCCACATGTACATCTCTGTCATATCAGCACCAAAAAATTAACTCAGTTTGTTTCGTGAAAAATTAATGAATATTTTTCTATAAATGATCGCTTTCATCATATAAAACAATTAGTTAATAAAAAAAATACTTTCATTATCCATAACAATTTATGACCAAATTTCTGTGGATGAGGAAAATATTTTGTGCTGATTCATTGTTGTAAGCGATACACCCAATAATTCCTAAGAAAATATATTCCAAATCATTCATTTTTCACGAAACAAACGACTCGATTTAATGACCGGGTTCCGTTCGAAAAAGAACAAATTCATTTCCCCATTCGCAATGAAGTTTCACGAAGGCTGGAGACCATTAGTACCATCCTAGATCTCCCGATTTAATGTCTATATATATATATATATATTCTTAGTCGAGGCGAGTAATGCAGGATTCTGCCTGCATTGATTCTCGATGACTTCGCAAAAGGCAACTATTCTTAGTCATGCAGTGGCTTTGACTTTTCTTTTTTGCGCTCGGAGTAACTGAAGGAAGGAAACGGAGGCTGAAGAAGAACAATTTCCCCTCAATATCGATCAGTGGATAATATGAGGTGATGATGGCCGAAGAGGACAATAACCATTCTCAATCATTTAAGACAAAACACAGATTCGGGCATCTCCAAAGCTGGCTCCAATAGCAGAGGCGTTTAGTCCTACCGGTCCAGGTCGTAGTTCTGGAGTTGGCACCCCATGCCTTCTCCGAGTCACGGTCAAGTCGAAACATTTAGGCCGAAGAGTCCTGGTCATGGTTCCGGGGCCGGACATGATGAGCCTCCTCCTGGTCATGTTCAAGTTGAAGCAATTAGGCCGACGAGTCGCAGTCATAATCCTGGGGCCAGACATGATGAACCTCCTCCAGCATCCTTAAAATTCTAATATGTTGTTTCTCAGCATGGAGAGAGAAATGTTTGTCGTGTTCGTGGTGGAGGTTTTTGTTGCTTTAGTTTTATGAGCCTTGATTCTTGGTATCCTACTCGCTGGATATGCAGCCAAATGCCGAGTTTCTGCCATCAAACATTGCTGACTCAAAGTTTACTAAATTTGGTTGTTTGATTTCTAGATTATCAAGCATTTTGGTCTTAAAGTCTCTCTGCAACTTTTCTCTGGAACCTTTGACTCAATTATGACAACTACACAACCGACACATGAAGGAAATCTTGACAACTCATAAATGCTGGCAAAATTTTCAGGCGAAGAGAGGTTAGAGATTTTTCAGGCACTTCCAAGGCCAGCAGCCTAGTAGTTTCTGTTGTCATGAACAGGAAGGTGGGAGGTTGATTCCCACCTCTGGATTCGAAGGTAGGGACGAAAAAAGTTGCCCAGCAAAAAAGAAAAGGCCTAGAAGAAGTCCCACTAAATTACCTTTAAATGGCGCAATGTAGATGTAGAACCAAAGCTTACATGATCATGTGCCAATTCCAAAGAAATCAATTTCTGTCTGAAAGGAACTTACATTTCAGATTCAAAGCCAATGTTCCAGAATCCTTCAGGAGTCATTGGAGGAATGTATTTATACCTATGCCGGGACACACCATCATGATGCTCGCAGCGGAAATTCCTCTTATTATTGTCGTTATCTTTGCTTTCATTATCGGGGAGAACAGCATCATAAAATTTCTTGCACTGCCTGCACTCGATTCCTTTTAGATTTTCCCGCTCGGCTTTCCTTCTCACAGGTTCCACATATTTAAAACCTTGTTTGCCAACAGAAGGTGCTACCACTTGCTGCTTCTTAGGACGAGGATCAACATTCATGTCCTGTGTCTCATCATCTGAAAAGCTTCGATCTATAGCCTTCATATTATGGGCCAGAGAATCTCGATGTTCTTCATTTGCAGCTTCATTCAAGTTCCTTTTAACGTTCTCGAAAGGTGTATTCAGAAAATCATCATGAGGATCAGGCCCTCCTATAGGTTGATTGGACCTAGTTACTCTCCAATCTGATGCATTGCGCTTTGTGCCTGCTGCGGCTGTGGATTTTTCACCAATTCGACATTTTGATGCTATGTGCTTCGAGCTGGGTGAGAGGGAACGTGAGTTCTTTATTGGTCCGATCCCTTTGTCATCCTCTAAGCGTTCTTCAACGTTGATCTCCTCTTTCACTTTCACCCCACTACCAAAAGCAGCAGTACTCAAATCACCATTTTCAAGGCCTGCAATACAAGGTAAAGTGCTCATTAGAAGGGCCTGGGCAAGGAGTTCGATCACCTCCACCGTTCCACCTTGGAATGGGTAGGTGAGGAGTTTGATTGTCACCTCTGACGACATGCGCAAGGGGGTTTTAAGAGACGTCCATTACAGGGGGTGGGACCCCAAAACTAAAGAAGGAAAAAAAAGGAGCTTTTACTGCCAAGTCCATGCAACTTTGACACCCGTGCGAGAATGCTTCAGCAAACACCTCCACATATACACCTAAATAGTACAAGGAGTCATGATCGAAAAACTTCTTAACTCTAAATCCAGATGTGAAAACGGAATGACTGTTTCGGTAAAGCCCCATAAAAGCTATTCAAAGTCATTGTTATGCACTGCCAGGATAAAAAGAACATGAAGCCTTACAGGATGCAGTAGGTTGATTCTGCTGGCACCTCAATATGTCCTCTTCTTCAAATGACTTGCTTTGTGGAAGTTTATCCTCATTTATAAGACCAAGCTTTGTACGGAGGTAATTGTTCTGAGACTTCAGTCTTTTATAGGCATCAAACAAATCCTTTTTTTTCTTCCTCTCAGACAATAACTCTGAAGTTTTACATTCAACCAGTTGAAGTAGATTCTCTTCCGAACCTCCTTCAGTAATATGGCTGCTCTTTTGTCGAAGACACGCCTGCAAGTCATTCACTTTCTCCTCTAGATTCTTCACCTTGCACGATAAAAATTGTCTCTCTTCAGATTGCTGTGATTCTTTCTCATTAATCATACAGTCTAAATGACCTGAATCACTCTTTTCGGGCATTTCTTTGTTCAATTTCCTTCCCATCTCTTCTTTAGCCTTCCACCTAAGCTCTTCCTCAAGCTCACTTATTTTCTCCTCCAAGCATTTTGATCTGGTCATCAATATTTCTTTTTCCTTTTCGCAATTAAGCAACAGCTGCTCTTGATCTAAAAGTTCAGATGCTTGTAATTCCATCTTCTTCATTAAATTTGCTTGCAAGTCTTTTCCCCTGATTACTTCCTCGGTTTTCTTTCTGACTTCTTCTTTAAGTGCCTTAACCATATTTTCCAGATTTTCTTGCTTAGCAAGAAGGGCTCTTGTCTTTTCTTCTTGCTCTTTTGTTTCTTTCCCTTTGATAGCTAATGCAGAAGCATTCGATTGAACTAACTGGAGTAACTTTTTCTGGAGATCTATGCCCTCATCAATTTCTATAGTCTTTCGTCGAAGCTCAGATTCGAGCTCGTCAATTTTAAGTTGCCGGTTCTCCTGTTCATCAGCCAACTCCTTCAACCTCTCTTCCTGTTCCTTAGACAGCTTCGCCATTTCCTTTCTGAGAGACTGGTTTTCTTTGCTGACCTGCTGCTTTTCCAGCAAAAGTTTTCCTGTTTGAAGTAACAGATTACTTTCCTTCTCTTTCCATGTATTTTCAGCAGCTTCCATGGCCTCTGAGTAAATTTTCTGCAAGCTTCTGGATTTCGACTGGAAATTTGGGTAAAGTTGACTGCAGAATATGTATTCTATCTGAGATATTCTGTCCTTAGCTTCCTGAATGGCAGCGACCAATATAGTGCTAAGGCCTGAGACATACTTAACATTATCATGGTCTAAGGAAGTCCCTACTTTTGCAGAGTTATTGTCGCATTTGTCCATCTGGAGAGATAGAGAATGTTAAGCACACGAGCAGTCAAGAATGTGAAACTAGAGAAAGAAGCCACCAGTCAACACATGCAGGATATTGCGACCAGTCGAACTCTTTGCCACACAAAGCTATAGATATCTGATCTAAGCATCCTAAGCTGCAAAGCTTGTAACAACATGCTCAAGCAGGTCAGAAACAGGTCAAGTATAAGTTTGAAAATGTAGGAAGTCAATGCAACAAATGCTTCGGATGGGACTACCAATCAGCCATATATCTGCATCGTGCAGACCTCGAATAAATTTGAGAGCGAGAGCAATATTTGCTGCCTAAAATGATAGTTTCACAGGCCTAGTGTCACTTGGTGGATTCACGCATTTCTATAATATTGAAGCACAGTCCATGATGTTCTGACTAGTGCCGCTTCATCTATAGGCAGCAAGAATATCAACCACATCGGATTCTCTAATGTCCACATTTCACATGCTCATATATTGCTATGGCTCAGCAGCTAACTCCAGCTGATCACGGAAGAAAAGAGAAGCACCTGAGATGAGAAACAGGGAAGGGGAAGAACAAGGAAAGACAGAAGGGAAAGAGAGAAATTTCGAAAGGAATGAATCCATGCCAATCTCCCTCACAATCTCATTGTCATGACAATGCATATATCAGTGCACCAAATAAGGTACTTGCAATTTAGAGAACTACGGTTGAGCTAACACACTCGTCGCCAGAAGACAGAAGCGGACCGTTGGACTGAGGAGAAAAGCCTCCATCCTTTCTACAGCTGAGCACAGGATTGCCCGAGAACGCTATATGCGGCAATCCAGATCGCAGCCAATCCAGATCACCGCCAATCCTCGAATCAGGAAGAGACAGATTCGAATAAAAACCCTAGCTGAAGGAAGAGGAAAGACTGCCTCAGTGCTTGGGCTCGTCGTTGTCAACGCCAAATGCTTATTCTTCTACTAAAAGCGGGAAACGTGAAATTTCCCTCTTCCTCTGACTAAAAGAATCGAGGAAGTTCCTATCATTGGGCGATTAACAAACAAAGGTCGAAGATCCGCGATCCAGAAATGGGTTAGTGCGCGAAGGAAGCTAACTACAGCCGATTGCGGGAAAAGGAAGGATATGAAAACCGAAGACACGAAGAAGATGGGAAACTTACCGGCGGCGGAGGAAGCTGACGACGGCGGCGACGATGTGGAGCCTCGGTCAGACACTTGAAGGACGTTTTATCGGAGAGTTGGAAGGAAGCAACAATTGAGATTCAGTCAGGACCTGGCGGCAATTTCAAAAGCTTCCCCGGAAAGGTTCAGGGAGGGAAGATGAAGTGGTGAGTGGGCCGAGCGGAGCACAGGGCCCATTCAGCCGAGCCCAATATCTTGCTGGGCTTTGGTGCTTGGGTCTTTCATCTCTCGATCGTACTGTACGTCGGCTTTTTGCTTTGCTGCATTCCGCAAGGCGAAAAGGCAAAGCAACACAGCACAATGAAATAAGCAGCAAAGCGTGGGTTGTTTTCTATTAGACTTTGGTTGAGTGAGCATTCTTAATTTCTTGGTTGGGTTCGTCGCAATCTTCGACGGCACCAAATCTCTCTCCATTTCCCACTGGGTTGGGCTGGGCGGGTGGGACTCCATAGATGCCGCCACCGCCCCCTCCACCGCCACGCACCGTCGTCTCCTCACTTCCTTCCTCCCCCTTCCTCCCCTCCCAGGGTTTCCCCTCCACCGCTTGATTCCTCGTGTCTAATTGCTCCCTCCCTCCCTCCCCCTCCGTTTCTCTTTCGTCTCTTTGCTCTAGGGTTTGATTGCCGGATTGCGGCTGTGGGAAGCATGGATCGACTCGATGATCGCACTTTCAACGTCAACTTCAGTGGCGACGGTGCTGCCCGGCTCTGGGACACCGTCAAGCTCAAGCTCAAGGAGTTCATGCCCGATTACGCCGACGACACTCTTGTGGTCTCTCTCTTTGTTCCCTTACCCTTCTCTCCCCGTTCTATCTCCTCCACTTCGTTTTCGTCTCGAATGCTACTGCTCGATTTAGAATGGTGACTGGGGTGTTCCGCCGAGAGCATTAGCATTTCGGACATGTCGTGTAGGGAATTCATTAGCTGATTAACTGCCTCTTCATTTCTATACATGTTTGGATACAGAGATAGCTTGCAGATTCTTTCTCCTGGTTTGTCGTCGTCACAGGCCCTGTCGTTCTAGAGTGAATGCGTCTCGTACTGTCTTGATGTGTATTGCAATCCGGATTTTGTTCTTTCTTTGGGGTTCTGGCAGTTGCGTTGCGACTTCATGGCATTCTTATCTCAGTAAAATGATTTTCTCAAACTAGGGTCGATGACCACAAGCTCATCTTCTAGCTATACATTCCCCTTTTTTAATTACAACCATGGTGGCCGAATGTTGTTGTTGTTGTTTAACTCGTTGATCTGCTTTGGCAGGAATACGTTGTTGTCTTATTGAGGAATGGCAGGCGCAAAGAGGAAGCAAGGAATGAGTTGGATGTTTTCTTGGGAGATGATAGCGATTCTTTCATATCTTGGTAGCCTTTATTTTCTTCTTTTAGGTATTGTCGATCCAAGCAACTGCCCAGTTTCCCCCACATTGCCCCTGACGTGATGTTTTCTGTTTTCTTGTGTCAGGTTGTGGGATCATTTGGCCAAAAATTTGGATCTGTACATAAAGCCTGAGGAACCTGACGTCAATGATATACATGAAGTAAAGCCGTTGTCAGAGGAACTACCTGACAGAGCAGATTCTCCAAACCTAGATCCTGAACCTGAAAAGGAAAAATCGAGTAACTTATCGAGAAGTCGCCGCAATAGGGAATGGAAAGGACTAATGGGGGATGCTGGTGAGCCGCCTCCTCTCAAGAGCTCAGAAAGCAGGCATATACATGAGGAGGCAAAATCTCACCACAGGGATTATCGTGCAAGAAGATCCATTTCTCCTCCACATGCAACGCAGCGGAAAAGGAGTCGACCGGATGAACGTCTGCATATGAAGGTGTGATTTTTGAGCTTCAGTTTTGCAAGCTACTCAACAATCTTAAGCCATTTGAAGCATCTGTCTTGGGTTTTGCCTGCTTTTCTTTAACTAATTATATCGATCAACTGGCACATAGGTTGTGCCTATTCATGTCTGTAGCTGAAGGTAGCTTATTTCAACATCTTGCGTAGCCTACTCAAGATCAATAATATCAAAGTCATGACTGTTGTTGCAAATTCCATTTAGTTCGCCTTATGTAATCAATTTTTATATTTGCATGGAGCTAATTAGAGGATATTTTGTTTGTTAACAGTAAGTTATGAGTAGTGTAAATTTGCATTGTTAGTAATGTTCGTCTCTTGGAGCCATGGTTCCCCTCAGACCACCTGTCTTGCCCCTACTTCTGATGTTTTTGGTTTCCTGCCTTTCTTTCTATCATCTCTGCTGTCTTTCTTGACTTGAGGGCTGAAGGAACTGAAATGATGTGCTTGATTCTGTGATACAATTGCAATTATATATATTTCCATTTTGCATGCCATGCTCTGCTTTCCTCTCTTTTTCGTTCTTCCAACAGTTTTTCGAAGGACTATTTTGCTGATTGTAAATTAGATTAGCATTGTACTCAGGCTAAAGATCATCCACTGCAGACTAAAGGGGTTAATTTATAAGAATTATCCGCAGGGCTGAATTTTCTTTTCCTATGCATGTTGGCACTCCTTTATGCCTCCTTAGTGAAAATTTACACTTCTAAAATATAGAAATAGGATAGAGACTTTTATGAATTGAAACTTTTCATGTGATTAACACTCCTATGGGAATCTTCTCTAACATTCTTTAGTTACATTTAGACGCAGTTATTTCTGTTCATATAGGTGTAGTGAGCTTGTCATATTTCTTTAGTGTGTGGTTCATTCGCCCCATAGGCTAGTTTTAGCAGAACCGAGAATCTACAGTGTTAAGGTGTTATTTGATAAATCCATTTTCTCTGACATAAATTTTCTCTGTTATGTGCTATCAATCGTTTTGCCCTTCAATCGTTTTTCTAGATCAGGTCTTCACTAATGGCCAAAAGTTCATTGTGATTATCCCTCTCATGCAATGTGGAGGCTGCCTATGCGCAACCTCCAATTATGTGAGGAGGGTTCATCCTGTCTATTAGGTTCTCAGGTTGTGGGACTCTGCCTTGAATTTATCTTTGTAGTTGGTTGCAATGGTTCTGCTCTTCAAATGCTCTTCCATTTCTGTCGTGCCTTTCATTTCTTCTCTTCAGGCTCATGAATTTTTCTGAATTTCCCTATCAAATAGGCTTCCCCTATTCACAGTGGACAGTATATTTCAGTGGATCATGCAAAATATATGGGGATTTGTGTATTAAATAATAAATCTTTAAAGTATTGCTTCTTACTTTCCTTTCAAGAGTTACTTTGCATGGCTTTTGTTCTTCTTGAGGAAAATTGATCTGATTTGCTTCTCAGCAGAGGGACTCGACTTCTCAAATCATTGATGCTCCTAGACGGTTGCTGCAATTTGCTGTGCGAGATGCTGTGGCAACTTCACGACCTTCCGACTCTGCTGGAGAATCTAATTTGAAGCGGCTTCGTTCGGTGGTTTCGACGACCTCTGAAGATGTAGTTGATCGGCCTCCGAGAATCCGATCAGTTGCAAGGGTGCCAAATCCCATGGCAACTGTGATTAAAGCAGTGGCAGAAGCTGCCAGAGATGTGAGAAAAGTAAAACCTTCAGGAAATGTATTCGATAGACTAAGTCGTGCAGTGGAGGTTTCAGAGCCTGAGCTTGTTGGAGAAGTTGCCACAGTCAAACATGAAGAATTTGAAGACTTAAACCAAATTGTGGAGCATACTGGTTCAACTCAGCCTCAGAAACTGGACTATGATGAAAGCTATGATGGGGATATGACGACGATGGAAAGGGAAAGCGCTCTTGGATATGATTATATATCAGAAAATGAAGGGTATGATGAACGAAACGTTACCGTGCACTCTGATCTTCCTCAGACTTACATACATGGTGGAAGCAGGCATGAAGATTCAATGACGATGCAGTACAGTATATCAGAGACCACTGAAGATGATATTAGCTTTAAACGGAAAAAGAAGATGGAGCAGTTGCCTGTGACAGCTAATTCTTCCCATAAGATGGCTAACATTCCTGTAAGTGCAAATTCATGGCAGCCTCCTCGTCAACAGGCTGGACATGATGCTACTAAGCTGGACAACCAGCACCCTCCACGAGGAAGTCTGGCAGTGGCAAAGAAATCTGATGGCCAGGTTATAGGGAACAACAAACACATCGCTGTTGCTAATGGAAACGTAAGATGCTCATTCGAGTCTCCAACATTATCTTCTCCCAGTAATAAGCATCTATTAGCCGCTTATTCTATGTGCTGAAACTGTTGGTCTCTGGGGTTTTAATGATCTACAGGCACAACTTGCTGCAGATGCTCCCAAAGAGTCTCAAAAAATGCTATCATCAACTCCTGGTGGGTTTTCATTTGTGTCCAATATTACCATTCTATCTACTTATGAAATGCCAGCTATTTGTATGATTGTTCTATCAGGATTTGAACAATCATGCTTTCAATATAAGTTTATGCTGTTTATTTTCAGCTTCAGTTTATTTTAAATTGGAAAGTCAGTTCCATTCTTGTTCTTCTTTTTGAATTTTTTATGTTTGCTAATTTGCAGGATTAAATTCTACAACTCGTTCTTTGGAGGACACTGATTCTCGGACTGTTTTTGTGAGCAATGTAATAATCGACTTTCTTTTGGTCCTTAGTAAATGTTTATCTTTTTCTCAGTAAGCTTCTCATGGATAGTCATTCCTTCATGTACAGGTTCATACCGCTGCCACAAAGGATAGTCTTTCTCAGCACTTTAATAAATTTGGTGAAGTACTGAAAGTGATAATAAATACTGACGCAGCGACTGGACAACCAATAGGGTAAGTGGTTGAATGCCTTTGCTGTCTCATTTTGGTGATTTGAACTCAAAGTTCTGCTAACTGTCAAGCAATATTATTTTTGTTTGTGTTTCTTACTTTGGTGCATATTACTAAGCAGATCAGCTGTTGTGGAGTTCACGAAGAAAGAGGCAGCAGATGATGCACTTTCTTTGGATGGGTCCTCCTTTATGTCACGGGTTCTCAGGGTACTCACTCAGGATTCTATGAACTTGTCATATGCTATCATCCATCTTAGATTCTGTTGCAAACACGTTGTCATGTGAACCACAAAGCGTCTGGCCACTATTGATTGCATTTCTTTGCTAAAAATTATTAAGGTCCTTTGAGCACGTTCTTGGTTCTTTATTTTGGTGAAGTATGAGGAACTAATCAGAGTGCTAGCGGTGGCAACAAGCTGCCTGTTGGTGAGTGTAGGGGAGTGTTACATAAAAGGCCCTGTCATATTTTGCTGACTGCTGCTGTTAAGTGTGTAAAAGTTTCTTTAGTATGGGTGATCTTGTCGAGTGGTAACACTTCAATATGAAGTGACGAGGCCCTGCTGTGTCTTTGGTGAATGCCCATTGGTCCATGTTTGGGGTCTATTAATGTGTCTCCTTAGCACTTTTATGGGGAAAATTCTTGTGTTTAATTCTTCCTTTCCTCAATACTTGCTTCTAGAAACAACTTTTTCCTCATTTTGCATATTTAATATTTTTGTTTTGCAGGTTGTAAAGCGGAATACTACTCTTCAGAAGGTCTCTCCAATGACCTGGCCACGGCTCGGAAGGGCCTCTCCTTATGCAAGGTTTTCAAGAGTTCCTTTTCCAAGAGGAATTCCAGGTGCATTCCGGTCTCGTCTGCCAATCAGACCTGGTGCAAGGAGCTTGCAGTGGAAGCGGGATGCGCAGAGCACTCCTGCAGAAGGTGGGAGTAGCGTTGCTGCCAATAGCGTCCCCTTTTTCGGTACCCGGAGATTTACCTACGTGCGTACTGAGGCTAAACCTAGTGAGAACACTGGCGGAACATAGTTAATTGGTGAAGTTGTGCTCGAGGAAGTTAATGGCGGAAAATGCCTCAACTTGTTTCTCTCCGAGACAATTAAAGCCGCAAAATCCAATTCCATTCGAATGGGAAACACGTGCTTTATACTTGCATGTTTAGGCAAGGCGTGTCATGAACGGACAATATCTTTCTTGGGTTGTACAAAGATTTGATCTTCCGAGTGAAGGATAGAGGGTATTGGAAAGGTTGATGCGATTTTGGCGGAAGTAACGTTTTTCGGTTAGTTTACTGGCAGCTTGGTTTTTTTCTTCCCAATTTATATGAAGAGACACAGATTGTAATATGTGAATAGGGAAAGGGGTTGGTAGGTCTCTTCGGTTTCTTGCTTTGATGTAAGGACTTGGACCTGCTTCTTGTTTCAAGACTTTATTGGACGGAAAAAAAGTAGAAAGGTGTGAAAAAAGAAAAAGAAAAGCATAGAGGGAGATAATATGCTGAAATGCACGTTTATATGTTGGAACGCTACTTCAAGATAGCTTTCTATTTGGGAAGATTTCTATCTTGTTTTTGTACTGCTTATTTACTTGATTTTAAGGTTGCTTGTGCTCTCGTCAATACATATGTTATGTTTAACAGATGCAATGTGGCAGAGAGAAAATACAATCTGGTGCGTTGGATGTTTTGCTGAAATGCAGTGCCATTCACACTGTATTTTGTAGCGACTTTAGTTGCCATGTCCCTGAAAACAAACTGCCATATCCATTAGGCATCTTGGGATGAGACTCAGTTCAGATCCCGGTCCATATTTATTAGTCCGTCTCGGCAGTACGTTATCCATGAGTCACGTCCATGCAAGTTTTCTCGCATCTAGCTGAGAGAGGACGGGCAACATCGCACTCGCTGCCTCTTGGTGTCGCTTCAGCCATTGAAACGTTTGAAGCTGAATAAATTGGATGTCAACTGAAGGCAGTTTGTTTTATATGAGGGATCTTGTCGAGACTGAGGACGAGAACTATCCTCAATCCTCCTATCGGAGTTATTGCTTGTATGGTGCCTTTTCACGACCATTGAGACATGCAGCTGAACGGTTGGAGTCCATTCTTATGTGATGATCTCTTGTGTGATCGATGTACATAGTTGCCGCTCCACCCGAGATTTTCAGGGCAGGACGTTCTGTCAAGTGGAATGAAGAAAACAGAGGAGACAGTACAGGGAAAAGAAGATTTCGCGGTCAAGTTGCTACAACTCTTTAATTGATCTAGGGGATCACAACCATCAGCATGGCGTACAACCACTAAGTTTCACTGGGAATGGTTCGTGGAATCTAGATCATAGACACTCAAGGACACACTCGGAGTTGGTACGCCCATCTAAACATGGTAAACATGCCCTAGAGTATATAAAGGCCACCACGACCAACACAAATATCATGTTTACCATATTTCAGTTCTCTTGATGAAATGGGGCGACGTGTTAAATTTAGCGGATGAAACATAGATACTCATAGGGTCATGACCTTGTGATCAGAATGATGCAGCATGATCAATTTTTGACTTCATGCCTTGGGAATATCGGCAAATTGCACCTCACATTATGGTCCCATGTCCATTTGATATGTAAGGGACCATTTGCACCATAGAGCGCTACAAACTACAAAGAAGAAAAGGGCTGGGTCCGGAGCCTTGTCCGGTATGTATATATAGCACCCCAAGAACCTTACATACAAGGAACGATTCAGTAAGGAGAGCAAACACTCATTGGAGTTGAGGTGTATGCCCAGATGATGGGTCAAGCCACCTTTAACCTCTACTCTTACGCAATCATATCCAGTCACTGGAGACAGTATAACCAAATGCCACTTCCTCTTCTGGGCAAACTCAGAACAAAGACTAGGTGCTCCTCATCGAACACGCAATAATGCAAAGGCATATCATGTTTATGCTATTAGAAAATATAATCTATCGGCCTAAATGAACAGTTAATCTATCTGCTTTTGGGAAGTGACAACTGCAACTTAACTCATAAAAGAAAGACAGAGGGGACTTGGCCATATACTGGCCCTCTACCGGCCTGGCAGAACACACACAGAGATGACAAGAGTAACCATGTAAGGAAATAGGCAGCCATTGCATAAGGAACCTTATGATGTCTCACTACTAGTACTATAATAAACACGACTAGATATTCATGCAACAACAGAGACAAATGAATACCATTGCTTATCTACATCTACTGGCCCAAGGTCGATCCGGTTCTTGCTGCTTGAGGGGTAACTAATGGATGTCTAGGGAGATTGCATAACGGCTGGGCAGTCTGTCCAGTCTAGGTAAATGCTGATACTTCCAGTAAAACTGTACAGAGATATGCTAGGACCAATGTATGCAGCCATATATTTGTCATCATCTTCAACTTTCACAACAACACGCTAATGTAAAAATATAAGAAGACCATCCATCAGAAAGCATATAGAATAGGCAGTTCTCACAGGCTACAATTTTTGACTGAATGAACCTGCAACTGCAAGTAGAAACTCGATTTTCAGGGCAAATTATATATGTTTGCACAACAGTCAGGGGCCACACAGTCAACACCTCTGGCGCTTCTTGCTCCTCACAAAATTATGTAAGAGGGAAAAGGACCAGCCATTTGGTAAACCCATGAACTGTGTGCTGTGTAAGTAGATATGAGAAGCCAGAGAAACAAAAGGTCCAAATGCCGAAAACAGAGAGAGGGGTCATTTGGAGAGCAAAGTGAACAAGAAACCAAAGGAGAGGGCCGCAACACAAAAATAGGAAACCCCGCGAGCCCGGACGAAGAAGAGGTTCAAGCTCTTGGCAACCTGCAGCGAGAGAGTGAGGATCTGGAGGCGACCGAGCTGCTCCATTTTAAAGAAGAAGTAGATGGGCTTCACGGACTGGCGGAGCAGGAAGGCGAGGGAGAAAGGGAAGCCGAAGGCGACGCAGCCGAGGAGGGAGGCCTCGAAGATGGGGGAGGAGCGAGTGAGATAGGAGATCCAAGCGCCGAGGGCGAGCTGGAGGAGACCCAGAGCGGCAACCGCCTTGCTGGAGCTGTAGAGGGTCTTGATCAAATCTTCGAGCACCTGGCGGGTCTCGTTGGCCAAAGCAGAGAGGTCGCGCTCGACGGTGGGGCCCTCGATCTCCTGGTGCTTGAAGTTGGGGTTTTGGCTGGGGTAGTCAGTGGGACGGGGAGGCTTGTCGGAATGGGAGGGAGAGGCGGTGGAGGAGTAGGATGAGGAGGGCGGGAGGGGGAAGGAGCAAAGAGGAGGGAGATGGGGATGATGATGATGGTAAGAGGGAAGGCGAGGGAAGGTCGGGGTTTGAGGGAATGGGCGGTGGTGGGGAACGGCAGACTGAGAGGGAGGAGAAGGAGAAGGGCGGGGGCTAACGGAGGAAGATGGAGGGAGGAGAGTGGCGGCGAGAAGCTTGATCTTGGAGCCCCTGCACCTTCGGGCTAACAGAGCTGACATCGCCGCTGCAGCGACGGACGAGATCAATGGACGGAAGGAAGAAGGGGAATTTCTTTCAGAGCCAAGGGAGTCGTGAGTCGTTTGTACTTTGTTGTTTCGCAGACATCATGGACTGCATGGTTTTTTTCTAGGGCTTGGGCTTGGTCTTGGTCTTGGGCTTGGATAGACACCATTAACTGCTTAATGCTAACCCAACTTATCACAAGAAGAAAAACAGAAGATGCAACAACCAATAAAAATCGGAATCATAGCATCCATTTCGCAAGTAGCAGGCCAGGAATGACACGAGAGAGGTGCTGACCGCGGACAAGCTAGCGGCAGCTGTGCTGGTGGGTGCGGGAGCCGGAGCCAACCATGACGGCGTTCACGTCTTGAGCGCGTTGGAAAAAGGAAAGATGGGCTAAGGCTTTCATCAATCCCGATTGGCATGGACGCATGTCGGGAATCAGTGGTTAGTTTTAAGCTTCTCTGGGAGCGATTCTGGCGTCCGTCCATAAATGAAAAGGTCTGTCCACATCTACGTAATCTGGAGTTCCCATTTGAGAAAAGTTGCTCATGCTCATGTGAAGTGGGCTTTTTGTGTTCTTTCTGAAGTAAGGTTTGGGATAGGACTGGACTCTCCAAATGTTGTGTGTGTGTGTATATATATAAACAGAGACTATACCATACCATACATTAACGGGTTGGCCCGAATGACACAAAGAAGGGACTTCCTGCATGGGGAATGAAATTGGGTAAAAGGAGTCGAGTCTTAGACAAGGCCCATTTGTCGCAGAATTCACGTGAAGCCTGGTCGGCCTCGTTCGGAGTCAATATTCTGTGGAGCCATGTGGGATTTGATTGGACATGCATGGATCTTGATTTTTACGTCATTTTCTAAAAGCAGTAATGTAATGTCGGACCATACAGTAATATTTTCTCGGTTGAGTTGTCTCTTTTCTTCCCCCAACGTTTTCGACGTGGAGACACGTTTCTTTGGGGGTAGTAATTGGGAGCGCCAGTGGTCCTGAACCAGAGGAAGCAACACAAATATCAAAGTAAAGAGAGGTCCACGAACTGGATCTGATGTTTCATTTCTCCTTCCTTCTGCACTTAGCTAAAGCGTCTTCAAATCAACTCTCTCACCTCAAAACACACAGAGAGAGAGAGAGAGAGAGAGAGAGAGAGAGAGGCAAAAATGGGGATTGATGTTGAGGTGGTGGAGCGTTGCGACATCAGTCCACCCACCCGAGAGTTGGAAGACAGAGAGCTGGGGTTGAGCATGATGGACATCCCCTGGCTCTTCTTCTCTCCCGCCCAACCCCTCTTCCTCTACGCCTACCCCCACTCTCTCTCCCACTTCACCTCCACCACCCTTCCTCTCCTCAAGCTCTCCCTCTCCCACTCCCTCCTCCACTCCTTCCCTCTCTCCGCCCGCCTCCATCTCCACCCTCCCCCTCCCCCTCCCCTCCTCCTCTCCTCCTCCCACACCGTCTCTCTCACCGTCGCTACCTGCACTGTTGCTAATGCTGATGATGTCTTTCTCCGTCTCTCATCCCACCACCCGAGAGACGCCGCCCTTTTCCACCCTCTTGTCCCTTCCTTGCCCCCCATTTGCAATTCCTCCTCCAACCCCCCCGTCCCTCTGTTCGCGGCCCAAGTCACGGTCTTTCCCAACTCTGGCCTTTGCCTCGGCCTCGCCTGTCACCATGTCGTCGCCGATGCCCGAACCTTCAACCTCTTCCTCAAGGCCTGGGCCTCTCTCTCCCGCCAGCTCTCCTCTCCTGCTCCTCACCCATCGCTCCGTGGGTTCTTCACCGCTCCTCCCTGCTACGACCGGACGGTCCTCAGGGATCCACGCGGCCTCCTCCACAGATTCCTCTTCGAGTGGTGGAGCTGCAAATGGCAGGCTCCTTCGTCAGACCATGCCGTTGTTTTCCCCGACATGGTCCGATCCACTTTTGTTGTGGGCACCACTGAGATGGACGGCATCCGAAAATGGATCCTCTCTCGGTGCAACTCCACAAATATGTCACACCCACCCCATTTGTCTCCTTATGTTCTCACCTGTGCATTCCTTTGGGTCGTCTGGGTGAAAGCCCATCTATCCCTTCAGGCCCAAAACAGTCCAAAACCCACCCATCGTGGCCCGGTTTACTTCGGATTCATCGCGGGCGGCCTCACCCGCTTGGGCTACCCGGTACCCGCTTCTTACTTTGGCAACTGTGTTGGGTTCGGTCGGGCCGAGGCCGCAGTGCATGAGCTGGTGGGAGAAAATGGCATTGTCGCCGCAGCGAACGCGCTAGGGTGCACGGTGAAGAGATTGGACAAGGACCTTTTCGCAGATGCGGAGCGGTGGATCTCGGATTGGAGGGCCTTCTCCGAATCAGAGCTCCACGTGACTGTTGCCGGGTCGCCCAAAGTGGACCTCTACGACACGGATTTCGGGTGGGGAAGGCCCAGGAAGATAGAGGACATATCGATTGACAAGAGCAGAGCCATGTCGTTGCATGAGAGCAGGGATGGGAAAGGTGGGATAGAAGTCGGGATAGCTCTACCAAAGCCCAAAATGGATGCCTTCGCCTCTCTATTCGCGGCTGGTCTCAAGGTCATGAAGCAAACGACACTCCCAGATCCCACCAATTCATAGAGCTTCCCGGAATGCCTCCTATATATATATTGTATCAACATTCTTCAAGTCTCCATATGTGGTGTTAGCCTCGTCCCATTGTTTCTCATCGGGACTCATGGCGTGCTATTCTACGAATGAGGCGACCGCCCGATCGATTGGCAATCGCATTTCAATTTGTTCGCCGTTGTCCATTTACTGCCCTAGCAACGTCACATTCATTCCATCATTCACATTCCACTCTTCATTATTGTCAATTCGAAAGCTTGTTTGCTAAAGTGCAATATTAAAACTGGCATTTTCATGAACAACATCTGGTTAAAAATTAGGTATTTGCTAAAGCGACCGTTAGCAAAATTATTGAGTGAAATTCCAGTGCGATAGGGAAGTAAACTCACATTCGCAATCGTTGGAAAAAATTCATTCGAGTTAAATGGAACGTATTTAAATGACTCAGCCTCTGCCTAGTTTTACTCTCGCAGGTATTGCGAAAATGCTCGGCTCAAACATCAATAGGGGGTCTTAGAATGGCCTTTACTACGTGGTTCCCCTAGAAAAAAGACCCAATTGTGATTTGATAGTGCAGAGATTGTTCCAAACTTTGCACGAGCTATTTAGCTTGCTCAATTGGAAGGTCCAGTTTTCCCCTCCATCTTAATGTTGATTATCAATTATCGATACATCGCAGCTCAATTTCCGCCATTCAATTTTTCTTGGCCGACCCACGCAAAACCAATCGGGTGTGTGAGCCGTGCTTCCTTGCCATTCCGATAGTCAAGATATTTTCTATGAACCTAATCATTAGAATGGTTCGCCATCGGATTATAATAGAACGATACTACTACCACCAACACTTGCAAAATGCAGAGGATTCCCTGCATTTTCAAAGGCCAGCTCCTGCTCCTCCTCCCAGATACCAGAACGGCTTGCTCTTCTTCAAGCTGCTGGGATTGGGATTTTGCTAACGATCCATCATTTTCAGCGCACACAGAAATGCTTTCATGACTTCACTTTGAAGCCAAATCAATAGGACCAATTTGACTTTTTTTACAAGTATTCCATTGCTCCAGACTGCAAAGTGTCACAACAAGTACCACACATGCACAGATCAGAGCCAAATGGAGAAAACCATGCCCAACAAACAACATGTGTATATATGTTCCCCATGTTTCTTCACCCCCTTATTATTCTTTTCCAGATACAATCACTTTATTGTAAAGCTCTGCATATCCAAAGCATCCAAATTTTAATTCTGTTTCAACCTCCGAGGGCAGACAACTCTGCATCTGATGCAAACAAAAAGGAAGCTGCGTAAGAAAGAGATCTATACATCATGCCTTGCTGCCCAGTAGGACCATCTCAAATTACCCAGAACAAGAAATCGAGGACCGGAAGTTCTGCCAAGCCCACTTATGAACAAAGTCCAGGATACTTCAGAAACAAAGCTTGCCTCTTAATAAAGCCAAGCAGATTAGCAAAAACAATCCCCATAGTCTACAATGGGACAGATAAGCGCACATATAATGCGAAAGTATCTCACAAATGTTGCTAAGAGCAACAACCACAGACAGAAGAAGCTTCTACTGACAACAAAGAATGTTCACTATTTCAGTCTAAAGACGAGAAAGTGACAAGCCTCATAACAAGGGTGTATAGAGAACAAAAACTACACGCTCCAGCAAGCCTTCCACTTTAGTCCTTGCCCAAGCTTTATAGAAGTTATCATTTTCACGTTCAACATAAGCACCAGCTTAACGTAGAAAAATGAGACATGCTCACATGGACTTTGTATCACTTCAGACGGTAAAAGACATTTAACTCCTTGTGCCTCAAAAGCACAACAACGATGCAAACAACAGCTATCTCCAGGTGGAAAATAATCATCAAGCACTCCCCAGAGAGAGTTATAATTGGGGAAGCATAATGTTTTCTTATTAGAATCTCTTAGAAACATATGGAAAATTGGAAAACCTATAATTCAAACTCACCTCAACAACCGATGAAGAGATGCCATGCCAACAGATAAGATTCACAAATACTTAAAATAGGCTTTCATCCTGCAAAAAATGACAAAAACATTGTAATTACCCTGTACAGACTTCTCGTTTTACACAAAAGCTAGTCTAACATCTAGCCAGGAAAAAAAAAGGCTAGTCTGACGTTGGAATCAAAATTCGGTTGTTAATGCAAACTCATTGGAACTTGGAACTTACAACCGGAGAGATTATCGTACCATATGCCGGAAAAAACGAATAAACTCACCCTTGGGATGTACTAATGGCACTGCTTAACTAATCCGTAGGTCACCAAGAAAGTCCGACAGCCTGAAGAAATATTAAACTTGGTTAGCAGAAGCCAATAGAAAATAAACAATTGAAGGCCAAAAATGAGCATTTAGAATTAGCAACTGCAGATGATAGTCAACAAAACATTAAAGAGAGACATAAAGAGCACTAAGGAAAAACCTAATGTCCTTAGCTATCACTGTTTCTCCATCTTCAGCTCCTAGATGCCTCAAAACAACTTCCTCCAGCCGTCCATCCCTGTATGCGTGCTGCAATGACAAAACATCAATTACGTAGGCATTATGGCAATCTGATTCAAGTCCATCACATGATAGCTGCAGATCTACTTAAATTGAAAAGGGACATCTACCAGTGAACAGACATCAACCGTCACATAGAAACTTTACACATCCTACAATAAAATAAAGACAAACCACCAAATTTCCATGTCTGCAAGAATGCCAAATCACATAACAGTGCTAATCCAGTCAAAGCATCCTTCACTAAGTAGCATACATCCGGTAGAGGCATCAGTAAGTAGAATGCCCATCCCATAATTCATAGCTTCCTCAGCTCTCTCCCAATATATCCAGAAAATATTAGCGAGATGCATGAGCATAAAGCAAAGGTTTCAAGATGCCTGCCGGCATGGACACTAGGATTAAAATACAACCAAACTAACACTTGCAGAATCTCACATAGCTCGATTAATTTCCAATCATCTCCACAGAAATATTAAGGAAAATGTTTTTCCATGCCAATCAAACATCGGTGCATCACACCACTGACTTTAATTGAATAAAAGCCCACACAAGTTAAAACCTAGTTCATGGTTCATAATTACAGAGTTTTGATAGGAAGAGAAACAAACTACAAACTTCATCTTCTTTTCTTATGCAAAAATGCCAGACTTCCAAATATCAAATCAAACTCAATGACAACCGGCTAAAATCTGGAACTCGAGGACCTCTACTCCCTATCACTTGATGAGTCACCCGAGTTAATCCCCAGTTGTGCCAATAAAAATGCCATCTCCATAGGTGTTAAATCATCGTCATCGGTGTCTTCAACATTATAGAAATCCAAGTCTTCATCTCCCATAAGGCTCTCAAGAAAAAGTAAATGCTCAAAAACACCAAACATTGCATCCATATTTGCAGGATTGCGCCTGCGCCTGCGCCTTCGGGGAGGTGGCCTGTGATGTATCCATGTGTATGACCCTGGCTTGACCGTATGCTGGAAACAACAAACACGATACCCATTAGGGTATTATCCAATGCCTAAAGATCTTTGGGAAGAGTGTACATTAAATGACAAGTAGGTTCGTAATTCTAAGGACAGAAGCCAGATGAAGACAGGATTTCATCTTGACCACAACAATGCAACTAACTGCTTAAGAGACAAGCTTCTTCTCTCTCTATAGGACCCAAAAGAATACATAGACACCACCACCTCGTCTTCCTCTTCTTTTCAAATATCAGCATCGAAATACACCAAAATAGATGGGAGAAAATTGCATAATAATCAACAATAACCTGATCATTATACACCTCTTCCTGAGGAAAGGCCGTTTCGACTGAAGTCTATCGAAATTTGAAATCAAGGGTTTGTTCAAATTCCGGACAAGAGGCTGTTAGTAAATGAAGTCAGTGCAACAGCAACGATAACTCCAACTTGAAGTTCTAAATAAATGGAAAACCGCCCTTCATTGGCAATATGAGCAACAAACCAAGCCGACAAGGGAGGATTGGGAGGTTGCATATCCTAGTCAGTCAGATAAAGACTTAATTTTCAGCAATCAAAATCCACACAAGGATAATATGAAATATTACTTTCTAAATAACATTAGTCTCACTCAAATAACAGTGTGGGTGTCTTGTTCTCTTTGACACCTTTCTAAAGCCTACTGAATCATTTAAATGCACAGGGGAACGTGTTCAGGTATAAAGCTTAAAGCTGCATGGTGCTCCTGATGGCAAACACGGCAGAAAGAATGGTTATTCTGATATTGACATATCAAAGGTGCCACAAGTCAGATCATTAGTCTGCACCGAAAGGCAACTAGAAGCAGATATAGCACAGAAAAGCACATCAGCCCAGTATTGTTTTCAACTTTTCTAAGCAAAAAAGTTACTTATCCACTTTTGCTCCAATACTTGAATATTGTTAAACATAAAAAATATGAAAAAATTAAACAGCCAACCCTCATTTTAATATTGGTAACTTTTGATAACTTTCAGGTGTTATATTATGAGTTAGATATAAGTCACATTGCTAGAGCTGCAGTATTTGAGAGTAACAAGTTGACTGTCAGAATCATTCCAAACGGTCACTTGGCTCAAACAAGATGGTTTCCCCCATAGTAAGACACAGCAACACCCGTGCATAGACTATAATATGGGGGAAAATGGACTAAAACAAACGAAGAACAACCACATATTTTCTCCACGTGGTAAATGGTGACAAGCACCAGGCATATCAATTGAATATCACAACATACAGATTACAAGAAATTCCTAGGCAAAGAACCCACTTAACACTAGCCTATAATTGGACAGTGCAAAATGCAGCTAACAGGAGATGCCTCTGGAAAAAAAACAGCTGAAATAAAGAGGCAGAGCTACATTACAAACAGATGTGCTTATCTCCATGTTCAATTTACCAAAGAGATCTTCTTTTAAGAGACACAACCAATACAGGGACCCAAAAAAGTGGAGAAAATGCATATCCTTTCACACTTATCGGAAGGAAAAAGCAAGTAGGCCAAAAGATGAAATCCATCAAACAAGCCTCACTTAACGTATACATAGGGCAAGGCAAGCTCTGTAATAAAATCAGATAAAAACTCAAGCTCGGAACTGCATTACCTTGTAAAAACAACTACTCCCAAATGGGCAGTTTCCATCTCCAAAATTGAAGTGCTTACAATCAATCGACCTGCAAATTAGCAATAGGCTAGAGAGATCAATTTGATAATAGAAGAAGAAAGAAAAGGAACATGCGCAAGTTTTGCAAACCACATGGTTACGTTTTACAGAAAGTATTATTATCCCTTGCAGTCGAAGCAGATCGTAAGCTTGTAGCATATTGTCCAAATGACCAATGTTTTCACCTATTACTGCTTGTAAAATCTCAACAAATTCCAGACATGGTTCACTGGAACCAATCCAAAGATGACCAATAGTCGGTCCACAGAAACCATAAATCTATATACTATGATTGGCCAACAAGAAACTGAACATTTCTCAACAATTATATATATAAACTGTATGTAGGACACTTTTATGTCCTTACTTGAGTTTGGCCTTGTAGTTGTCGATAATTTCCTGTTTTTCTTCTTTTGTGGTGTACCAAATGACACTGGGGATGACAAAGTAAGAAAGCTTGCGACATATTGGGCAGGCCCTCAATGAACTATTCAAATCCATTCCAGTAGTTGGTGAGCTACTACGCCAGTTCCTGATGCATGTTATGCAGAACGCATGATCACATTCTGACAATATACCAAACTTCCTTTCAGCTGCAGAGGGTTTCGAAAGAACACGATCTAAGCATACACTGCATTCAATTTCTTGACTAAGTTTCAATGCCTCAAGCTGCTTTTGCTTTTTCTCACAAGTCTTCATATGCTCCTCTCTTTCTTCAGGTCTAAAAGGATGCAAGCAGTGTTTTCCACATGTAGGGCATAAATCTCCATGAATATGAGGGCAAGCTTCTCCACGAGGACAATCGCCAGCTGCAGCAAATGAGCAAATAGACTGATCGGCTGGTCTGACAGATCTAGACTCTATGACGTCACTGCCATCAACATAATCGCGCTGCTCAAAGCCTCGATTCCATGCAGGTTGGTTACGGGGGCCTGAAGGTCGACTTCGCAAAGAAACCTCTACAGAATTGGAGCTGGAATGGATCCCACTCCTAGAAGATAAGACTTGAGGAACAGACCCCGAAATGGGGGGCTGGGAGGAAGCTCTCGACGATGATGACGATGATGCACCAGACCATGGACGAGAAGCCTTAACGTGCTCATATCTGCATCGATTTCCATAAGTACATATTCCTTTCTGATAGAAGGTACATATCTGTGCAAAAATCAAGGGGATCAATAGCAAATACAGCGAATTGATCTGGGTTAATTGTAGAACCTGAGGAAGCAGACAAGTACATTGTTCGAAGGAGCTGTCCAGTCATGTGAATACTCACAGTGCTCCCCTTTCAAACAAGCACCATGCGCAAAGAACTTGCAAAGAACTCTGCAAGCACAACTAGAATCGTAAGGCAATTTTTTCAGCCAAAGAAGGCTAAATGACAGAATGGGTTCCGAAGAGCATCACAAAGTAATTAGTCAAAGAAGAAACCACTTGCAGAACAGAATACAAAGAAGCAGATAGATTTTTTTTATAACCGGATGCACTGCAGCTTCAGGATCTACGTGGTTGTTGATAAAACTGGCAGCACAATAGCTATGATCAAGCATTTTCAAAAGACGTTTTTTTTTTTTTTTTTTCAGTTATACATCTAATCCACCGGTAAACAAGAACCTCTCATCAACATCCAGAAGCCATTTCATGGTCATTCAACAAAATTCACAATCGCAGGCACTTGAAATGCCCGAATTCAAGAGAACCCTATTATGTCAAGTCAAAAGAATTCCCATGCCTCGACCAAACCGACACCAAACACCCAAGCTTTTTACATGTATCGATGCACCCATTTGAAAGAAATAGGGAAAGAACGTATAAAGGCTGCTTTTTTTAAAAAAAATAATTAAGGCACGTAATTATTAAGGAGAAACCAAAGAACATGAAACGTGAACGCTTTTCGTTCGATGAACAGGAATCTCAGTCGCCAATGACCACCGTCGCAATCGTAAACAAGGGTAGCTGCCCATTAACATTCACCACAAGAGAAGCCGCGACAACATCTCTGAAAATCCCGCGATGATTAAAAATGAATCCGCTGAAAAAGGGTGGGGGAAATTCACCTCTTGGACATGACGATGAGAGGACGAATAATTACACAGGGCGTATCTGCAGTATCCTCCCTATGCGATTTTCAATCGGAAGAGAGGATTTCTTTGCTGAGGAAGAAGCGAAATCGAGGATGAAACAAAACGAAACGAAACGCCCCGCCTGACCCCCTCCCTGGTTTTAGGGCTTTCTCTTCCTTTTGGGGGCGGTGTCGCCCTCCGCCCGTTGAAGAACACTCACGCGTCGCACGTGTGTGGAAACTCTCTTCCCCTCTCTTTTTTTTTTTTTCTCCCTTTTGAGTTACTTCATTATTAAACAGAAAGAGAGATAAAAAAAAAATATTTGAATTTCCACCCTTTTACTAATTACTATTTGCAATTTTCATTTGTTCATGTAATTCATTTTAAGACCTCCCTATCTTTTTCTTATGGATTATATTCAGTTATATTAAGCGCTTGGAAATGGACATCAATTTTGAAATGGCATGTCTAGATGCAAGGTTTTTTTTTAATTTTTTTATTTATACAAAATCTAAGAATGATCGATTGTATCACTTAAACTAATTAGTCAATTATTATCATTACCGTCAACAATTTATGTCTAAATATTTGTGAATGGTAAAATTATTTTTTGTTAATTCATTTTTATAAACGATATAAGCGATCTTTTTTAGAACGATATTTTTAAAATCGTTCACCACTATGTAATAAAAGGAGATTAAAGATAATATGTGAACGTGTAAAACGAAAAGAAATTTGAATGTTGTCCTTCATAGTTTTGTTTTTAATTTCTTTCTTTTCCTATGTTAATGATCGTATTTGAATAAGTGATCGATAGCGATTCTTGTTCTTTTTCTCGGTGGAATCATTGCGTTATGATTTGTTTTAATTTTAAATAATAAAGAATGTTCGAACTTTTCGACTCAACTAATCCCTTTGAGTTATTTGGGCAATAATTTGACCAAGACTTTATGTGTTACTAAGCATTGATAGGGATTGATTGTTCCACATATAGTGCACATTAGTGAGTATTATTTGAGTACCCCAAGAGTTCACTAGATGGTTCATCTTAATCAAATATGGAGTAATTCTTGGGGAAAGATTGCAAGTGGTAATATTTAATACTCTATGATTGGTTGCATACTAATTTATAATAAAAGTAAAAGTTAAGAGAAAATGATGGGCGTAATTGCTTAGATATAATCATGAAGTTCGCCGTAAAATCTTGAATCATTATTATTAGGATATAACCCTTTCTTCCTCCGAGATCCGCATCTTTAAATGCAATCTAGTGCTTTTCAAGCCAAGAGTTTCAACACATGGCTTCGGATCGCCAGACTTTTCCAATTTCACTCATGTCAATACAAGGACAACACGAAAGTAGAATAACGTTGAAAGGGTTTTCAACAAGTTCTCCAGATAAATTTCGTGAAATGTTTTGCATAGAGAATAATGTTATTTTGGGTTTTCGACATTACACATCTCTAACAGTTCTGAAGCGTGTATTATTGAGCAAGAACCAAGGTTCATGAGTCATGAGGTTAGTAACTTATTGTCGGCTACAAAGGGGCTGGGAAGAGAAGCTGGAAGGTGGGTAGGAAGGTTTTCTGCATTCCATCTCCAGGGAAGTCGTGTTAAGCCAGAAAGGACAATCACCAGTCTTTCCTTTCTTGTACGCATGATGTATTGTTGTTCCGTTGTCAAGCTCATGTCAAATGAAGACACACAAAGTATGAAGGTCGATTGGGATGGTGAACGAACATATCAAGAGACCAGATTCATAGTTTGATAGCCGTCCCGGAGCCACAGTGATCAACTAATTAGAGGCGCAGATATAAGTCGAATGTGCTGGGATCAACTAGGGGAACTGATGTACTGAACGGCTTGTTTTAAGGCAATGAACTGTCTTCGTTGGCGAGGCAAACGTGATCCTGGCAAAACCATCGTTACTAGCCTCAGTTTGCAGCTTGTCTGCTTTGTAATGCACTTACTCCGGGCTCAGGCATAGTTTCTTATCATATGTAGAGAAGGTCAGAAACTCGTCACACAAAATGCCAGTGCGAATGCATACAGAGGCACAATAGCCGCGCCATAAACCGTGAAATCAGGGGACAGGTCTGAAAATTGAAAAGTACATAACTCAACTGGTACACAGCATTTGCTTTTTTGTCTGAAAAAGGCTCCATCGAGGACAAGCGATGAGAAGCAATGATGCAACACGCTCGGGTCCGTCAAAACCATAGCTCCAAAACCTCTATAGTAGAAATCGCATGCCAGACATTCTGGTACTGAATGGCTGTTGTTGCTTCTATGTACAATGTCGCAAAGCAGCAGCAGGATTGGATAGGTGTTTGGCTAGTACAAAGTGAAGCCATCATCGTAGGAAACGTGCCATCCTCGTCGACAAGGGGGAGCGTTCTCGTCATACTCTGCGCAGCAGCTCCATCTTCTCTTCCAATTCGCCCTCCCCGTGTTTGGTCTATTGCTCTTCTCATTCCAGCGGTACACGATTACTCCAGATAGGTCACTCCACTCTCCATCAACACCTTGGTGCGGTGGAGCCAATGCAAACAACCCCTTCTCCCCTATCAACATTGACCAAACTTCAGTCCCGCACATCTAATTGCCAATGCTATATTCCCTAGCTTCGGATGATAGATGGGCGGAGAAAAAGAAATGTGAAAACAGATTGTTAAGGACAAGGACACAAATCCTCAAGACACAGAGACATTTCTTGGGGGTAATAACATACTTCTGCAGCTCTGCTACTAAATCCATGATGGGAATAATTGGGGAGTGCCCTTCTCACTGATAAAAAAAACAACATTGAACTTCGACATGCCGTATAACAAGGAGCACAATCTAACACAATCGTGTGGGTTTTTGATCGACCAAAGCAGCTCCAGGTTGGTAAGAGGCCTCAAACTCCTCAATTTTTTTGTTCTTTTATAAGAAAGAAGAGGTTCAACTGACGAGCATTAAGGGTTTTCTTTTAAGGCCTGGAAAAAGAAGAATACAAAGATCTCAAAAAGGGTCATAATCTTGACAAGCGAATGATCAAAGAAGCTTGAGAGCACCTAAATTTGAAAACTTTATTTGCGGATGACATCTATCAAACCATAAATTTGAATGGGAATGACAGGCATCGACGTGTGTGCGCCTCTACAAGCAACAAAAGAAAAAGAAAACAGCTTCACTTCTTCTGCGGAGAAGGGAAGTACCAGTGGTGTGGCCGTGAAAAGAGCAAGCGGTGGGAGAATTATGGGCATCGACATAGAAAGTGTTGCACCTCAGGCATCTCTTCTTGGGCTGATTTCTCCTCTCTTTTTCAATGTCTGAAGAAGAACACTTAATCTTATTCTTCACACGATTCGAGTATGGCACGGCCATCATAGCCCTGCAACTGATACTGACAAGGCCATGACTGTAAGCGATGCTGTACGCCATAGCCATCCTCTTTCCTCTTTAACTCTGAATCACATTCAACACAATTCGAACGTGTGATGGGGTGCGAGTGCAGAGAGAGAGAGGAGAGACGCTCAGAGTGGGCCAACGTGAAGAGGAGGATAACTAAAGGAAGCCCATTTTCAGTGACAGCGAGCCTTTCTATCAGCCACAAGGCCCATAGCTATCTCCCCTTTCGCATAGTGAAAAGATCCGAACAATCCCTTTGATTCTGTTCCTGCAAATGCCATGCCATGACCACTTGCACTCGAGCAAACTGTCGATCCAGTCCTTGGAATGGGGACTCGAGTGGACTTCGGCTAAATCAAGTTTGTGCCAGTCAAGCTCCGCTAGACTCGGTTTGCTTTTATCTCTATTACATGTATTCCATGACTCTAAACATATGCCCGGTCTAAGATTTGTTTCAGTGGAGCCAGAGCTTCGTGTCTCAAGATCTTTTAGTCCAGTCAACGTAACAAGTTGTAATGATTCAACTTGATTTTGATGTTGGAAACTCGCGTTGAATCTAAACATAGGGTGCATCACGAAAATTGTGATGTTCATTTACATCGTGATAGCCAAAAAGAATGAAGGCCCGACAAAAAGCAAATTTGAAACATCAGCGCCACTTCTTGAAATTGATTGCTGTTCGACCTAAAGTCTCTGGAGAAAAAATTAATAGGGCATAAGGCAGGTCAAGTAAATGAAGGTGCATGGCCAAGGCCAAAGGCCCTAACATGGTCATTCAAGGATCTCTTGTGCTTGAAGTCCGAGCCACAGACGCAGTACCAAATCTTGCCGCAGTTTTTCTCGTGGGTTCTCCAATCGCCTTTCACCGCGAATGACTTGTTGCTGCATTTTCGACAAGTGAACGGCTTGCTTCCATAGCCGTGCCTTCTCTTGAAGTGGGTCTGAAGGGTCCTGAAGTCTTTGAGTGGCCTTGCTCTCGGGTGTCGGATGTTGTGTTTGCACCCAGGTGCGCAGCAATAGCATGGGATCCTTCGCAGCATCAAGCCATCATTACTTTCCTGTGCTCGTGCTTTTGTACTCCCTGTTCCTTTCAGTGACTCGGGCCCTTTCCTGTACTCCGATCCATGTCCCCACATATGCATCTGTGACGCAAACCGCATCAATAATTCAAGCTTTTTAAGGATTTCGCACTGGTGAAAAAGCAGCAATGCAATTAATACCTGAAGGTTATTGTGTCTATTGAACGTCTTGTGGCAAACAGGACATGAGAATTGTTGAGGACCAGCCAGAATCTGCTTAGGAGTAGGGATCCAGTAGTGACCCTGGCTTAGCTTGTCCAAGTGACACCTGATGGCATCGGCCACATCCACGGTGGCTTCCTCTTTTCTTAGCTCTGGAGCCGGACTAGGTGTTATGGGGAGTCCAATCTGTAGAGTCACGGTTACGCCATTATCTTTATCACGGTCAGCATCGGCTTTCCACAAAAACAGGCTCTCGTCTTGTTTCAACGTGCCATGAGAGGGTGAAGGCTCATCGGGCATATGGAGGCCTAAGCGGTTGATAAGAGGAAGAGCTTTGGATGGAGGAGAGGAAGCAGATGTTTGGCAGTGAGTGCCAGTAACCAAGTTACTTGATGAAAAGTAGGAAAAGGGCTGAGAATAGTGAGGGTGGAGAGGCAAAAACATGGAGTTGGACCATTGAGTGTCGGAATGAGGGTCTTCTTTCATCCTGACAGCAGGAGGAGCGATATCAGGAAAAATACAGCAAGGTGCTTGAGCTCGGATGAGCCTCGGGTGCGTGGTGTGACTACCAATGACATATTCTATGTTATGTCTCTCATGTGAGAAGGTTGAGTCCAACAGGAATATTTAATGCAGCTCTTGGCTTGACGTGCTCGACCATATTTACCGGTGAATGCATAGATTTTCCCTGTCTAAAACCACACGACTGCATCAAACGTGCATGACTTTTCTTCTCTTGAGAGAAAATAAGGGTTCAATTATCCTCGAAAGCTGCAGAACCTAGCTACTTGTTCTTGATGAAGAGCTCTATGGGAGTTCTCGAAGAGGAATATGTTTGACTTCAAACCTTTGGAAGAACCACCCAACCCCCCCACTCGTGCAATCTCGAATGCCACACTCCGTGGTCGCGGGGTTACAGTTTTTTATATTAACCCTCGTTTGCTGCTAACTGAGAAAACAATGAAGAAACAATAATGTAATCTACTCCTCCCAAGAATCGTTCATTTCCATCTTCCTTCTACGAGCAACGGATCCATGCACTAGTGGACAATTGAGTGCATTCAAAGTGGATTCAAATCTAGATAGATCATGAAGATCCTTCATTTACAAGCTCAAACGGATGTCCTCATCACTTGAGTGTACTTAAGATGACGAGAGTGGTTTTCTACGCGGTTAAAGTCATTGACAGTGCGACCGTTAATCTGATCAGCAGGTCTTGACCAACTACAGGCATGTGCAGTTAGATTGTTTGGGCAAAAGAGAGAAAATGGAAGAGTATTTGCTTAAAAACTCGGAAGAAACTAAAATTTTTGCGCGACGAAAGTGAAGGAAAAATCTAAATTATAGGGTATATTTTTTTTTCACTTTTCTTTACCGTTGCTTCCAAACATGGCCTTTAGATGTTCATTTGATTAAAGGCTTATATGTGATTTTAAGAAATTTATCATTCCCAAAGACCACACGAGTGTCTCTGTCTTTTTCCAAGAACGGTTTTCTAAGGTAACCCCTTAATGAGAAATCTGCTTTTAAAAACCATCAAGGGCCTAGACTCCACATAAAAGACAACATCCCCTAAGGTAACCCTGCTTTTTTTCCTTTACAACTGCTAATATTACCGGTGAGCACCTGTCTCGATTTAACTCGAGAACTAAACCAAGCTGGCCGGTTATCAGATGAACCGGGTAGGTTCGTGGACATAAAACCCAAGACTGCCCTTACCTGGTTCGGTTCCCAATTTGATCCTATGAACCGCCGGTTCTACCCAAAAACCAACCAAGCAAGCCGGTTGCAACTATGGAGATTCAATCCCCTAGCTCAAGTATGAGGTTTACAACCTCCCCTGACTCGCCCATTAACCCTAGAAGACTAGGGAGGTTCGCTGAAAGGGACAATCAGTTGGAACCCTGTCTATACCGGATGTAGCCTTTCCCCAGCTTTATGAGCCTCTAAAATATCATTTATACCCTGACCAATGCCCCCGCATGAAGGCACTTGACTACCAACAAACTACATGACGTGAGCTGTGAAAAAATATAGAGAATTCTGTAAGTTACTTTGCACAAAACAAACTCAATTCTTGAGTAGAACCCATAACTGGCTTGGAACTGGCCGTGGAACCGAGACTTACAGGGGGGAAAACTTGGTGTAATGATGGATTTGCATAACCAAGAGGACATCATAATTTGTCTATGGCTCAAACGAGATTCAATTACTTTGCAGAGGATCTCTGCCTTAACTAGCTAGGTATAAGAAAGGGGAAGCAAGAACCACTTCCTCAACAATGACATTCTACTAAGCTGATAGGACCCCATAGTGGAACAGCTTCCATTACTCATATCCAAAGCAAATCTTCGTCTGTCTTTTTTCCTTTTTTCGGCCAGAACAAGACATACTTCCATTTACAATCAGAGGAAATACAATTCAAGGTGGCCGCTTAGCAGTTGGCAACACCAGACGATAACAGAAATTTCAAAGTCGAGGGGGCTAAAAATTCCTCAACTATAAAGCTTTTGGCACACAAGACCGAAACCAAAAGCTCATGCAAAGCAAAAGGCTAAAGCCTTAGTTAAAAATTAATAGCCAACCCAACCACACAGTAGTTCTGCTGAACATAAAAAAATCGGTTGCACAAGGATACATTGTTCACTTAGTTTGCTTAGAAAGGGGAAACGAGACTCTCCGATGGGTATGTTGCACCGACTCCGTGCTCTGCCCTAGAGATGGATTGAGCTTGGCCACTTCATCCTGCTCTAGTTCTTCCAAAGATTGCTTCTCTGGAATTGCAAGCTGGTAATCAGGGGAAATCAGCGTGTCTAGTTCAGGTGGAAGGAGGGTGCCAGGTCCTGCCACTGTTCCGGGCAATGGAATCTTGTTTCTGTTTTTTGCCAGCTCTAGTAAGACCTGATAAGCAATCGGTTTGGTTGCATCATGTGATTTTCAACAAAAGCACAAAGCAAATCTAGCACACATTAATCTCGCTTTCGTTTCTTTTCTCCTTTCACTTTTGGTTAAGTGGGCAGCCAGGGAGATAGATCTATAGAGGAAATTCTTAGGAGGATGGAAATCGAACGATGTAAAGAACCACTCGATTTTCACTGATGCAAACCATCACATTTTTGTTGTGACTAACCCCAATAAAAGCTTAGGGGAAAGATCGTAAAAGAGTACTCAAGGCATCATAAGATGGAAAAAATAAAAGAAGAATTTGGACAACACAAGGTTCATACTCCTCAATGCCTGTCGACTTGCAGTAGGGATTTGATGATTATGGCATCCCTCGTGATCTGCGAGTCCTCATCCTTTTCTGCCATTTCTCTTTTGTACTCGGCTGCATCGAATAGGGAACGTATAAGTGTCCTCCAAATGTGAATTTGCAACCGCAAACTGACACTTTGCCGAGGAAGAAGCTTTCGCGTTGTCGTTTCACCGAAGGAGCTAGATGTCACAGTGTACAAAATTGCCAGGGAGTGAGCAATGGAAAAAGAAGAACAATGGTGGACTCTGAACAGCCCAGGTCCAATGCCAAATGTACCAAATGTGCGAGAGATATGTGCATATCCTTCAAATTCAGATATCTTATTTGCGAGAAGATAGAAAAAGGGAAAAATTGCCAAAAACAGTCCTAAATCTATTGCACATTTGCCAATTCAGTCCTAAACATTTTAAGTTTGCCAATTAAGTTCTAAACCTTTTGCATTTGTCTCAATTCAATCCATTTGGCCGATGGGCGCTGACATGGACAATTTTTAATAATATTTTAATATTTTTTATTTGTTTTATTTTCTTTTTCTTTTTCTTTTTCTTTTTCTCTTTTTTTCTTTCTCTTTCCTTTTGCTTTTCTTCCTCCCATGGCCGAAGAGGGTCGCCGGAGCTTGCCGGCCAATGGGCTAGGGCCACAAAGCTCTCGCTAGCAGCCAGCCTCGCCTGCGGCTGGTGAGGCCATGGCCACCTTTGCCCACAGCTGGCGAGGATGGCCTCACGATGGTTTGGGTTCGCAAGGCACAGCCTTGGGCGAGGCCGGCCAAGGGCTTTGCGGCCTTGGCCTAGTCGTCAGCGAGCTCCAGTGACCCTCGTCGGCCATAGGGGGGAAGAAAAGCACAAGGAAAGAGAACGAAAATAAAAATAAAATCAAAAATAAAAAATTATTAAAAATTGTCAATGTCAATGGCAACCGGCCAAATGGAATGAATTTGCACATATGCAAAAGGTTTAGGACTCAATTGGTAAATATAAAATGTTTATGACTAAATTAGCAAAAATGCAATATTTTTAGGATTTTTTGGACAATTTTTCCTATAGAAAAGAGTTCAAGGGAAGCATCACTTGACTTGAGATTTGTGGTTTGTGGTAAAGAGAGAAAAGGGTAATATGTTCACATTTTTTAATGAAGAGTACAAGCCCTCTCTTATATATAGGGTGAGAGGCAATTAGGTTTAATTACAATTAATGTAAACTACAATTAACCTAATCTTAAATGTATTCTTCTAACATCTTCTCAAACTCTAGGTGATCGGAAAGAAGTTAAGTGGAGTTTGGAGAAAAGATCCAGGAAGCGCCCAAGTGGATGTGTCAATGAAACCTAAATGACCACTTGAAATCAGGGAACTTAACCTAGAAAAAGAAGCATGATCTAATCGAGAATGCCAAGTTTTAGATGACGCTGTGACAATACAACCATCAAAAGAGGTTGGAATATATAGGGAAACAAGCTCAAAGAGAGCATAATCCAATATGTCAAGAGTAGATATAGACAAAATAAGGCCAAAAATGAATTCAAGATGTTGAAATACTCTAAGAACCGATTGGAAAACTGGTCATAAACAATAGAACCGGTCAAAAATGCGACGGAACGGAACCAGTCCGGTCGAACCGGTCTGGTCTGAACCGGTCAACGGTCAATGGTCAATGTTGACGTGGTCGGTGACATCAGCAGAGCGGAGGGCTGTTGGCGTGTGCACTGGGGAGGCGCGTGGATCTCACACGTAGGTCCTTCTAGAGAGGCATCCGGTGGCGAGATTTCACGAGCTGCCTCAACGGAGGATTGCAATTCGTGGGTGTGTGTTCATTTTTCGAAATACATAATGTAAGGCCTCCAAATCGTCACGGAACATCAGTGACCTCCCCGGGTCCGAGATGCAGTGGTGCATGTGGCAACGTTCGGCGTCCGGTGGTGACGAAATTTCAAGACTTGGCCCGTCTAAGGGTGGCGAGTCTGATGGTGGTGTCGGTTTTCCAAAATGAGCAGCGAAAGTTTGTCGAACAACAACTAAAGGCTTAAGTCTTGGCGGAGAACTGAGAGCGATGCGGTCGGTGTGGTAGGCGTCGTGATGGCCACTATACAACAGATTTGATGGGCGCTCCTCAGGTAATAATGACTCTGATACCAACTTGAGATTTGTGATAAAGAGACAAAAGTGTAACTTTTGTAATATGTTCGAAATTTCTAATAAAGAGTATAAGCCCTCCGTTATATATAGGGTGAGAGGCAATTAGGTTCAATTACAATTAATGTAAACTACAATTAACCTAATCTCAAATAAGGATAATGACACAAATGGTCCATGAACTTTGGTCAAATATGCAATGTGGTCCCTAAATTTTCAATTTGACACAAATGATCAATGAACTTTAGCTTAATGTTCAATGTGGTCCTTAAACTTTCAATTTGACACAAATGATCCATGAACTTTTGGTACATATTCAAGTGAGTCCCTGGACTATATGAAAATATTCGATGTTGTCTCTGAACTTAAATTAATGGAAGGACAACAATGAACATTTTCATATAATTCAAAAACTAGTTTGAATATGTACCAAAAGTTCATGGATTATTTATGTCAAATTGAAAGTTCATGGATCATATTGAACATTGAACTAAAGTTCATGGACCATGTGTGTCAAATTAAAAGTTCATTAATCACATTGCACATTTAGCCAAAGTTCAGGAATCATTTGTTTCATTTTCCCTCTCAAATAAATACATCTGAAATCTTGCAGGTGCAAAATTCAGCAAATGCACCATCCACTGAGTACTTGCCGAAGCACACGCCATAAATATGAATGAACAAGCAATCTTCAACGTATCGGAACCTCTCGCACTCCACAAACCTCAAAGCTTTTTCTAATTTAATCCGCATGGCAGTCATTCCTATCTCGAGGCTTTCAAAGAGACTCGTGCTCCAATTTCCCATCTTCCGATTTGTACGATGCAACAGAACATCGAAGAAGTAGCTGAGGGTCCGTCCCCACGAGACAGTAACCTGTAACCAACCAACAGTCGCCACCATCACTAGCACTATGCGAAGTGTGTAGCATGTAAAAAGGAGCAACAATTGCGTCTCTCTTTCAAATGAAAACAGAAAGAGAGAAGCTAACCACAGATAGGGAGGAAATGCAGAAGATGATGGCTTGCACGAGATCAACATTTGCTTTTGCTAACTGGCGTCAACCATGGAAGCAACCCATTTTCCATGCATAAACGTCGCTTCATTCCTGACAAACGAAGCAGTTCGAGCGTTTGGAATTCAGGGAGTTAGAGGAGGAAGAAGAGGAGGAGAGAGACGGATGGGCCGTAAAAACGTTTTGATGAAACATATAAAATGCATTTGCTCCAACACCTTTCGATCCGACACGACTTGGCATGCTCATGGAGTGATTTGATCATTCCTTGTATTGTTCATAAGCTAGGACGCTCTAATTTTGTTACACGAACACGAACAATCAAGTCTTGCCTTGGGATATCCTCCAACAAGGATATTTACTCAAATTTGTTAAAACTTAGTTTATGTCAGACAAATATATTTTATTTGTACTTTAGGATAATAAAACAATTATTCAATTCACCATTCAAGCTCTACGGTGGGTGTGACCACTTTGGCAATATTTTGTCCACGTCATACTCTGGCATCGGGGGACTAATGGGAGTGAGCACTTATAAGAACGTGGTCGAAATTATGGCCAACATGATAAAAAAGAAGATTCAAGATAATTATTAGAAGTAGGGGTGTCATTCTAGCTTTTGAGAATGAATGCGACAAGAAATAGAGGCTAATTGGGCCTAAAGTCTCACCTGTTTCTCGAGAAACAAGGTTGGGGGCAGGGGTAGGTCAGGGAGGTAGGGGCCGCAACATAATCCTAAGGACTAAAGACAAATATTGTGTTTGTCAGCAGATCACACTCAGCTCCAGCTTCTTTCTCCCTTCTTTGCTTGCTCTGCTCGGCTTCACACTGTGACTGCAGTGGTAGCAGCAGCACTGTGTGTGGGATGGGATGAGATGGACGCACTCACAGGCCGGGGGAAGACACAACACCACCACAGTGACTTCGTTTTGTGTTCTTTTTGGTTCCTTCCTCCACACTGTCGTGTATTTATTAATTGCATGAATTGTTTTTTTAACCTTATCTCCCCTTCTTTATTACTTTAAGGCTCTGCAGTTTAGGGGACCAAGGAGCAAGTCTTGTGGGAACAAATTGTATGGATCAGGAACAAAAAGAAAAAAAAATAAAAAGAAAACTGAAGGAAGACTATTTTGCTTTTTCCTTTTCTTTTTCAAGATTTGTCACAACTGTACGGCAATGATCTCTCTCACCCTCCTCTGTCAAATGCGGCTTCCCCCGGCTGTGGACTTGGCTTTTTGCTCTTTTGTCTTTGCTTGGTCAATCGCAATCCCCATCCCCCTCTTCCCTCCCGTTGCACAGTCATCCACACCTTTCTCTTTCTTCATTATCTACTTTTTAAAACTTTTACTCCACCACGCTAGGCATTTGCATGGTGGTTATACTATTAAAGAATGTTAGCTTTTGGCCCCTGGGTGTTGGTGAGGATCATGACGACACTTTGAACGAGTTGTGCATAACAAGGGCTTCTATGGACTGTGGTGTAGATGCAGATTCAATGACTAATCAATCAACAGTTGTCTGTCTTCCAACACCCCACAAGCTAAAAGGTTGAATCTTTTTACATGCACTAGTGCCAAAATGAAGGCTTTCCATCAGCATGCACCAGAAAAGATTGGTGATGACATGATCGGAGCTTCTTTTTTACAGGACTAGCCCAGGGACACATGCATGTAGCAGCAGAACATAACAATAAAAGGGGAAAACGAGACACTGTTGACTATGATCTACATTGTTTCTCCTATCTTCTGCTGTTGTATCTTCCTTTCCCCGATTCATCTCCCTCGAAACAATTAAAATACTTTTTTGCTATTGTCTATATTGGGTTCAAGCGTTAAGGCAATTGTCCTAATTCGAAAGCGATGGGGGATAAACATGCTTTGAAATATAGAAAGAAGACATACATCATTTAGTTAATTGGAAGTGCGTGAAACTAGAGTACTTTACCCATTTTTAAATGTCTGAAAATTAAGATAATATCATGCATTGTACAATCGGATAAGTGCAGTGAAGGCTGACCATGCCATTTCTGTCTGCGAGGAAGATAGATTAATTGGATGACAGTACAACGGATTCAACCAAAAGTAACTAACCTATGCCTCCATGGAGAGAACTAAGGAACAGAGTCATTTAATGTGTTACAGATGGTTCCCATCTTCTCAACAAACATTCTCTGCTCGGATTGGTACAGTAATGCGATATTACCCACTCTCCCCCATTGTAATCCAGCTCGTGTCTTGACCAGAAGAACGTTGTCGTATAGATGGTAGACAGAGACAGACAGCTGAAATCTGTTTGAGCTTCTTCTGTTAAAAAAAAAAACACCCCTCCTTCAATAATATGTTTTTTTTAGCTTATTAACTGCAGAGAAAATAACAAAAACAGAGAAGAAACAAAAAAAAAGGGGAGGCGGTCTTCTCTCCCTTTTTTGGCACCTACAAACAAGCAAAAGCAAGCAGGCCACAATCTCTCTCTCTCTCTCTGAATGTATAATTTTGGAGGAAACGTGTCCCTGAAACTCAGCATAAAGCGCCACAGCCCTCGCTCGTAGACTTGTATAGAGAGAGAGAGGGGAGAGGAGAGAGAGAGAGAGAGAGAGAGAGAGAGGGGAGAGAGAGAGTGAGAGCGGTTCAGTCGCCTCTTCTTATGCACCCATCTCAACAATGTGTGTCTCCTGTCTCCTCTTCACGAGTCTCATCATCTCTCTTTGTTTGAGTTCTAGGTGTCTGCTCTTTGCTCTCTCTCTCTCTCTCTGTGTATTTTAGACGTTGTTGGTCATTAAATCTGGTTCTGTTGCGAAAGTTGCTACCTTTTATCTCTGGTGGAATGAAATTGCTGCAATGCGGGGCGATTTACTTTATGGGTTCCCAATCTGTCGAGAAATTTATCACGAAATACTGCTCAGTAAGCGATATGACCGAATAGACGAGAAAATGCAACGACGTTTGTTCTTCTTATTTTATTTTATTTAATGTTAATACACAATGCTGCTGATGTATTTGTGAAATGCTCAATCTACTAATCGAAGGGGTTGTTTTAGACTCATAATCTCTTGTTCTTTTATAGTTCAAAAGCACATTTTTCACACAATTTTTTTTTTCCATCCATATAGGAGGGCCAACAGATGTTTCTATAGGAACTGATGTCAAATATGCGGCTTGAACTCTCGTGAGCAAAACAACTTCAATTGCATTGTTAGTTCTACGAGTTTTTCTCTGTAGTTTCTCTTAACTCATGCCTGGACGGTTTGTCTGCTACGATGTATTCTTTTGAGCAGTTATGATCTGGAGTCTGAAGCTTACTTCTTGCAGGATAAATGAATAACACTTGAATCCAAGGGAACATTTTCATCATGTAAGAACTTTATGCAGACATTGGATAAATAGTTGATATAAAAGTTTTCCTTGCTATTTTTGGGTTGCATCAGGTTTTAATGCCTTTCCTTGTTTCTACTGTAGCTGTGTCCTGATTTGCAATTTTGAGTTGCTAAAGTTCTTCTCGTGATGGAATCGAACGGATGGATGGAATCACATTATGTAAATCCTGGGTACCCTTACCCCAACAATGATAGCTTCATGAACTTCTTTGAAGGCCTAACTCACAGTCATGCCCCAGTGAGCTACACTCCTTCAGCTGGACCATTGCTTGATCAGGTGGGATGGGAGCTCTGTTGTGTGTATGTGACAAAGAACTCCGACAAAAACTAATTGTCCCTTCACGCTTTCATCACCAATTGATGTGAACCTTCCACATCCATTGATACTCATTGATGAGCACTGGGCTGGTGGTTGTATTAATCTGTGGTCGAATGTTGCTTGTTCATATGCAATATGTTTCATTCATCAGTGCTGGATACCTCGTTACTGTTTTTCGTTCAATGGAACTGTATGGTTAAAAGGTGAACAATGAAATCCATGTTAGCCAAAAAATTCATCAACTGTTGGCTAGATTTGCCTTTTCCAATAAAGAAAAAGGCATTGGGTTCACATGTTCTCCTTTTAAAGCAATTAGGTGACTCCAAGGAAGATTTGCATTATATTCTGTGGATCTTACTTTAGGTTATGCGGGAGTCCTTAAATAATTGAGATGTCGAAGGGATTTTGAGGGCTAGGAAGTATGCCATTCCATTAAGTAGTCAGATGTTATAGAAGCTTCTCATTGTACTCTTGCTAATGCTTTGATATGTTCTTCTCTATCAGGAAAGCATGTATTGGTCGATGAGTATGAATGCATACAAATTTGGCTCAGCTAGTGAGGGGAGTAATTCCTATTACAGTTCTTATGAGATGAATGATCAAATGCCCAGAATAGAGGTCACTGGGAGTGACTGGGAACAATCTTCGAGATTTAGTGTTGAAGAGCCTGCCGGAATAGATACTCAATTTGAGGAACATGCGTCAACAAGTGTGGATGGGAATCCGGAAGAATGTAAGTGCAATTAATTATTCTATTTCCTGGTTGACCGTTAAATATTGCAAATAATGACTTCGAAGAATGGTGTCCAACTGATTAATTGGTAATGCGCACAAGCTGAGGCCAATTGATCTGCTTGGGGGATTTCCTGTAATACACAAGCTTGAATTGAGGGAGAAGAAACTTTTCCTGAGCCTCGCTAAGATTCAGACGTCTCTAATTCATCCACTCATATTTAACCAAGAATTTGCTTTATTATTTCAGGTAGCCCAAATCATCAATCTCCTGATGAATCTCAGGTATTCATGTTGCTTGCTAAGCGGCTTTATGCACTTGACTACTCAGAGTGGTTTTAGTTTGTGAACTCTACCTTGTGGCTAGGTCTTAATGTGGAGTGAAATTGGTGTCAATGAAACTGTTAATGTTTGGCTTATCTGTTATGGTTATTGTTATTAGGACCAATTCCTTCTGCCATCCCACTTAAAGTGCCTGATTACGGCCTTAGTCACTACTCGGTAGATAGATCAAAATTCTCGTATATAAATGTAATGATGTTTGACGAACTTCTTTTATTGACCCTTCACTGGTTATGACATTCTTTTTCGTATCACATCAACCTGGAAAAAACTCACTTTTGAAGAAGATATAGAAAATTTAAAATTGAAAGAAAAGTCTTCTGATGCCTTTGTGAATTACTGCAGGCTGTTTGGCAAGACGACATCGATCCGGACAACATGACATATGAGGTTTGCTTTGATTAGTATATGTAATCAACTTACAAGACCTTTTCTTTTGGTTCAAATAATGAGCATGCACTGTTTCTTGATGGATATAGTGGCATTTGTGTGAATGCCAACTGGTCTGTGGGCAATTATAATTAAGATGGCATGATGCATCAATGCTGAGGCAATTATCACAAAGTAGCTTGAAAGCATGTAACTCCATCTAAATGTGCATATAGCTGTCCAATCATAGGAAGCTTCTATTTTCCTCATTCAAATAATCGGATATATTTTATTTTTTTACTTCCAAGGGTCAATTGCATTTGTATGTTTTCTTTATGATAGCCAGTTAGCCTTTTCTGATATGTTAAAATTCGAATAAAGAGAATGTACGTTGACACCAACGATAGTTTTGCTAGATTCGTTCCTCACATTAGACCTTTTTTACACCAGCCCCTATATATTAGCTTAAACGATTTGTGGCGATCCCAATTTTCAATACCAGTTTGGCTGAGGATCTGTCCCTTGTTTGTCTCATTCTGTGTAATTAATTTCTCCAATCTGTACATAATGGGGATAGGGGAAGTGTCAGGTTACTAGAATAATAATGATGCCATCATTTACAAGGTTAGGCTTTTAGATAGATAGATGGAGATCTCACGTGACTTCACATCCAATGTATGTATCTACGTCTATCTTTTACTCATTTTCCTTTTTGTGCCTTCTTCATGACTAGAAACATATATGAAGTGAAGTTGATGTGTAATACAACTGATATAAATTGAGTGTGGAAAGGAAATCATGTTTTCCCAAGTAATAAGGAGCTCTCAATGAATTCCGCTATCTTTATCCACGTAATTTGAGCGTATTGGCTATACACTATGACCTTTAAAACTATACTTGAAGATGGCCCATTTTTTGACATCATCACCAAGCAGTAATATGGGAAGTAAAATGTCCAGAGACGTGCCAGGAACTGGTTTCATTTCCTTTGCTTTGTGTATATATTTTCCATGGAGATGTTGATTTGCACCATGAAGGGATAATAAGCATAACCACCATGTTTTTGTTCGAAAGCTGATAGTTCTGACAATTATCAAGAAAAATAGAATCATGCGACACTTGTACTTTATAAAGCCAATGTGCTATTTGTTTTTACGCAGCCGAACCACTATTAAGTCCTACATGTCAACTTCAAATTCTTACCTATAAAGTCTTCCATAAAGCTTGTCATTGATGGGGACTACTGCATGATGCCTTGTAATTGTTTAGACGATAGAAGATACTGGAGAGAGATCTTGGAGGCGTTTGGATTGTTAATTTAAGAAGAATTGGTCCTCAGCCTCAATATTCAGAGAAACCAAAGTTGAATGGTGTTTTTGGGAATGCAGCACTCTTTAACCCTTGAAGGTCATCTTTAGATAATGCAAATGAATATTTTGATTGTTGTTCCTATTTCCAGGAACTGCTTGATTTAGGCGAGGCAATTGGAACTCAGAGTAGAGGTCTTCCCCAAGAGCTCATTAGCCTGCTTCCAACCTCAAAATACAAGCTTGGTGGTTTCTTTACCAGAAAAAAATCTGGGGAGAGGTATTGTCCTGTATTTTTGGTGCTTCAGACTTCTAGAGATAAAATGGACGCATTGTTTTAATCTTTAATGGAAAAGGTCTTTGAAGTCTTTTCCTCCTTTGGACCCACCCCCGCTGAATATGCTGGGGAATATCCTTTGCATGAAAAGGTTGATGTGGAACATCATTAGCAGTTCAGGCATCATCAGCATGACCTAAATCACACTAAAGCTTTCTGGTTTTACCTCTGGAAAATGACCACAACAAGTGCCACGAGCAAATTGACTAATCATTAAGGTTAATTTTTGAGGATTCTCTTTGAAGTCGATCTCAACTCCTTTCAGGAATAGTCTCTTCTTTTACTTTCTTTTTGTTTTTTTTGGGTATTATCTCATCAATCTTATAATTATGTAACCTCTAGAACCAGATAACATTTCTCTTTCTGATGACATGTATTGGTTTTTGTGGACGGCGGACTTTTGCCTCTTCCTTCATATACATCATTGCTTCGCTAACTAGTGTAGTCCATATCTGCAACATAGATGTGTGATATGCCAAATGAGGTACAAGATTGGCGATCGGCGAATAAAGCTGCCATGCAAACATGCATACCATGGTGAATGCATCACCAAATGGTTAGGCATCAACAAGGTCAATGGCATTCCAATTAGGATGACCCTGCTCCCTACTGTTCTCTGAGTATGGACTGTACATGTCAAAGCTGATATCAGTGTATTTATCTGACAGATTTGCCCGGTCTGCAATGTCGAGGTTTTTGGCAAGGAATGAAAGGATCGAAGGATCAATCTACTGCTGAGAAACGCCGGTGGGATCGGCCTGTTTTGCAGCTTGAGGCTTCTTTCTTTTTTTAGGAGGAAAACTTTCGGTTCGATTTTTTGTACACGAGATATGATATAGGTATAGGGACTATACTATGGTCCGGGTCTGTTGCAGGTTGCTATTGAGTTAGATCGTAATTGCCCAAGTATGTTCCAGGCTATATTGGCAAGTGTATATCGAATTCTCAGATCTGATTGTGCGACTGGAGGATTTTGTCAAGTTTTTTTCTTTTCCTGTACGACCTATACATTACCTATCAGATCCAACGTCTTGGAGCAGATTCACTATGCGGTAGCTTTAGTTTTGAGTCCTGCAGCATATATATGAAGAGCTATGAATGTCTCCAAGAAAATGTAAATCAACATTGGATTCATGGCTGGTTGATGGGTTTATCCTTGAGGGGATGGGATGTGTGGGGTGTGGTTCTGTAGTACAGCTAAAAGAGAGGTCAAGAAATGAAGAATGGGGGAGGCGGTTGTGTCGCTAGAGCTACAAAAGAGGACGGAGTCGAATGGCGGGTTCATTGGTAGAGAATGATGAGTCTGTCTTTGCAAATTATAACTCTCATGTCAATGTTTGGCCTAATTCCCTAGAAAAAGCATAGACTTATGACTATGGCCCAATCTGACATGAACTTTCTTCTGTCCTAAAAAAGGAAAGAAAGCACTAATTTTCTGTGCAAATCCATCATTAAAAAGTCTCACATGGTGAGAGACTTGGGCCGTGTGCCTCATCCCGGTACGGTACTAGCCCGACGTCTAAACCCTACAGAGTGACGTCATTTTTTCAAAAAAGAATAATGACCAAAATGATCCATGAATTTTGGCCAAATGTGCAAAGTGGTCTTTAAAATTTTAATTTGACACAAATGGTTTCTAAACTTTGGCTTAATATTCAATGTGGTTCCTGAATTTTTAATTTGACACAAACGGTCCTTGAACTTTGAGTGCATATTTATACTAGTCCCTTGAAAATATGAAAATGTTCAATGTTGTCATTAAACTTAAATTAATGAAAGTACTATGTCGAACATTTTCATATAGTTTAGAGATTAATTTGAATTAAGTGCAAAATTAGAGGTTTGGAGGGTTCTTGCTATTGGAAGGAGAGAGAGAGAGAAGTTGGATGGTCAATGTTCTTATTGGTGGGGATCACAACGGGGTGGCTTTCCTCTGCTTTTTTTACTTTTTTACCAAGTCCAGTCTCCTGTCCCAGATTGGAGTAAAGTAAACCGACGAATAATGACTTAAATAAAGCGAATCTCCCAACGGTCACCATATTAACAACCACCACCCCCCTCACTTCCCCCTAACGTCTCTCTCTCTCTCTCTCTCTCTCTCTCCTCTCCCCCCCAACGTCTCTCTCTCTCTCTTTGTCTCCCTCCCCCTCTCTGTCTCCCCTCCCAAGCAAGTCCTCTAGACTCTGGTTGTACTGATACAGTGAGCAGAGAAGGAAATCTTGGGTTGGGGAAGACACCCTTTGTGGTGGGGGAAGACATGGAGCCGGCAAAGATCGACTGGAAGAAGATCGACTCTGTGTTCGTGGAAGACGACCTGTACGAGCACTTCGACGCCCCCAAATGGATCGATCTCTCCTCCTCCTCCTCCCTCGACGACGACCACCACCACGCCGCCGCCCGCTTCTTCTGCAGACCCGGTAAACTCGAACGCTCCCCCAATCGACTCTCTCTCTCTCCCCCCCTCTTCACTCACGCCTCCCTCCTCACCGAATAAAGGATCTCTTTTTCATTCGCAGAATGCAACCATCCGAAGACGGCCGAGGATTTCTTGAAACCGACCCCCACCTCAAGCTCCAAGGTTCCCCCCCATTTCCTCCGTCTCTTTTCCGTTTCTTACTGTCTTAGTGTAGAAGCAGGTCCGATCAAGATCTCAGCTATGAGAGCTGGTCCGTCTTTACCTGAATTGCCCTAATAATCGGCCTATTTCAGGTGAAAACTCCATGTTCTTTGCTCAAATTTGTCGCTTACTAATGTATGCTTGCCTTTTTCTTTTTCCCTTTTTGGGTGGTGAAGCTCCGGAGACCAGCTAATATGTATGAAATCCTTCCGCTTGGTGACCGGAATCTAAGGTACCATTGATGACGTTCTCCCCAAACAGGTTATTGTGATAGTACTGTGTACATTCAGCTGAATCCCATGCTTTTTCATTTTCCATCTAGAGATGTTGTCTTCAAGAGAAGAGGGGCAACTCAGTCTAGAGTCCCACCAAGCAGAAGTCCCAACAAACCCCACCAAGATAGTGAAAATCAGAACCCGAATTTGTCTACTCCTCTCAATCTCTATTCCATCACTAAAGAAACCATCAAATCAAGCACTGAAAAGACGAAAGCAGCGGACGATGCGTCGGAGGCTGCTGCCTTACCAAGGCTCAAAAGCACGCTCTCCGCAAGGAATTTGTTCGCTGGTCGTGACATTTTGAATCAGATTTCGGAATTTTGCAGCGAACTAAAGAAACTGGCGACCAGGACCAAGGAGGAAGAATATGTGGAGAAGCAGAATGCGGCAAAAGATGTAGCTCCTACAGAAAAGGACAAACCTAGTGACGTTTTGGAGGAGTTGGGTGGGGAAGGGAAAGGGAGAAAGCCGCTACTTGAAGTCAGTATTGAGAAATCTGATGGCATGAAGACGAGCAACACCAAAGAAAATGGCCGACGGATTAAGTAATCTCTCTCTCTCTCTCTCTCTCTCTCTCTCTCTCTCTCTCTCTCTCTCTCTATGTTTGTGTGCTTGTATGAATATGTTGGGGTGTGCATGGAGGAAGGATCAGCTGGCCTGTTTTTCGTTTCATGCGCACCTTTAATAGGAAATAGCAGTGTTGTACAAATATCCTAGTTTTGTGAACTAGAATGATAGTTTGCTAGGATATGGTTGCCCCAGTTGATTCATCGTCCTCAGTGAAAGCTAATTTTTTCATCATAGGAAGAAATCTCAAGGCCAGTTATCCAGAATATATGCCAATTAGCCCCAGAGAGGTGCCACGTTTAGTGAGCTCCTAGTGGTTTTAAAGGAGATTAGACTGCATATGATCTCTCTGTTATATCATGTGCCTGCGTTGTCACTGGGTAATTGACTTTGATGACTGTACCGTACAGAAGAGTCGAAGAGGTGGAAAATGTTCCAATCAAGCTAGACTTGGAGAATGTGAGGCACAATGGGAAGGAGTGCTTGTCGCAAATCCGCACTAGCCCTCCCACTCCCCAGTGTTTTTCAGCCACTCGCGAGCCTGGCAAACCGACTCCTTCAAAAGCTACCAAATCTAGGTTTATGGTATGTTACCATCTCATCTTCTTTTTCTTCATTTGCTTAGAAAGGGATCCGAAAAGAACATGGCTGAGGATGAGAAGATGAAAAATGATTTCATGGTTCTTGTCTCTGCCTTAGATAGCATTCTTTTGCTTTTCGCCTTATGTGGGTTGTTCACGAGGCTACAAACATTATGCATCCTAGAATGTCCCCTGGAGAAAACGACATGACTCAAAACACCAACTAGTCTGTCCGTTTGTTGACATAAAAGAATATGCCGCGGTCCTTGAGACTTAAAACAAGTAACCATGCATTCGGAAAACTCTAATTAGCAATCCAGAGTTGTTATTCTTTCCCATTGTTGTGTTCATTTAGATTGGAACAAAAAAAATTTAGTAGGGGTCACCTGATCAGGCCAATCTCAAACTTTACCTATCCGAGATAAAAAATGTTCATCAAGCAACCACATGTTTTTCCTGGCTTTTCACCACCAGAATGTATTGGATTGGCTCCTAACCATTTCAATCTGGTTGGCGCCTTTGAAGAGAGAATGCAGAAGTTTCTGGAAGCCCAAATCCAGCTTGATGCATAACAAGGACGCTAAAAATCAATATAATGTAGGAACATCATGCCTCTGTTAGTCTTTAGAATGAACAGAAAAAAACTGTCTGGAAAATTGTGGGTGATCTTCTCTGTTGTTTTTCTCATTTTGTGTGAACTGATGTTTTTCAAAGACGCGTCGGGCTGCAATTCAAGGGCTTTGCTAAACAGAACAAAGGTCAGGTTGAAGTTGGTCGAGGAGACTGGGACTAGAAATGTCAGCCACGTATATGGCCTGTTATGAATCGCTCAGCCATATACGTTAAACCTGTAATTTTTTGGGTAGTTCTCAACTAAAACTGACCTATATCTCATATATCTGGTGTTAAACCAGACTATTTTTTGCAGCCCCCGTATGTGCGCATGATGTTGCTACTAATTAACACTGTGATATTCTGGTTACTAGGAGAGACAAATCCTTAAAGAGGTGAAGTTGAACAGGGGAGGGGTGGCAAAGGAGCAAACTCCCGACAAAGGAAAAAACGTTCCTATGGTTGATGGAAGAGACACAAGGCAGCTGGACGTGTTTTGGTTTCTGAAGCCCTGCACTCTGTCAAGCTAGTTTCTTAGAGAGATCAAAGGGAAAAGTCTTCAAACGGTTGCTCAAGTCGGGGCATCAAAGTATAGTAGGAGCAAAATATTCGTTCATTCTTTCATTCATTACTTTCTTCTCATTGTAACTTTTTCACCTGCTCCGCACAACGTTGCCTTCCTATATGTTTTCTTATTGATGGGATACAATAACCAAACCTGTATTGATTGTACCGATGGACAGAATAAAAAAGGACTGTATTTTAGATAAGAATTGGGGATGAGTCCAATCCTATTTGGATAACTATCTTATTCCTTTAGCTAGACATAAACTTGTTCTGAGAACTTTAGGTGTTGTTGGACTGAGGAGGATAAGTACTGATAATTCAGAGTATTGTCCCGGCCTTATCCTATGATTTCTTGGCAAATTTTGTCTTTATATATGTCGTCTTTCACGGGTCCCAGCAGATAGATGGGGGGCGATGACGAACCGAATTCTGTGATTAGCAAGTGGGCAATTTACAAAACCGCTAGTCCTCTGTCATTCCATCAAGTGTTTTTGCTAAAAAGGGTAAGAAGCTGTTAACAGTAACTAGGGATCATCGGTTCTTCTGGTGTGTTGTGAAACATCGTCAGGATTCAGAACCAAACCAAAACCAATTACCCCTTCTGCCATGATCTTCCGAATTCCATTCTGGCTTTGATTAAGAAAAGTAAAAGATCAAGCCATACATGCAGTCACAAAAGCCTGTCTTGCAGAACTCAGACTCTCAGATCGTTGCCGATTTATCTGCATCAATCCGGACAGCTCCTCTGGTGATAGAGAATTGATCCTCGAGGGAAATCGATGGGAACTAATCTCTGGAGACAAATGATCCAATCTGTTCTCCCAGATATGGATTGAAAAAGGAAGAAAAAGCAGCAATAGGAAGATGGCCCACTCTTCTATTCATGATTTCTTGAATCGTATGAACACGATGATATTCATCCCGCAAATCAAAAAAGAAAAAGAGAAAGTACCACCATCGAAAGCAGCCTCTCCTCCGTCCCTCCACCGACTAAATGACATCCTACCAAAAAAACCCAAAGGCAAGAAAAAAGAAGCGAAAGGAAGAAACTTCACAAAAGAGAATCGGGTATGGAGGATCAGGCTTCTCAGGCTGTCGTACTACAGAGAAGACAGTCGACCATCCGGACCCAGACATGGCGAACGCGAGGATAGACACGGTGCGTGTAGGTCCTGGACTCTCGCAGCAGATCCTCCATCGTCTCCACGAACAGGTTCAGGCTCCTTATTGGGGGCACATACAGGGTGAGAGGCGCCGCCGAGAAGGCCACCGTGAAGAACAATTGCAACACCATCTAATTTCAAAATTCCGAAGAAGCCCGAAGTGGGTCTGTGAGGATGAGAGCGATGATGGACGATATGGAAAATACACAGAGCCTTGTGAGATCAGGATAGAGCAGAGGGGTAGAGAGAGGGGTGTGGAAATCTGAAGAACCCTGCAAAACTCGTGACGTTTGCGGCTTTATGCTGTAAGAAAGGACTGACCGGTTGTTGGCCTGTTGGGTTGGGTTGGGGTGGGGTTGACTTTGGGTAAATGTCGTTCATTTGCTCCTTTCGAGAGAGAGATTATGATTATGATTATGATTATGATCTCCTCCTTTACGGAATATTTTGAAAAAAGCTATAAATTTGACGAGTCGGGAATGGTCTAGATGTCACGCCTTGTTTGGGCGAGAAAAAGCCCAATCGAGACTTCCAAAGACAAACCCCACATTTTGAGATTCTCTCATATTTCACCCCCACCTCACCTCACCTCACCTCACCTTTTCTTTTCTTTCCTCGTCCCAACTTAGCATTATTAGTGTTCTGTCGTGATTGCATCATTTTCTGTTGGGTTCATGATCGATTCCGAATCCATGGTTCTATTGCCAAATTTACTATTGAGTCGTCGTCGGGCTCCGTGTTTCCAAACTCGATTCGTCTTCCTTCGTGTCTTCCACACCTACTTGATTTGTACGGTCGAGTCTTTTCGCCACTCGTCTTGACAGTTTTCGTCAAATTCGGCAATATCATTTGACTCATACGACATGTCCCGTCACGACAACCGGTCTAAATCGAAAATGAGTTTCTTCACTAGTCTGATTTGGAAAGGCATCCTCGCATTAGATCTGTTATGGACAATCACGGTAAGTAGCAAATTATCAACGGATAATTACACAAATGGTCCATAAATTTTGGTTCAATGTGCAATGTGGTTCATAAACTTTCAATTTGACACGAATGGTCCATAAACTTTAGCTCAATATTCAATGTAATCCCTAAACTTTTAATTCATTCCACGTGATCTCTGAATTTTTGGTACATGTTCAAATTAGTCATTGGACTATATGAAAATGTTCAATGTGTTCCTTCCATCAATTTAAGTTCAAAAATAACATTAAACATTTTCATTTAGTCTAAAGACTAGTTTGAAGATGTATAAAAAATTCATAAATCATGCGGAACGAATTAAAATTTTATGGATCATATTGAATATTGAGCTAAAGTTCATTGATCGTTTGTGTCAAATTGAAAGTTTAGGAACCACATTGCACATTAGGCCAAATGCACATTGGGCCAAAGTTCATGGACCAATTGTGTCATTTTTCCAATCATCACATAATTAAGCACGTGAAATCGGATTCGCTCTTACAGCTGCTTGACTAGGTTTTAAAGAGCATCTCTAGGGAAGATTTACTTGGGCAGGTCAAAACTAACAAGTAATTGAAAAAAAAAACCAGATGAATGAGGGTACATCCCTTTCGCGCTCTTTGCTTTCTGGATGAGACGAACTGATCGTGTTCTTACTTCAGTTCCATTAATCACGAGCATAAACCATCATATTTGTATCCTCTCTAAATGGATCTCCATGAGCACCTTTTTTTGAAAACTTTTATTGATGTGAATATTTATTATGTTATAATTTTCTGCATATAGTTATATTTTCCTATGAAAATTCAAGTTGACGCCACCGTGTAGAATAATAGAACAAATATAGTCTTAGATCCATGCAACTCAAGGGCATCTTGCTAATATAAAAGTGGATAAAGCTAGCGCGACACGCAAGACACTTACTTGCGAGTTTTACCCATAATGTATCTTATATGGTCACTTTACCAAATCTCTGATCCTAGTAAATCTCTAATTTTGTATCTCTGATTCTTATGCATATATCAGCAACAATTCTCTAACAGAAGGAAAAGAAATCAATGAATTATCCATATTTTAATAATAAAAGTGTAAAAATAAATGTTTACACATATACAGATCCTATTTGAAAATTTTTAACAATATCAGGAGACCTATCTCATATTGACTCATAGATAAATAATAGGATTAAAAGATCAATCTCATAGCGGACTGATCTTTGACAAATAAATAACATTTCAAGATCAATAAAACTACACATCCTTAGGGTTTTGTTATGTGATTGCGTATATATAAACAAAAATATAATAAAATGTAAAATAATTAGGACTATTATGATTGAAAAAAAGTTGTAAGGATACTTATTATGAAAGAAAATATTTTGTCGTATTTCAGAAGTATATGATATTCAAAAATCAATAAAAATTGCAAGTACCAAATCCATATTTATGATTGAATATTTAAATCATTGGCGTAGACGCTTTTGGGTACCACTTCTAGATGCACTACTTCTCTCTAAAACATGACATTTTTTTTTAATGATATTAATAAATATTATTTTCTTAATGTACTGATGACAGAATATGTCTCTTCGAAGCAATACATTCAGGCCAAACAGATCCCTTAGTAAGATTTTTTCCAACAACGAGCAAACACCTCTATCGAAACAGTAAATTTGGATTGACAATTTCGATGTAATTTGTTGTCCTACTTATAATTGATCGTTGGAAAAATTACCAAAAAAGTCATAAACCTATTACAATTGTGTCAATTCAGTCATAAACCTTTTTTTGCCAGTTCAGTCCTAAACATTTTGCAATTGTTCCAGTTCAGTTCATCCGATGAATTTTGTTCGGCCAGCGCTAACGTTGACGCCGGCCGGCCGATGATATAATATTTTAATATTTTTTTGAATTTTTTTGAAATTTTGAAATTTAATTTAATTTATTTTATTCCTCCCTCCCCTCCCCTCCCCTTCTTCTTCTTCTTCTTCTTCAAAAAAAAAAGAAGGCCAAAATTCAAAGAGAAAACAGAGATTGAGAGAGAACCATCTGCTGATTTGAGAGAGAATAATTTACGAGCATCGTCTTCCTCAAGAATTTAGGGCTCAATTCTTGCAGATTTGCTCGAATGAATGATCTGTGCTTGCCCAAAGGTAGGGATAGAGAGAGGACGATCTGCATTTTCTCAGATCTATGCTACCTTCAACGAAAGAATGATCTTGCTCAGTTCGTCAACCTTCCATAGATCTGCGCTTGCTCTTGCTCTTGCTCGAAGGAAGCTCTTGCTCATCTACTACGCTCGCTTGTAGGAAGAGATTGAGAAGAGGAAAAAAAATTCGAAAAAAAATATTAAAATATTTTGTTGCCAACTGGGCAAAAATCGTTAGATGGATTGAATTGAAATAATTGCAAAAGATTTAGGACTGAACTGGCAAAAAAAGGAGATTTAGAATTGAATTGGCACAATTACAATTGGTTTAGAATTTTTTCAATAATATTGATCTTGTTCTTCCAATTAAGCAATCGTGCCACCCTATTAAATTTCAATAGATTCAGTTTCACGTGTATTTTATGTATATTATTTCCTTTAAAAAATTCATTTTTTATGTAATGATAAAGCACACAAGATAAACCCTCGAAGCTACACATCGCTTTCGATCAACAATTTTCAGGTTGCACATGAAAAATTAGAGAAAAGCTCCTCCATTCACGTGCAATGCAGGTGTAATCTTTAGTGGTCACTAAATTAACATGACCGGTCCAATTTCCATTTTTAGGGTAAATAAATTCTTTACATATAAAAACAAAAAAACAAAAAGCACTACTTGTATCACAGTATTGAAAGTGGCTGGATTTGCATGAAACACAGTCTATTTAACCTCAAAATTCAAAGCCGAACGCCAGGAGAGGAATTTATAACCGAGTAATGCTTAAAAGAATCTCGACATCCCATTTCCTTAGTCCAATCAAGTTTGGGTAGGACAATTAAATAGGTGACATGATCTAGACTAATTAAGCTGGGTTGAAGATATTTATGTATAGGTCTTCAAGTTCATGCAAGAAATGAGATGAATCATGCCGAACCACCGCGGCTATAACTCTATTAGATCTGCCTCCTTCTTCATAGTACCAAAGTACAAGCAAAATTCTTATTTTTCTTTTCAAACATGCCTTAACGACACATATTACCGAAAACATAGGTAGAGAGCTACTTCATAATAGAGTAATGAATCGAAATAGAATAATTCATGCTACAAAGGAGATATCACGCAGCTTTCTCATCAAACTCCGAAATCATCTTCAACTTAATCGCGACCGTGGAGCACAGACGACATGCGAAGATTAGGTGGAGGACTCTACGCAACCAACTGATTATTTAGACAAGACATCCTTGACCAACTTGTCCAAACTTATGGAGGAGGACCCGTGCGGACCAACCCCTTGCACTGCAAGTTCCTTCCACTCCATGGCCCTCTTCTTTATCTTCTTCCCCTTCTCTCCTTCCATCATCAACTCCCTCACCAGCCTCTCCACTTCCTCTCTCTTCACATCACTCCCAATCTCCAACCCAACCTCCCACTCTTCACAAACATACTTGCAAATTGTCTGTTGGTCGGCCAGACATGGCCAGCAGAGCATTGCCACTCCGGCCGACAAGCTCTCGAGGGTCGAGTTCCACCCGCAGTGGGTCAAGAACCCCCCAATGGAAGGGTGGTTCAAAACCTTCTCTTGCGGGCACCAACCCGAGAGAAGACCCCTCCCTCTCGTTATTTCTTCAAGAAACTCATCAGGAATGTCCATTCCACTTGCATTCATCACGAGGTCTGGCCTTATGACCCACAAGAAGCATTGCTCGCTATTGGCCAGTCCCATCGCAAACTCCACCAACTGCTGGTGCGTCACAAATGCTACGCTCCCAAAGTTGACGTAAATCACCGATCTGGGTCTCTTCGAGTCCAGCCATTGGATGCATTCGCTGTGCTCTTTCCACAGATTGCATTCGATGTTCTTCAGGAAGTACGACTGGTCGTTTTCTGGAATTTGGTTGAGCAGTAGCTGGAGTGGGCCCACCGCGCAAAGTCGGGGGACCAACGAGGACAGAGCACTCAACACGTTTGGCTCGAGCGCTTCGAAAGTGTGAATGACGGTGGCTGTGGCTTTATGAGCTCTCTCGGCCACTTCCATGGCGTAGTTGAATATGGTGTCGACAGGGTCGGTGATGCGGCAGAAGCTGGGCATGTCGCGCAGCCTCATGTTCTTCATGCCAGGGATCCAATCGATGGAGGTGTCCAAATAGCCATTGCTCAGATAGGATTCCTCTGCATGTGTAAGAAAAACACACTAAATCTTTGAACACGTCATTCGTTTTTTGTATTAATACACATAAGAAACTCTATGCACGTTCAACTCTTAAGAAGTCTATTGATAGCAACCCATACTTTACCTGGGACAGGTATAAGGCCTTTGTCCTTGAGGGTGCGAAATTGCATGAGCCCCATGAGGGCACAGGCTGGGATAGTCCACAAATTTACGAGGGGGATCTCAAACTTTTCAGCGGCAGGACATGTAGTGAATGACATGAAACCATCAGCTACGATGCAAGAAACCGGAGGGAAACTAGTAGCACTAGTTGCCATGGAAGTATCGGAGGCGAGACAGAGAAGATTGGATACAAGGTCAAAGAAAGGAGCGACCATGTACTTCCTCCCCGAGTCACAGAGCGCTACCAGGTCTTGCGTCGCATCGGCATCCGAAGGGGGAAGCCCGTCGGGGATCGTCAAGAACTGAAACCGATCGCTACTTAAGAAGTCCCCCTTCATGACACTACTAGGACCTGCGGCTCTCGCCTTGAGTAACCTTGCGTGGTTGAACTCGGTGTTGACGAAGGTGATGTAGAAGCCCTTGTGATGAAGAAGTTTTGCCAATTTTAGCATTGTACCGATATGGCTTTGCGCTGGGAGCGGAACACAGATGGCATGCAGTTTTCTTGAGCCTGATGGCTCGAGCTGATGATCATCCATCGAACCCATTTCTCTCCTCTTTTACTCTCTCAGGAATCAGTTCACCCTTGTATGGCATATATGTAGATGGATACTGCCTCTCAATACTATGTGCCCACAATTTGCCGGGGTTGGTTTAGTAGATCATGGAGTTTCATAAATGTAGGTGTGAAGTGTGGTACACCAACCATTCATGTGGTATTCACTTCATGCGTTGTTTTCTATAAGGGTGTGCATGATGCGGGTTGATGGTCACTGTATGGAACCGAGGACCGGACCGATAGTCCCGGTCCCAAAAATAGGACCGGTAAACAATCGGAACCCCTATTGGTTGCCCACGTGCTACCACTTGCCGCCTCTTACAACGAACAGATCTGCCCCTCGACGCGGTCGACAAGCTTCGAAACCTCATGGTCATGGAAGAGGGAATCCAGCTCCCCACCATCGTCGCCGTCGACGACCGGTCCTCTAGCAAGTCGAGCGTCCTTGAGTACCTCGCCGGTAGTCAGGCTATTAAAACGAGCCATCGACGAGAATCCAACGGACCCTCAAGGCCATCAACACGAATCGAGTCCCCGATGGTCTCCACAACAGTCTCGATCCCTGTGCATTGCCCACGGCCAGATTGTCACTTGCATGCACACACGCAGGCCCAAAACCCACAAAAAGAAGAAGAAGATCGAAGAGGCGAGTCAAAAGGGGAGGACCTGCAGAGTCAACGGCGACATGGGAGGTGCGGCTAGCGACCCAAGCAGAGCTTGCCCTGACCTCCTCCATCGGCGGTGGCACGACTCGCTGAGAGAGAGAGAGAGAGAGAGAGAGAGAGAGAGAGATGGGATGGGATGGGATGAGGTACAAGCGAGGACAGAGAGATGGGTTGAGGGAGGAGAGAGAGTGTGAGTTAATGGGGATTGGAGAGAGAGAGATAGATGGGATATGAGGTTAGGGCGCACATGACAAAATTTCTGTTCCAGAAGTCAATTTTTAGAAAGAAATTGATTTTTCTATTTCTGTTTCAGAAATCAAGTTCTAAGAAAAGAAATGTGTTTGATAACGATACAAAATTTCTATTTCCGAAATAGAAATTCGTTTAATAACAACATAAAATTTCTATTTCCCGGCGTCCGGTGTCTCGCGGCTGGCGTCCGGCATTCAGCGTCCTGCGTCCCGCGGCCGACGTCCCACGTCCGGTGGCCCGCGTTCGGCGTCCAGCGGTCGGCGTCCGATGGCCCGCATCCGGCGGTCGACGGCTTGCGTTCTGCGTCCCATGGCCGTTGATTGGCGTTTGGCGGAAGGTGGTGGGGGCGACCGGTGGGCGGCGACGGCGATCGGGGGCCACCGGCCGGTAGCAAGTGGCAGTGGGTGGTGAGGGTGGTCGGCGGGCAAGCGGCGAATGGCCAGCGGCGAGGGAGCGAGCGAATTTCATGACAGAATGATTTCTGGAACAGAAATTAAGAAATTGAAGTGTTGTTATGCACACCCTTAATGTTTAAAGGAGAAAAAGAGAAAAAAGGTGGGATAGTAGGGGATAGGGGCAGCTGGTAGATGGGATAGGACGGAGGCGGGCAGAGGGAGTCAATCAAGGAGGAGAGACAGAGATGGGACAGGAGAATTAAAGGAAAATAAATGAACTGGTCTGGTCCGGTCCGGTCCCGTGCCCTTTGGAATTGGGGACTGGATCGCCCGGCCATTGGTCTCGTTTGTGGGGATCGGGAACCGGTCTAGTATCCTCAAGGACCGAACCAATCTGTCTGGTCCGGTTCGGGTGATCTCGAGTCACTTTGCTCATCCTTAATTTCCATTATGATGAATCTTGTTTTTTTTTTCTTTTCATATATGAGTAAATTAGGGTGTGTTTGATAACCTGCAAGAATTTTTAATTCTCTGCCAAAAGTGATTCTGGAAGAGAAATGCGTTTGGTAAAGAATGACTTCTAGAACAGTTATCTACTTCTGAATAAAAT
>BCNH02000010.1:147966-336082 GCA_001662345.2 Metrosideros polymorpha var. glaberrima
AAGTCATTTTCCTGGAAAATGACTTTCTGAAAAACATTTTCAAAAAATAGTTCATTTTCTGCCAAACAAACGCAGCCGTAGGCTTTGTTTGTTTCGCAGAAAACATTTTCCCGAAAAATATTTTTCTCATTTTCCAGTATTTGATTTGCTTAGGAAAATGAGTCAATTGAAAATGTTTTCCTACTAAAGCTTAAATTCAAGAAAATGATTTCCATTTTAAAAAATCGAAAATCATTTTCCTGAAGATGACTAGGTATTGGGCTCGAAAATTCTTGACATGGACGTCGATCGTCCTGCGTGGTACGGCTGGTGTTGATGTAGACAAATTTTTGTAATTTTTTTTTGAATTTTTAATAAATTTGAATTTTAATAATTTGAATTTGAATTTGAATTTTATTCTTCTTTTCTTTCTTTTTCATTTTTTTTCTTCCTCTGCCGTTGTTGGGCCTCGACGGTGACTGGTGAGGTTGAGCCTCACTTGATTCCAATGAGGCTCAACCTTGCCTCAGGCCAAAGAGCTCGGGTGAGGTCGAGTGTGGCCTCGCTGAGGCTGATGAGCTCGAGCAAGGCCACAGTTGACCTTGTTGGATATGGCAACAATAGAGCTCGCCACGGCCTCGCCCACCTCACTTGAGGCCAGCGAGGCTTGAGCTCACCGAGCCTCCCTGTGGCCGGTCGTCAAGGTTTGGCAATCAGAGGAGGAAAAAAAAAAAAGATGAAAAAAAAAAATATTTAAAAATTCGAAATAAATAATAAAAATAGTAAAAGTTTGAATTTTTTTCCTTACGAAACGTTGGAAATTTTTTTTTAATTTATTTTCAGGTCTCAGTCAAATACTGAAAAATATTGTCATTTTTTGGAAACTGACTTTCTGAAAAATATTTTCTAGAAATGTCACATTTTCCGTGAAACAAATGGAACTGTAGTTCCTCTGGCTTTAAGTTGTCAAAATCTAAGCATGTCCAGAAACTTTATATTGCTCACCCAAAAACTTGTGATCGATAGAAAGCTTAATTCGAAGGAAAAAAGGATTTGAAAAATAGCATTACATTAGATTTCTTGATATAACTGTCGACATGGACATTGGCCGTTTTATGTGGCATGGCTGGCGTTAATGTGGACAAGTTTTGTAAAAAAATTTGACTTTTTAATAAATTTGAATTTTAATAAATTTTATTTTATTTTTATTCTTCTTTCTTTCTTTTTCTTTTTTTTTCTTCCTCTGCCGTCGTCGGGCCTCGGCGACGGCTAGCGAGGTCAAGCCTCGCTTGATTCCGGTGAGGCTCAACCTTACCTAAGGCTAGAGAGCTCGAGTGTGGCCTTTCTAAGGTCGGTGAACTTGGGCGAGGCCATAGTCGACCTTGTCAGATTTGGCAATGCTAGAGCTCGCCACAGCCTCACCCACCTCGCTTGAGGCCAACAAGTCTTGAGCTCACCGGGCCTCCTTGTGGCTGGTCATCAAGGTCTGGTGATCAGAAAAAGAAAAAGAAAAAGAAAAAGAAAAAGAAAAAGAAAAAGAAAAAGAAAGAAAAGATGAAAAAAAGGAATTTAAAAAAAAATCGAAATAAAAAAGAAAAAATAGTAAAAGTTCGAAGTTTTTTCCTTACGAAATGATGGAAAATTTTTTTAATTTATTTTTAGGTCTCAGCCAAACACCAGAAAATATTGTAATTTTTTTGGAAATTGACTTTTCGAAAAACATTTTTCAGAAATGTCACATCTTTTGCGTAGCAAACGGAGCTGTAGTTCCTCTGGCTTGAAGTTGTCACAATCTAAGCATGTCTAGAAACTTGATATTGCTCACCCAAAAACTTGTGACCGATAATAAGCTTAACTCGAAGGAAAAAAGGATTTGAAAAATAGCATCACAATAGATTTCTTGATATAACTGTTGCCGTGCTTTAATTGCGCTATGGTTGAGGTGTTGCATGCACAAACTTGCATATATTTGCGACCCCAATTATTGAAATATTAGACGGATTTAATTTGATTCCTAAATAATGAAATGTGGTTTGAAATATATAAAAGTCAGATAAGCTATAAGAATATGGATAATGGGAGTTGGTGAATGCATGTCTTTCACCGACCATTTTTGGAACCTCTCCAACTCAAGATTCAACCCTCCTTTTGTATATTATATACGTTATCGGTGCATCATGTGGAGCTGTCCAGCTTTAATTGGACTCGCCTCGTCTCTAGAATATTCTTCTCATATTGGCCCCATTCATTTCATCAACCGACTTGACTCATCAACTCGAAGCGTCGGGCAGTAATTATTCAAGAAGCAGTTTGGGCTCCTCCCTCCAAGTCATTGAATGAATTTGTTGGCTGTGCATCCGTCATACTTAGGATGTGCAAAAATACAAACCAAGCCGTATTTATGCACTCCAAGTACTTTCCAAGTGCAACAACTCAGATAATCTAGTAGCAGTACCGGTCCCGATGGTGATCTCTTTTTTTTGGGGTCCAGGCAGGTACCTTTCTCATCCTGTGATCAAGTTTGTGATAAAAGCAAAATATTCGGCATTATCGTGTTTAAAGGGTTGCACCCAAAAGCTTAAATTTTAAGGTAGTGGGCACATGTATATAATGCAAGAGGAAGTCCATAAAAATAAAGAGACGTGGGATATACGCAGTTTAAAACATAACTCGTACGCAAATAAAAAAAATAAAAATTGCAAGATGGTGAATAGGAGATTGGAGAATGAAGCCCGGACGTGAAACGGTTGATTAGTTGGGGCATGAGGAGAACAAAAAAAACTAAGCTTACTAATCTTATAGATCGCGTAGAACGCAAGACTAAATACAAGTTGATCGTCAAACACTGTTGTTTGTGATCATGGTCCGGATCCAACACACATTGCGTCACCCAATGTAGATTGGATTCTCGAGAATATAAAGTATTGAGCACGTAATATAAGTTGAATTCTCCACACCATAACATATAGTGTGCCTTGAAATGTCAACACAGAGGTGGCCACATTTAAAAATCTGGCATAACCAACAATCAATGCCATTTTTGGGGAAAAGAACACTACACGTACCGTAACTTTCATACGGCGTACACTTGAGTGTAATTTAAAAAATCCTTCGCAAGTGTCGGAAATCTGATATAGCATGACATTTGTGGTGAACGTTTTTTTTTTTTTTTAAAGTTATGGAACTCAAGTGATCAATTGAAAGTTATGGTATTCAAGTGATCATTTTTTTAGATAGTCTTTGACGTGTATTAATTCTCTTATATAGTTTTCAATCTCCAAACTAGCCAATAGGATCTCCAAGAGAATCGATTAGCCGTTGGAATTTATGGACACAATCATCATGAGATCTAGTCACCTATACAATCAAATATGTTTTTGTAATGCTAAGGTCCTAATTAGAGTCGCCATACATGGTAATTGTCCATTCCACTAATTGAATAAATAAAATAGGCAAGAACTAATTTGATATATCTCCGGTTCTCCTTTCTGAAATTCAGGCCTTGAAGCAAGTTGCTAAACCCTTTTAACCTACAAACTCAATCAAGTGATATATGGGTCTTCTTATCCGGATCACGTAATCACATAATAAATATGTTCATCCAAGTTGATATAGAGAGTTGCTTATATCAGCAATCCGACGACTCTATCCAAGCTGCCTGCTAGAAATCGCCTTACGAATCACTATCTATTGGTCTTCCCAAGTACATCAATGATCAAGACTTCACTTTAGCTGTTTACCTTATACCTCTAGTTCTTAGGGATTTCCCATTCTTCCCGATTTGTTCACCCTCTATCAAGATCTGCTCAGTTTCTATTAATCTTCTCACTTTGTACTTCAGATTTCATTAATGGCAATAGAGCGTCCCTTATATCAATGTTACTCGAGCTTCTATCTTTTAATCATTCCAAGCATATTCACAACAATGGCTCTATCTAGCTGGTCACCTTTTCATGATCCTTCCAAGCTTTACCGAACTCCTCATTGTAAGCTTATTCACCTTCTACCTAGGTCCATTTAGCTCGTAGATATCTTGACGCCCAATAGCTTGTTCATCCTTAATATGACAGTCTAAGCATTAGTTATGTGTAAAAGGGTGCCGCACATAGTTATCAAAATCAATTATTTCTCACCGCCTATTGCACGGTTTGATTTGATTAGGAATCTAAGCAATATCTACCTATTAGGTGAACTAATAGTCTCTTGAATTGTAAATGAATATATCGATTCATTGGTGACATATCTGCCAATTCAAGCAATGTAAACTCGTCCAGTGATGTAAATTTTTTGTCTTTTTTATGATGCATGCTATATTTTGATGGTTATAGAATAATTAAAAGTAACTTTTTACACTTTACAAAGTAAAAATAAAAGAAAGGGCATATAAATATTTGTGACTTATATCTGAGTCTAATCCTAATGTTAATAAGACAATAGGAAATTGTGTCTTCTTATTCATAGGATTCATCATAGGTGCTCGATATTAAAATTAATTTTTACGGATCACTAATCTTACTCAAATATCATATTTTGTAGTATTGTTTACGCAACTTATAAATGCTAATGACACAAATAAACTAATTTTGGATACTCCATCTAATCTTACTATCCAATTCAAATTCTCGATTCACGATTAAGAAATTTAAGATTCCGATTGAAGAGACATATCTCGGTTCAATAACTATGGTGTCAAACCCATGCATATTGTCCTCAAGGATGATCATTTAGAAGGGATTATAATATTAATTAATACATCCTTAAACTATGGCCTGAGCCCAATCCCAATCCCAATTCTCCACATATTACTGTATTTATAAACGATTTTAGATAGAAGTAAGGTAATTCACCAGCTTGTTGAAATCCACAGTGGAAGAGCCAAGAGCAGCCTCATGTGCCATCTTCTTCCACTCCATGGCCCTCTTCTTCAACTTCTTCCCCGTCTCATCATCGTCTCCATCGTCAGTGATCAGCTTTCTGACCAACCTCTCCACATCATCTCTCTTCACATCACTTCCAATCTCCAGACCCATCTCCCACTCACTGCATACATACCTGCGGTTGCCCTTCTGGTCCCCAAAGCATGGCCAACAAAGCATGGGCACTCCGGCCGACAAGCTCTCCACTATCGAGTTCCATCCGCAGTGAGTCAAGAAGCCTCCGATTGAAGGGTGTTTGAGCACTTCCTCTTGTGGGCACCATCCTGAGATCAAACCTCTCCCCTTGGTTTCTTCAAAAAACTCAAGAGGAAGAATAGCATTTGCACTAGTACTGTCTCCTCGGTTCACAAGGTCCGGCCTAATTATCCACAGAAACGGTTGCTTACTATTGGCAAATCCCATTGCAAACTCCACCAGCTGTTCTTGTGTCAAGAATGCTAGGCTCCCGAAATTCACGTACAATACTGATTTGGGTTCCTTGGAATCGAGCCACTCGAGGCACTCTGTATTCTCCTTCCACAGGCTGCCCTTGATTTGCTTCAGCCCATGACTCCGATCATCGACATCTGCTACTTGATTGAGGAGGAGGTGGAGTGGGCCGATAGCGTAGATTTGAGTGGAAATGGACGAAAGCGCGTCGAGAGCATCTCGCTCCAGTGCTTCAAAGGAATGGAAGATCATGGGAGGAGTGGGATTTCGATCGGTAATATTCTGAACCACGTCCAGGACATAGTTGAGCAGGAAATCATCGTCTCCATCCTTGGTGCCGAAGGAGTTTGGGAGATCACGCACCCTCATGAACTTCATGCCCGGAATCCAGTCAATGACCGTATCCAAGAAAGCATTTGCTTCAGAAGAGCTAGCATCTGCATGCATAAATGATATATTTCTTTTATGAGGTACCCAAAGCTTTACATGTTATCCCCTTCACATAATTCTTTCATATTTTAATATAAAGATAGATACCATCATTTGAAAAAGATAGGATACAAAACGTGATTATTTGATTTCACACACTAAATTGTTCGAAGAAGCAATGAAATGTGATATATTCAGTATGGCCCTATTCAGCTTGACATATTATCCATAAATTTATTTAATTTGACAATATATGGTATTGAATACTTTACTTTCCTTTGTCATTTTGTGAATTATTTAGACCTTCTTCACTTTCCTTACGATTGCAATTGTGATTGAGGATCAAGCAACAGAGCACTAAGTCTGAAATCTCGGTACTCCTCTATGGATCAAGTAATATATATTTCCCGCTCAGCAAATTTGTCACGTCATAATAAAACTTTATCTAACCTTATCTGCTCATATAATATAAGATATATGGTACTATTTGTCCGAATGCTTCCAGAGAGAATCGATGAAAGAACAAGACAGGGTGTAATTTCTCCATGAGCACATTCCTCACTGAAATAATTAAAGACGTTTTATGTCGCGATTAAGGGCGTTTGCATTCGATCATACCGTTTGATTTTAAGGTACATCCAATCAAACTAAACTTAATGATTTTGAAAATATCGACTCAAATCAAAACACGACCTAATAAAAGAATGCAGTCGCCATCAAATAAGCTCTTCCATGATTTGTGACGAGGTATAGTTTGATTACTAAGTGCAAATATAAAAGAACACGTAAAACTTGATCCTGATTCGTATTCCAGAATCGAGAACCAAGAACACGTTAAAAGGTTCACAGTAGATATGAATCCCACCACCAATTGAGTGCAATAACCAATACATCACATCACCATATGATTTCTTTGGTCAACTATTTAACCTTCCTTCTTGTCATTTCTTTTTAGTTACTCTTTCATCTCATTCACGGTATTTATATCTCTGCTTGACTACAGATTTTTTGTTTTTCTTTTACCTTGGATTTTCTTTATCTTTTTCTTGTATCCATTTCCAGTTATCCTCATGAAATGTCGTAAGAATTTTTCTCTTTCTTCTCTGAAAATTCAGTCTAAGGTAATGCGTATCTTACTTTTGTTCTACATTCCTTGTGCTGCTCTACGAGCTGAAAACTCCAGAAAGTTTCCAACAATCCACTCTTCTACTCTGACTATTCATCTTTATCTAAATTTACTTGGACAATATTTTGTAGCTCAAGTGAGTTGTTTTGGTTCTTATTGAGACTCGAATTCATAGGGAAGAAAATCGATTTATGGATGGAATCAAATATGCAGTATTTAGTAACAAAAGTATTCGGTTCAAAGCCCCTCTGTCTCGTTCCGTCCAACTCACTGGGAGAATCTGTAATACTTCGTTTTTCCCCCCTTTTTTTATTAGTCTCCACATTCTAAATTTTGAAGTTCTCTAAATTTGGTCATGACTTCATGATGAGCTAAGGTATATTTTTCTTAATCGGGAGTGCTATTACTTCTAAGCTTAATGAAAGGCTGAAGTTGTGTCACACAATGAGAGGGCCACTTGTCAACTTCTCAATGGACTTCTACTATATCTACTTTATGCACCAAAATACTTATATAGTCATTAGGATTATACATAGAAATAATAAAGATCATCCAAAAATAATCTTGCAAAACTGTCAAGCATTTTCTAATAATATGCCATACTTTGAATAAATGAGATTAGCAATCAAACCTACATAAGGGGATCAGCTTCCACTTTTGATGCAGTTCCAAACCAAGAATTGAAATTGAAGAAGAGATTTGATTGATGATAATTAAAAATATAAGTAAACTAATCATTACAGAATAGAAAAATTAATGATCTAATAAGATATTTAGATGATGTAAACTGTAACTTTTTTATAATATGGAATGATAGATGTAACTATTGCTATAAAAAGGGGGTAAAATTACCAAAAAAGTCTTGAATCTATTGCACTTTTGCCAATTCAGTCATAAACCTTTTAATTGTGCTAACTGAGTTCTAAATATGGTGGGCACTGACATAGATAATTTTTTTTATTTCTTAATATTTTTTAGTTTCTTTTTTCCTTTATTTCTTAACATCTCTTTTCTTTCTTTTCTTTTATTTTTTTACTGTGGTTGGCAAGGGTTTTCGAGCCCTAGTCGGCCACAGTAAAAAAAAAGTAAAGAAAGAAAAGAGAAGAAAAGAAAAGAAGAAGAAGAAGAAGAAAAGAACAGATACAGATAAATGAAAATTAAAGTATTATTAAAAATTTTCATGTCAACGTCGATTATGTCACGTAGGACGGCCGACATTAATGTTAGCGATTTTCGGCCAAAATTGGCGTGATGGATTTAATTAGTAAAACGTGAAAATGTTTATGATTCAATTGACATAATTAAAATATTTAAAACTGAATTGGCAAAAGTGCAATAGATTTCGGATTTTTTTGGTAATTTCTCCTAAAAAGGGGTAAGCCTTCTCTTAACTTTAAAATACCTAATTCATGGGGAAATATCAAAGGATATTTCAATCTTTCAATGGGATATATAAGTTCTCTGGTAAACCTCTTAGTGACTTAGGAGAGTACAGTTCTTCATCTCGCAATCGATTTTTTAAATTACATGTGGAGATATAACTTTTTTTTTTTAACTTATGTATCTTAAAATGAATAAAAAATTTAACCTTGGGATACTCAGGTTCTTAAGTCTATTCGTTTTGCTTATTTGAAAAGAAGCAACCTACTACAACGACAAAAAGGAATTAAATATGGACTTTCATGTTCCACTTTAAGATTTATTTTTTTTAACCAAATGGTTATACTTTTATTAATTTAGCAACTTTAAACGGAAGCAAGTAGTACAAAAAATGACGTGGTCTAAGAATAAAAGGAAATAGGAAAAAAAATCAATTGGCGTAGGTGTTGACTAAGGAGAGTGCCACATGTCAACTCTTTAGAGGCCACTTCTGATTAAGAAGAGACTGATTGATGATTATTAAAGGTTAAAGTGAATTAATCATTGTTGAGCAGAACAATTATTGACCTGATAATGTAAAATATAACTTTTTAAAATATCGAATGATAGATGTAAGGCCAAAAGCCACAAAAAATTCTAAATTATACTCATCATGACATATTTACTCTATTTTTTTTTTGTGATACAAAAAATTCAAAACTTGTACATGTGTGATACATTTACCTTCTATCAAAATTCCATCAATGAAAACTGTTAAAAATATGCTTATATAGATACTAGAAAGCAAACAATTTTTACATTCAAAATCATTTAATAAAACTTTGACAGATGGTAAATGTGTTACATAGGTACAAATTTGAGGTTTATGTCACAAGAAAAAGTTAGGATAAATGTATCACAATGAGTATAATTTGGAGTCTTTTGTGACTTTTTCCCTAAAAATATGTTTTTAAGAATCCTTGAAAACACCCCTAGCTGCATAAGTATCTTGTAGCAATTTTTAAGAAGTTACATCATTAAGTATTGTAATTGTAGAATACATATGGCCAGTCACACATATACTTAACTGGGCTTTTAGTACGTCCAATGTTTTTCAAACAAGTATAGTTTCTCAAGTGATGATATGGGTGTATAAATTGGTGTATTTAAGCAGGCGGAAACTTATATACTTGAACAGTCAACAAGGTTTTGTTGCAGTACACCACAAGTCCATTTCACATATGGTGAGTAAATTTGTACAACTTGATATACGAGAGTGTCACTCACCATTAGGGGGTGCAAGAGGATGCAGCTTGTCCTTGATGGCGCGATAATGTTTAAGGGCTAAGAATGAAGAAGCAGGTACTTGCCAAAAGAAGATGAGAGGGATGTTAAACTGCCGAGCCGCAGGAGCGGTGGTGAACGTCATGAAACCGTCAGAGAGGATGCAAGAAACGCCTCCGGACTCATCTGATGATGTTTCGAGGAGAGTGGCGATGAGCCGAGAGAAGGGAAGAGGCATGAAGCTCCGAGTGGCTTCGCAGAGCTCGGGCACGTCCTGGGTCGCATCTGGACCAGAGGGAGGTGGGAGGCCATCTGGGATGGTCACAAATTGAAAATCATCAAGGCTCGTGGAGAAGAAAGAAGGGTGAGACCTGAGCAGGCGTGCATGGTTGAACTCGGTGTTGACGAAGGTGATGCGGAAGCCTGCACGTTGGTGGAGGAGCTTGGCTAGTTTCAACATCTCGCTTATGTGGCTTTGAGCTGGGCATGGGAGACACACTGCGTGCCCTCTCTGCTTCTTATGCTTCTTCTCCTCCACCTCCTTCTCATTACTACTCTTTCTTCCACCACCATCGCTCTCTCCATTGACATCATCCATCTCTCTCTCTCTTTTGGTCTGAGGGTCAAGCAGACAGCTTCTGGTTTTGAGATGATCCGTCAAGTGTGTAATATCATGAGCTCGTCCACACCAAACGGTCAATGAGAAAATATTGCGTACTATAGATTCGTCAAGTCAGACTTAAAACAGAAAATTCATTGCGACACATATCCAGACGGGTCCCACTTGTCAAATTTTTTATGAAGTCCCTCTCCCCTCTCTGATCCTCTCTCTCCCCGTTACTTCTCCGTTTACTGTCTCCACTCCTTTCAACTTTTATCCACTCCCCCGTTGTAATATTAACTATCACGTCCGGGAAATTTCTGTATTTATCTATAATACATAAAAATTCATAGTCAATAAATATCACAAGCAAAAATTTGAATTGAGTGATTTGCATGGTATTTGCAGAGGCTAAAATGTATTTTTCGTGCCCGTAGTTTTTCTGTAAATATTTTTGTCAGAGTTTAATTGTTAAACGTTTGCTCTTGGATTGATTTCCTAGAGTGGCGACGCAGCACGTAACGCAACATAGGCTATTATCGGAGGTCGATCGCTCCAAGTTTATGTATTGGATGAGCGTTAAGTTTGAAATTTACTGATTTGAATATTTCCGCACGTCCGGTAAATTTTGTGGAATGTTTTGATATGTTCAAAATATTTTTTGGATTTACTAATATTTAGAGCGGACGCTAATCTCCTTGTTTACGCACTGATTTCCTCATTTACGTATTGATTTACTAGATATCTTAGCAATTTATCAAAATATCTCTCTTTGGAACCATATAATTTGCCAAATGTCATTTTTTAATGTGCCCACATCTCATGCATTTACCACAAAGTATTTTTTAACCCAAAGTACTCATTACACTTAACTTGGGTTAATTGATCTTATTTCTTTGTACTTCAATGAAATTCATCCCTTTTGGTCGAGCACTCTCATTTCCCCAGATTCTACAAACCCTCGTCTTCACTTCCTTTTACATTCTCACCTTTCCATCTTCCAGTAAAAGGAGAAGGACTCACTTGGGTTGTTGGAGCTTTTAACTTCAGTTTTTCAAGAGACGTGATGTGATTTTGAGGACCCATTCTCTTTCACTAAACTTGTTTTGTTGTTTGAAAAGATTCAAAATATTAATTAGTATTCTTGATAATTTGCTTTGAAGGTAATTAAAATTCGTTTTGCTCAAATCATTTTGAGATAAGTGAAAATTTTAAGTATTAAATTAGGATAAATTACTTATTATTCTTGATTTGATAGTTTGTTGACTGTTAGTTTTAATTGTGTTCTGATGATACATGTAAAAAAATTCAATGATTGATTATTAAAACAGTATGTTGGATTGACTTGATTGAATGACTCTCATCCACGTGGTTTCTTAGGGGGGGGGTGTTAGTGAGTAAATGCTGAAGATGGGTGGAAATTGATGGAAGAGTGTGTGAAAAGAAAAAAAATTTGATTTATTTGTTTGTGCAAGACACTAAAGGTGAAGTGGGAGTGGGTAAGATGACGAAAGCAAGTGGGAGCCATCAATCATTATTAGCTGAAGATGGGTGGAAATTGATGGAAGAGCGTGTGAAAAGAATAGAAATTTGATTTGTTTGTATGTGCAAGGCACTAAAGATGAAGTGGGAGTGGGTAAGATGACGAAAGCAAGTGGGAGCCATCAATCATTATTAGCTGAAGATGGGTGGAAATTGATGGAAGAGTGTGTGAAAAGAATAAAAATTTGATTTATTTGTTTGTGCAAGGCACTAAAGATGAAGTGGGAGTGGGTAAGATGACGAAAGCAAGTGGGAGCCATCAATCATTATTAGAAGCCGTTGATTGTTCTTTCTTGTTCTAATCTTCTTCTTAAAAAAAAAGGCTATCGATCGATGAGGATATGTTTGCAAAGATGTTTCAATAGTTACATGAAGCCATCGATTATTACGATAAGCCCATTTAAGTGGACAAATGAACTTATTTTATTGGTTGGTCTATGAAGTTTGTTGAATTTGGGGCATGTATTGAAGAAATCATTGGTTATATGAGGATGGAAATGAGGCCAGTGAGTTATTTTTACTCACGTAAGTGATACATGGTGTATTATTTTAGTGACTGTAGAGTTAAATGACACGGTGCAATGTTTGAAAGTTGATGTTATGTTATTCGAATTGTCAACATTCACATAGCCACCTATGAGAATGTATTATTTGCTTGCAAAATACATTAAGCGTGTTATTATGTGCGTTGTTGCTAGGTGATTGAAAACAGAAAGAATTATTAAATTATTTCGTCGTTCACTTGATGTTGGCAATGATACCCCGTATGTCGAGATGCCCATGTGTTAGATGTTTTAGGGAGTGTTTCGAAATGTCTCGGAAGTTTCAAGGTGCCCCATGTGAAAGATGGGATGCCCTATGGGCAAATGTTGTGAGATGTCTCATAGATGCGGGATGCCCCGTGGGCGAATGTTGTGAGATGTCTTATAGATGCGGGATGCCCCGAGAGTGTTCGGAAATGTAAAGAAGAAATGAATATGTATGATGCATGTTCCTTAATAAGCCAAGTAGCAATGATTGTGCATCATAACATGATATGTCATTCGCATGTATTTAGTAAGTAATATGTTGTAGTATTATTATTGAGTTGCCATCGACATATCATGAAGAGAAAATTAATGCATTACTCATGCATTCGTCATACGATGGGTTTTGTATTACATTGTATGCATGTTGTATGATGCCAAACAATATCTCATCTTCTTAAACTTAATATTTATGCGGATCGATAGCCATGAATCGAACATTATGAACACAACACAGTGGACAAGCCATTCAAACATGTCATGCATTCAGAGCATGTGCTCTCGTTTCGGTAGAGCTCAATGTCTGACCGAACACTATTGGCCCGTCCGTCGGTGTAGGATCATATGATGAGCCGACCAAACCAACTAAAAAGCAATGGAAAAGGATCCGATAATTCCTATGGTGATGAATGGGGTGATGAAGTAATCAAGAGGATCGTTAACAGAGAAAAAGCGTGGTTGCATGGTCTACGTTGAGAGGTGAAGTCGGGTAGAGTGAAATTGAAGGGTTCATGGAGATGTGCCCAGCTGAGGAAGTGCACCCATTCATGGCGCTCGTTAAATTTTCCAATGGCGGACTGCGAACGTTCCTTTCATTTGCAGATTGAGCTTAGCTTTGATTTTGGAAGTCAATGGCGGACTGCGAACGCACATTGGAATGTCGGGCCAATACTAAATTCTCCAATGCATGAATGATGCACGTGGGATGGGACGACGTGATGGGCCTGTATTAAATGCCTTCGGATCGATCTCGGGAGGTGATGTCGATCGACTGATCCATCCCTGCGTCCCTCCCACAAACAATTTCGAACAACACGCAACATAGCTCCAATGCTATTCCCATGGACCTTATAATGTACTTTAAAACACCCGTACGAATGAGTTTGCGTGGCTTGCCATAATTGAGTAGTTAACTTATTTAAGGGATTGATTCTTATTGTGAAGGACGAAGAAGGGAAATAATATATGAAAAACTAAAGAACAACAAGGAGGAGGAGTGAGCTGAAACCGAAAATAATAAGTAAATAGTTGGGCTCTAATCAGGTTCAAAGCCCATGATAAGTGTGAGTGTGGCCCACTTTGAAAAAAAGCACGTCGAAAATGGATTCTATTTTTTATTCTAAAAGGAACCATCGAAATTTTTTTGAAATAAACGAAACCTAAGTTAACTTCTATCACACAACATATAAAAAGTATACTAATTTTTTTTTCCTACTATGATGCTAATTTCAGCCAAAGGAAAAAATGCTGATAAAACCATAAAAGAGAAATAAACAAACTGTTTAAAATCTATAAAAGTATTTATATAATGAAAATTTAATTGGATAGAATTTTATATAGAATTTGATGATATATCATGTGTAGCCCTTATATTACATGAATAATGCATGTCTCTTTAAGAAAATAAAACAATAAACAAGTTTTCCTTTCTAAATGATGAAAAATAATTTTCAAGATTTCAGCCAAATATTGAAAATATTGTCATTTTCATTAAAAAATGATTTCTTAGAAAATATTTTTCAGCCAAAAGATTTGACCCAACCGGCAGGCTCAAACCTATTTTTTTTGTCAATTTAGTCCTAAATCTTTTAATTGTATCAATTGAGTATATCTAGCCAATTTTGGCCGAAAACCTTTGACGTAAACGCCGGTTGTCCGATGTGACATGGCAAGGTGGCCTCGCCCGCGGCCACGATAGGCGAGGGTCGTGACCCTCTCCCCCTATTAGTGAGGGCTTCGCGGCCCTTGCTAGATTTGCGTGGCCCTTGCCCGTGGCTGGCAAGGGCTTTGTGGCCCTCGGCCAGCCCTCGCCTATGACCGGTGAGGGTCAGTGGCCGGCGAGGGTTCGATTGTAGTAAAAGAAAAAGAAAAAGAAAAGAAGGAAAAGAGAAGAAAAGGAAAAATAAAAATATTGAACAATAATAAAAATTAAAAATTTATTCACGTCAACATCAGCCCGTGTCACGTAGGATGACCGGCATACATGTCAGCGGTTTCCAATCAAAATTGGTATGAACTTATTTGGCAAAACACGAAAAGGTTTATGACTTAATTGACACAATTAAAAGGTTTAGAAGTGAATTGACAAAAGCGCAATATGTTTAGGATTTTTGGACAATTTTTCCTAAATATATGTTAATTGACGACCGGGACATAATCAATAGGCGACAGAAACATCTGCACAATGGACTGAGCGGAGGCCAAGTGTAGCCAATCAAATGTTCGATACACACAGAAGGAGAAAGCCCATTTAGAATTTCAACCCATATGATGAAAACGCATCAATATTACTTTGCGGTTCCGTAGCCAAAATAATATTATTTTATGCTCTGTAAGATCTGGCCGACTAAAATTAGCACCTTTTGTATAGCAGGCTGGCCTTGGTTCACCGTTAGAAATTATTTAGAGTGGTATTTAGTTTCAAGGCATTGCAAGTTTTGGAGGACTATTCTTATACTCCACTATTTGCCAATAACGTCTGAAAAAGTAATGAAACCTTTGTTATAAATATGACGTTAAGTTGGTAACTTGAATGATGATAAACAGAAAATAACAAATGTTGAAGAAACAGAGATGCAATCAGTGTGAAGATGAAAATAAGTCAAGATGTAGGGTCCGTTTGTTTCGCGAAAAATGTACCACAATCACCGGAAAATGGGGAAAATGTTTTCCGTGAAACAAACGGACCCATAGTTCCTCTAGCTTGAAGTTGTCAAAATCTACTCGCAGTCAAACGTCGGATAAGAAGAAGACCACACCGAATTAATTAGAAATCCAAATCCAACCAGTATTTTCCTTGAAGGCCTAGATGTTCCTGCAATACGGACAACTCTACATCCTCAAATCGGGTCGGATTTAGTACACTGGCTCACGCTCGAGATATAATATAACAATTAACATCTATGGATGCTAATGTGAAACTTCAAGCGGAGCAAGGGAAAGATCTCAAAGACACGAACACGCGTTGCCAATTAGTCGACAGTTTGATTAAGTCGGCACCATAACATAGGCTCACAAAATATCTCAGCCGCTCATATAAATTCAAGATGCGCGTCGTGATCTTATTAGAATAGAGGGTCTCAATCTCTTCCAACTAAATATTTGATTTGTCCGTTTGCTTTAATTTCCTCATCGTCATTTTCCTTGACTTCATTTTTATATTTCTTTATTTACAGGAACTACACAATTAGTTAAGTTTCCGCATCAATTGCAGATGACCGGCGAGCTTATAACAAAACTTTTCTGTCTTGAATGGTTCAACATCTACATCCTCACCACACTTCTTTCTGGGCCAAAGTGTAAATATAGTTAGAAGGTGTTCTGGAGGCTTAACCTAATTAATAGATCATGTCAATTACGAATAAAAGAACAACCTCCTTAGCAAGTCCCATGCCAAAAATACTACTTCCCATATGCTTTTGGATTGTGACTGATTTTTCTTTTCTTTTTTTTGTTGCTACGGCAGCCTAAGGATTAGGTCTGTGAAAGAGGGTGCCGCACATAGTTATCAAAATCAATTATTTCTCGATGCGTATCGAACGGTTTGATTTGATTAGGAATCTAAGCAATATCTACCTGTTAGGTGAACCAATAGTCTCTTGAATCGTACCAATTCACTAGCGAATCTACGATTCATTACATATTTGCTGATTCAAGCGATGTAAACTCGTCCAATGATATAAACTTGTTGTCCTTTTTTATGATGCATGCTATATTTTGATGGTTATAGAATTATTAAGAGTAACTTTTTACACTTGACAAAGTAAAAATAAAAGAAAGGGCGTGTAAATATTGGTGACTTATATCTGAGTCTAATCCTAATGTTAATAAGACAATAGGAAATTATATCTTCTTATTCATAGGAACCATCACAGGTGCTCGAAATTAAGATTGCTTTTTTTACGGATCACTAGTCTTACTCAAATATCATGTTCTGTAGTGTTGTTTACGCAACTTATAAATGCTAATGACACAAATAAACTAATTTTGGATACTTCATCGAACCTTACTATTCAATTTGAATTCTCAATTCGCGATTCAGAAATTTAAGATTCCGAGTCAATATATATATCTCGGTTCAATAACTATGGTGTCAAACCCATGCATGTTGTCCTCAAGGATGATCATTTAGAAGGGATTAGAATTAATACATCCTTAAATTGAGGCCTGAGCCCAATCCGAATTATCCAAATATTACTGTATTTATAATTGATTTTAGATGGAAGTAAGGTAATTCACCAGCTTGTTGAAACCCAAAGTGGAAGAGCCAAGAGAAGCCTCATGTGTTATCTTCTTCCACTCCTTGGCCCTCTTCTTCAACTTCTTCCCCATCTCACCATCATCTCCATCGTCAGTGATCAGCTTTCTGACCAACCTCTCCACATCATCTCTTTTCACATCACTTCCAATCTCCAGACCCATCTCCCACTCACTGCATACATACCTGCAGTTGCCCTTCTGGTCCCCAAAGCATGGCCAACAAAGCATGGGCACTCCGGCCGACAAGCTCTCCATTATCGAGTTCCATCCGCAGTGAGTCAAGAACCCTCCGATTGAAGGGTGGTTGAGCACTTCCTCTTGCGGGCACCATCCTGAGATCAAACCTCTCCCCTTGGTTTCTTCAAGAAACTCAAGAGGAAGAATAGCATTTGCACTAGTACTGTCTCCTCGGTTCACAAGGTCCGGCCTAATTATCCACAGAAACGGTTGCTTACTATTGGCAAGTCCCATTGCAAACTCCACCAGCTGTTCTTGGGTCAAGAATGCTAGGCTCCCGAAATTCACGTACAATACTGATTTGGGTTCCTTGGAATCGAGCCACTCGAGGCACTCCGTGTTCTCCGTCCATAGGTTGCCCTTGATTTGCTTCAGCCCATGACTCCGATCATTGACATCTACCAATTGATTGAGGAGGAGGTGAAGTGGGCCGATCGCGTAGATGTGAGTGGAAATGGACGAAAGCGCGTTGAGAGCATCTCGCTCCAGGGCTTCGAAGGAATGGAAGATCATGGGAGGAGCGGGATTTCGATCGGTAGCATTCTGAACCACGTCCAGGACACAGTTGAGCAGGAAATCATCGTCACCATCCTTGTTGCCGAAGGAGTTTGGGAGATCACGCACCCTCATGCACTTCATGCCCGGAATCCAGTCAATGACCGTATCCAAGAAAGCAGATGCTTCAGAAGAGCTAGCATCTGCATGCGTAAATGATATATCTTCTAATGCGGTACACAAAGCTTTACATATAACTCCCTTCACATAAATCTTCCGTTTTTTTAATAAAAAACACAGATACTATAATTTGAAAAGGATACGATACTAAACGTGATTATTTTGAGTTCTGTTCGTTCAAATGACATACATCTTCCATTGTGATGTTATGCAAGATCGGCCTATTCAATTACTTGATGCTTGGTAAATCACTTTGCAATATAATTTTATTGAGCTTAGCCATTGTTAGAGAATGTACTCAAAAGATGCAATCCTTGTTAAATGGTTCATGAATCATCGTAAGATGTCTTCTCCCTTTTCTCTTGAAAATTCAGTCTTAGTTAATAGATATTTTATTTTTGTTCTTCATTCCTTGTATTGGTCTATGAGGTGAAAACTCCTGAAAGTTTCCAGCCATCCACTCTTCTACCGTGACTATTTATCTCTCTCTAAACTTACTTGGACAATATTTTGTAGCTCAAGTGAGTTGTTTTGGCTTTCGTGTAAAACTATGTTTTCTTTTTTTTTCAAATTAAGCAAATGATGAGTTATTTGACTATTTATATAACTTCGTTTTTTGTTTTTTTTCCCCTTATTTATTAGCCTCCACATTCTAAATTCTGTCATGACTTCATGATGAGCTAAGGTATATTTTTCCTAATTTCAGTAGTGCTATTACTTCTAAGCTTTATGAAACGTAGAAGATGTGTCACACAATGAGAGGGCCACTTGTCAACTTCCCAATGGACTTCTACTATGTGCACTAAAATACTTATATAGTCATTAGGATTATTCATAGAACTAATAAAGATCATCCATATATAATTTTGCAATACTCTCAAGCATTTTCTAATAATATGGCCATAATTTGAGTAAATGAGACTATCAATCAAACCTACATTTGTATTAAGGGGATCAGCTTCCACTTTCGTTGCAGCTCCAAACCAAGAATAAAAATTGAAGAAGAGACTTGATTGATGATAATAAAAAATATAAGTAAACTAATCACTACTGAATAGAAAAATTGACACGTTAGCGTCGGCCAGCTGACCAGCCAAAATTGGATGGATTGGCACGATTGTAAAAGGTTTAAGACTCAATTGGCAACAAAAAAAAGAGAGTTTAGGACTAAATTGGCACAATTGCAAATCGTAATAGGTTTAGGACTTTTTTTGGTAATTCCCCCCCTACATCAGCAGCTGGTAGTATTTTTTAAGAAGTTACCTTATTTAGTTTTAAGTATTGTAATTGTAGAATATATATGACTAGTCGTACAGGTATACTTAAATGGGCTTTTAGTACGTCCAACGTTATTCAAACAAGTATAGTTTCTCAAGTGATGATATGGGTGTACAAATTGGTGTATTTAAGCAGGTTAAACCTATGTACTCGAACACCCAACAAGGTTTTGTGGCAATACACCACAAATCCATTTCACATAGGGAGAGTTAATTTGTACAACTTGATATACGAGAGTGTCGTCACTCACCTTTAGAGGGTGCAAGAGGACGCAGCTTGTCCTTGATGGCGCGATAATGTTTGGGGGCCAAGAATGAAGAAGCAGAGACAGGCCAAAAGAAGAGGAGAGGAATGTTAAACTGCCGAGCCGCAGGAGTGGTGGTGAACGACATGAAACCGTCAGAAAGGATGCAAGAAACGCCTCTGGACTCATCTGATGATGTTTCGAGGAGAGTGGCGATGAGCCGAGAGAAGGGAAGAGGCATGAAGCTCCGAGTGGCTTCGCAGAGCTCGGGCACGTCCTGGGTCGCATCTGGATCGGAGGGAGGTGGGAGGCCATCTGGGATGGTCAAGAATTGAAAATCATCAAGACTCGTGGAGAAGAAAGAAGGGTGAGACCTGAGCAAGCGTGCATGGTTGAACTCGGTGTTGACGAAGGTGATGCGGAAGCCTGCACGTTGGTGGAGGAGCTTGGCTAGTTTCAGCATCACGCTTATGTGGCTTTGAGCTGGGCATGGGAGACACACTGCGTGCCCTCGCCGCTCCTTCTCCTTCTCATAACTCCTCGTTATTCCCCCACCGTCGTTCCCTCCATTGACATCATTCATCTCTCTCTCTCTCTCTCTCTGTGTTTCAGTCTGAGAGTCAATCAGACAGCTTCTGGTTTTGAGATGATCCGTCAAGTGTGTAATACCATGAGCTCGTCCGCACCAAACAGTCAATACCTTAGACGTGTCCCCGAAAAGTACGTGCCCCTATACGTCTTTGCAGGTGACGTCAAACTCCGGTTTACAATAGTAGCAAAACTCTATGCGGTTGATCATCTGATGGGTTTCCTAATAATCAAACGATATCTCATCTTTCTTTAAATTTAATATCGACGCGGATGGATAGCTATGAATTGAACATTATGAACACAACCCAGTGGACAAGCCATTCAAACACTTCATGCATTCGGAGAGCTTCGTTTCTGTCGATCCTTTCTGAGTGCTCTCTCGTTTCGGTAGAGCTCAATGTTTAACCGACCACTCTTGGCCCGTCCGTCGGTGTAGGACCATTTGATGAGTCGACTGAACCAACTAAAAAACAATGGGAAAGGATCCGATAAAGGATCCGATAATTCTTATGGTCATGATTCAGATGATTAAGTAATCAAGAGGATCGTTAACAGAGAAAAAGCGTGGCTGCACGATCTACGTTAAGAGTTGAAGTCGGGTAGAGTGAAATTGAAGGGTTCATGGAGACGTGCGCACATTCATGGCGCTCATTAAATTCTCCAGCGCTTCACCCTCCTTTCATTTGCAGATTGGGCTTTGATTTTGGAAGTCAATGGCGGACTGCGAATGCACATGTGAATGTCGGGCTCCAATGCATGAATGATGCACGTGGGATGGGACGACGTGATGGGCCTGTATTAAATGCCTTTGGATCCATCTCGGGAAGCGATGTGATGCACTTAGAGTTAGAGTTGGCGAATTCGAAATGGGCTGAAATTTGGTCGGCTACATGAAAATGGGCCGCCGGTCAATACTCACTGCTTTGTCGTGATCGACATCCTTTTATTCGCGTTCGGAGTTGTTTTGTTGGGTTTTTAATCATTTTTTTTAATTTTAGTGGCGTTTTTGTAATTTTGTGTTTTCTATATTAATTAGGGTTAACACCGTATAAAAGAGTGTAAAGATTCTTAGTGATGGAAGATTTTGATATTTTGCTATAAATTTTGATAATCGAATTTGAGAGAATAAATTGTTCTCCTTTTCTATTCCGATTATTCTGTTTAGCTAATTTCTATTGCATTTCGACATTACAATATTTGATTGACTGATCCATCCCTGTGTTCCTCCCTTCGGATATATTGTCGCCTACCCACGAACAATTTTGAACAAACACGCAACATAGCTCCAATGCGATTCACATGGACCTCACCTTAGTATATACTTTAAAACATCCGTACAAATGAACTTGCTAATAGCTAGTATGTTTAAGGGCGTGTTTGGCAATGAACTTGATCCAAAAAATCAATTATGTTCATAATTAATTTTTTCTGATTCTGTTCTCTAGACGAGTTTTAGGAAATCAGAACACGTTTGGTAACTGTACAATATTTATGTTCCTGGAATAAAAATACATTTTGTAACTGCACAAAATTTCTAATGTAATTGAAACGTAGTGATAGAAAAAAGCATGTTTGGATTTAAGGGCAATAGTAAATTTATCGATATCCTTTTTTTCTTTTTCATATTATAAGAAATACTTCTTATTTGGTGGTAATCATATGTTTTCGGGAGTTAATGGGGCCAAAAAGAAAAGAAAAAGAAATAGAGTATCCTTAACCATTTCATTGGCATCTTAAATGGTGGGACTCTTATGTTACCACGAAAGAACTTTTCTAGTTAAATTAATGATAAGACTGCTTCATGTCTAGATTCAAACCAAGTGCAGGTACTTATGTATCTCGTGCTCCAGTATTATTATAGTTTTCACTTTTTATTCTAAACATGTTTTTACACTTAAAATGGTTTATGTATGAATTATGAGTGTACTCAGTGAACTATGAGCTGACATACATGATCTACTGAAAGTTTCTCCTTTTCAAACAAAAATTATTCAGGTGTGTGTAAAGTTCTTTCATTCATAAATCAGTATTGGTTTGTAAATAACAATAAAGTATGTTTATCTAGGACAACTCATATTCGTGTGAGGATAAGTAAACATGATAATTAATGTCCAAGTACTCATAAAGTGAGCAATCATAGTTATCTTTGTTCTATTTAAGAAATTCTCATTTGTGATTGTTTATTCGGTTGCGTAATATCTTATCTTTTACATTTCATAGGATGCCCTTGGAGGTCTCTTTTTTCTATGTATTAATCATGTGCACTTGTTGAAAGTCGTTTCTTATTTCATACAATGGTATGTTGATATTCTTGATATCAACTCATAAAATTTTTCTATTTAATGGGACTAAGTCATGAGATTATGTTAACATTGTAGTATCGTTAATATTTCGAGGATCACAACACAACCTTTTTCAATTAAAAATTATTTATTAATACATTTACCTTGTGAACATTCATTCCGCATATCGCGTAGTAGTATGTTTATACCGAATATAGGAGGGATGTTAAACGGAAAGGAATCTCTTGAAGGTGGAGAGAGAGAGAGAGAGTATTAAATTTTGTTTGTGATCAACCATTGATTCTGGATATGCCTGAGCGGGAGGGACAGTTTGAGAGTCTTGTTTTTCAAAAATGATTTTGGAACAAAGAATCATTTTTTATTTATTCTTGTTTCTGTTCGAAATCTATCTTGAGAAATTTCACCAAATCAAGGTGGGTCGATGATCTAGAATTATAGAGTAGTAGGGCTTTCTAAGATTTCTAGCATCAATTGAGTTTGCGTTGCTTGCCATAGTTGAGTTGTTAACTGGATTTAATGGATTAATTCTTATTGTGAACGACGAAGAAGGGAAATAATATATGAAAAATTAAAGAACAATAAGGACGAGGAGTGAGCTGAAACCGAAAATAATAAGTAAATAATTGGGCTCAAACCAAGTTTAAGCCCATGATAAGTGTAAGTGAGGCCCACTATGAAAAAAGCACGTAGAATATGGATTCTAATTTGTTATTCCAAACGGAAGGATCAAAATTTTCTTCGAAATAAACAAAACCTAAGTTAACTTCCATCACACAACATATAAAAAGTATACTAATTTTTTTTCTATTACGATGCTAATTTCAACCCATAAAAGAGAACTAAATGAACTATTTACAATCTATAAAAGTATTTATAAAATGAAAATTTAATTGGATAAAATTTTATTTAGAATTTGATGTATATCATGTGCAGCCCTTATATCACGCAAATAATGCAATGTCTCTTCAGGAAAATAAAAGAAAAAAAAGTTAACCTTTCTAAACAACGGAAAATAATTTTCAAGATTTTAGCCAAATACCGAAAATATTCTCATTTCCATTAAAAAAATAATTTCTTAGATTTTTTTTTTTTTTCAGATATGTCAAATTTTTCGTCAAATAAATGGAGCCCCCATCCTATGAGGCTGGAAATGAATATTTATTTATCTAGCCAAGGGGACAGATTACTAAATTCTGAAGGGAGGGAGATAGAGAAAGCAATGAAAATTCTGTGTCATTACAATATTTCTCAGATATCCGCGTTTCATCATGACCACATGTGGAACTCCGGACTCCCATGGGTCATCTCTTCACTAGCAAGCAAGACTCCAAATTTGCATCTAACGCTTCTCCTCTTTCTCCATTTTTGCCAGTTCACTCCCTTTCTCTTTCGGGTACGAAACTCTTGTGTGTGGAAGAAGCTTCTTTGGTTTCCCCAATTTTGATCAATTTGTCATCCACTCAGCGTCGTATCCATTCACTGCAATTTTGATCAGTTTGTGCAGACAAGTGCTAAAAAGATTTCTCTCAAGTTCTCGATATCATTTGGGCACGGCCTTCTCCAATATTACTCCCAAACAAGTACATACGCGGGTCGACGTGCTTAAAAAGCTTCCGCTAGTATAATACAAAGGTCGACAAGTGGTGTGTGTCGATCCATCATCTCAAGAGAACGTCAAATGCAACACTATTGAGTTGATCTTACAGAGTCGAGACTCCATTGTTACATATTGCAGTAAATGAATGGATGTAAAGGGTATCGAAAGATAATCTCACCTCGGATCAAGATCCGCTTTGCCCTCTCTTCGATTGACAACCCCAACTAGTTTATTCCAATGTCGTAAAAGGAAGGCGATGAAAAAAATAAAGAAAACAATTTGGGAAGGCGTGATTGCGAGGCTATCATGTCTCTCACGTTTGGAGGAAAAAAGAATAAAGGCAATTCGGTGTAAAGCAAAGGCTAATTGCTTTAGGTGGGATTAGAGCTCAAGCTAAATCCTAAATTTGCGGACTTTAATTTAGGGCAAGGGTGTCCATAGGCTCGAGAGCTGGGGAACATAAAGCTATTGCATAAAAGCTACATACCTTTATTATAATACTTTTTGAAAATTTTCCCCTCAACTTTAACCACATAATCATATTATTGATTTTGACAGGAAATAGTTGATCTTGGAGCAGCAATTATTATCTTCACTACTAAATCTTTTGTGAGAGTGTTATGGCCCATCCTATTATTGTTTGGAGCGCGCAGTAAAAATCTGATACTTTTACTTAGGGAAATCGCCAAGAGAGAGTCCAAGTCCGAGCTTGTCAACATGTTCAGTGGGACCCATCTTCAATCGAAAGCTTAAACCATTGAGTTATGTGCCAAATTGAATATACTAATTACTTTACACCACACTAATTCTCTGATGTAGACTTCTCTAACACAATTCATACGTTCTTCTCAACAGTCGTGGCTGGCCTCTTCATTAGAAAAATGCCGAATAGGTTCGAATTGCGGTGAGTCATGTTAGAATAATTATGATAAATTGTTATGATAACATGCTCCCCGTGATCCTAGCACTAACATTATACAATTTCTTTAGTATCACTCTAAAAAAAGTCGCAATTGGAGCCAATCTCGTGGCCAAGAAAACGGAGTGGGGACACGAATCCAGTTTAAATACAGGGCGCTCTAATGTGGAAGCAGCAGAGAGTGATGGACATGGAAGAGGCAGAAGGGTTGTTCCCCTTCCCGACGTACGAGTGTGCATACTACGTGCAAAGCCCTTCCACCGTCTCTCATGCATACAGCAACCACGAACCACCCTCCACAGCCTTCCTCCACCATCCCACCCAGCAAGCCACCTCCACATACACCCTCTCCCGCCACTCCTCCCGCGCATCCAACAACTCCTTGGCCTTATTGCCCCAAAACACGAATGATCCCGACCCTGTCATTTCCGATAATGCCGAGAAGCGTCTCATTGCGTTCGATGGTGACATGGGTGGTGGTGATGATAAGGAGGATGACCATGAGCAAGTGTATTACCAAGAGAGAGTGGAGTGGTGGAGGTACTTGTCCTTCGGTTATAATCCCTCGTCCAATGCTTGGATCTTGTTGCAGATAAGTTGGAGGATGATGGTGAGCTTGGGAATGGCATTGCTCGTTTTCTATTTAGCCACCAAACCCCCAAGCCCCGACGTTTCCGTTAAGGTAATTTAATTAATACTTCTATGTTTCGCAATATTTTCAGGATAAAAGATGCGCATAATTTTTTGTATGTGATTTGTGAACGAGAATTGATTATGTAATAGTCTTTGGGTGACTGTAAAAATTAATAAACTATTTTGGGCCAAAAAAAAATAACTAAAAATTATTGTGGGGTTCACTCCTTCAAGAATTTTTGATCCACAACATACTATGATTCTTACGGTCATCCAAAAATTGTTGTGAATTTAAAATCGGATTGTTTGTAATTTTGGAAGTTGGCCACTTTCCCATTTTTCAATTAGGCTGATCCGGTTCGTTTGAGAACAGTAACTATAGATTAGCGTTAGTGGGCCCCCATCCTTCACATGTCTGGCTGTCCCAGAGCCCACATCTCTTATTATAAAGAACAATATTTGTATCTTTGGAATAACTAAAGGGTTAACCCTTTTGGGGTGGTCACGACGACTTTCCAAAGAAGGATTCTTCTGTACGAGGTAGGTAGAATCAGTGGTGGCCAAAACATAAGAGATCAAATAGAAGCGTTCTTTGGCAAGATCAATTCATTCCATCACTAGCACTAGCAGTTCCTAGATTCATGGAGATAACAGAACAACATGTAATCAAAGTAAGATGTGGATAGCATTTGAGATACAGGTGAACGGGATCCCAAATTTCGTATTGGGAGAGGGAGTGGACGGCACGGGAGTGTCCACAAAGATCTTGAGCTGCAACATATCGATGCGACTTTGGGTAGACAACAAGTCGAAGCTCTTTGGCCTTCACATTCAACCCCCTCTCATTCACCTCTACTTCGGTCGCCTACCTCTCGCCACTGCTCGTCGTGTGAGCTTCCCTTGCCTTTCTTCAACGCAAGTGGATTCAATTTGAAATAAGTGTGTGGCTAATGTCATTAAACTTCGTAGGGTGGGGAATTATATGCCAGGAGCGGCGGGATGGCGTCGTTCGGGATGTATGTGGGGACGAGGAACAAGGCGATGTACGGGGCGGGGAGGAGCATGCAAGACATGCTGGAGGGAAGCAAGGGAGGCCTGGCTCTGAGGGTTGGGGTGAGATTGAGGTCGAGCATTCACGTGGTGGAGGGACTGGTGCACGTCCCGTTCCATCACCAGGTACACTGCCTGGTGTTGCTGTCCAAAGCCGACGACGCCCAAGGATTCAACAGCACCTGCGCACTCGTGCCTCCTACAGCTTCATGATCCATTCATGCATGACTGGTTGAGGCCAAGTCTTCACGTCTCTAATCCATACATCTACATTGAAGGTGCAAAATCTTGCAAAATTCTGAAGCTCCTGTGGAAGTTCCTTCCATCTATTATCATCGTATACATGTGAAGGAGCAAAATTTTGCAAGTATGTAATGTATCCTACTACTTTAGCCTATTTCAAAGTAATATACACGTCGAAAATCTCATATTTTTCTGCAAAACATATTTTTCTCCACCTCTAGTTGATGAGTTGCAAACATAAGGGAATGCATTGTCCACATTTGTTTTTAGTCACGTAGATGGCTCCTATTTCTACAACCCGCTTGAGTCTAATTTCGCCCACAAAGTTTGGCCCTATTCCAATTAATAGCGGACCTAAGGATCCACCGAGTGCTCTCTCAGCCTACAATCTTTCTATTGAGATTATAATATTACTTTACGTGTTTCGCAAACCTCTAAGTTGTTGGGACTCTTGGATACAATGAAAGATAATATTGATCATTCAACAAAGAAATACTTTGTACGTAGTATTTCATTTAGATCTTCCACCTTGTACGTAGTACGTAGAAATAGACATCTTTACAAGTAAAGTGGGATGAAGGGCGCCGTCTGGTAAAGGATCTTATTGATAAAGTTTGAGGATATCAATAAATACATCGGATCACCCATATTTGAAAAGGCAAGCTTCCAAATTAGAGTCGAAAGTTAAGCATGAGTTTCCTCTTTTCTCTTTCTGGGAATACGAATTCATCCTCTTTATTCCCTCAACTTTAAGGTAGAGCTTATATTATTGTGAGGGTTTAGATGAAAATGCAACGTTAGGACGGAATGATTGCTTGATGTCCGTTTGTTGGAGCAGCTTGGGGCCATAATCAATTGAATTTGCAGGGAAGTCGTCGGTGGTCCACAAAAGAACTGCACTCAGTTTAAAAGTTTGACACTGAGATGCGTCATATCATATGGGTCCACTCCATTGATCCAAAATTCCTTCACCTCTTCTATCATAGGCTGCACATAATCATCAATCTTATTACTAGGAGATGAAGGACCTGAAATAAGCAGTGACATCATAAAATGGAGTCATTTCCTGCACATCCACGGGGTGTGGCCTTATTCATATAGACCGCGTTTGGTTTAACTTTGAAAATGAGCCTTGGAAAAATGAAAATGACTTTAGCTTAAATGGTCTTGGAGAAACTCAAATTGCGTTTAGTGAAAATTCTTTATAAGGCAACTTTGGATTAAATGGTGTTTGGCAAAAAGAAAAAAAAAAATCTGTAAAGGACTTTGGCTGCATTTTTTTCTATTTCTTTATTTAAAAAAAAAAAACTCAAACCCTTTGCTGGCTTTGACGAAGGGCTCACGCCACATGACCTTGGGCAACCCCCCGACGATGGTCACCTAGGTTCATGTGACCTAGGCGACGGTCTCCTCGGTTGCATGATCTCGCCGACCTCTCGCTTGCCCTTCACAGCCAAATCTGGCCTCACTGGCTGCCCTCGCACAGAGAAGACGAATAGCAACAACAAGGGCAAGACCAAAAAAATAAAAGAATTAGTGAGGGTAGTTTTTTGGAGGGAAAAAGAATATTTAACCCAAGAAATATCATTCCGCAAATGCTGGACCTGCCTTAGACTTTTAGCTTTGCCAAGGCCAGTATTTTGCTAAAAAGGTCCCCAAAAAAATGGTCAACCACTCTATATTTTTCCCAAGGGGCTTTGGAGGCTCAAACCCTATTGAGAAAGCTAAATCAAATGCAGCTAAAGCCTTGGCAACCTTGGCATCATTGGAAAATGACAAAGAACCTTGGAACATACGGGACTGTTTTTGCGTTGTAGACCAGATCATTGATCATACAGTCGATACATAAAAAATCTTATGTTAGAAAAGTAGTGCGCACATCGTAAGTCTTATGTTTTTCCGCACCCCATGCTTTTCTCTACCTCTAGTTGATGAGCTACAGACATATGGGAATGGATCGTCCACATTTGATTTTACTTCAAAAGTGGCACCCATTTCTATAATCCACTTGAATCTAATTTCACCCACAAAGTTTGACCCCATTCCAATATATATCTGATGTAGAGTTCTATTGACTGCTCTCTCAGCCTGCAATTATCCGATTTGAGAATATAATCCCAGTATATGTGTTTCATGGGCCTTCGAATAGCTGAAACTTTAAATTATTATAAAAGGAACGCCATTCATTTAACAAAGAAAATTTTTTTTTACATGATATTTCATCTAGAGCTCCCGCCTGGTCCCTAGTACGTAGAAATCGACATCTTTACAAGTGGGGTGAAGGGCACGATCTAACAAAGGATCTTAAAGGTGAAGGTCCGATTCAAAGCATCAAGCGATATAAGCGTTCATTTTCTCATAATGTATCATCCCAAAAAGAATTCATAGTTTAGTAATAAATAGCATGACAGTAGCAAGATATTAGTCACAACTTTCACACAAGGTTCGTGCTAGATACACACTAAGAAAGAGAGGAAAAAGAGCCAATACGAAACGGATTTGGGCATGTCGGATTAAGTACATATAGTTAAGCTAAATATACCTACTAATTAAAATTGTGTTCGCTTTTTCTTTTTGTGGCCTCCCTCACCTAGTGAGGATCCCAGAAAATCTGGCTTCATTCATACCACCATTTGTCGCTAGTCCATGACGTGTTGGAATCTGATTGCGTAAAGCAGATGGGAAGAAATTAAGATAACTTTTGATAAGTCACTGAAAAGGCCCAACTCAGTATTTGACGCCCCTCGAATGACATTCTGATAAGCCCACTTCCATCTCCTGGTTCCCGACAAAACTTGTGCCTTCAGTGTCCGCTTCCCAGATAGAAGTCCTCACCTAACTTTGTATATAATAATTTGAGGATAAAAGCCCCAAAGTTCTACTAATAGAATCGATACATTAAATGATATGGTAGACTGCTTTTAAACAAACAAGCCATATTCAGCACTCAACAATAACCTATGGAGTCCACGTCTGATATTCAAAATTCGATGCTCCATGACAACTGAATGAGCTTGCCGTCGTCCATGATAAAGAACACGAACGGCAACCTAAAGGGACAAAGGCCATTACCATTTGCCTTCTGAGTCTTGAAGAAGAAAAGTGACAGTTGGTGTGGTGTGAGGAAATAAATTGTCATAGTGAGGTGTGGTCTTTTTAGGAGTGTGCACGGTCCGATTTAGTCTGGTTTCTCCCAAAATTGGAAATCGGAATGGAACCGGTAATTGCACGATATTTTATGATTTTTTTTTAAATCACCAACCAACTTTTTAACTTTTATTTGTATAAAGTACCAATTTTTTACATTTACCGATTCTTATAACAAAAGTTAAATATTTATGACATTTAACAATGTTTAAAGGGTTGACTTTGTATCTTTTTAAGAAATGAATATATATTTATATATATACTCATATGTGGACCGGTCTAGTCCGGGCGGTCCGATCCGATCCGGTCCCCCCCCCCAAAAAAAATTGGGAACTAGACTAAACTGGTCCCGATTCCACTTTTAGGAACTAAGAACCAGACCGATCCCTTAGGAATCGAACCAAATTGACCGGGTTGGTCTGGTCTCAATCCGGTCCCAGTTCGGGCAGTCCACGGTGCTCACCCCTAGGTCTTTCGATATTCACATATAATGTGTGTAATAATATATTATTTAAGTGTTAGACTAGTGCCATGGTAAGGTAGAAGCGTGTCTAGAGTTGCCTATCACAGTTTTCTTGTATTATCACCATTACGCTTCTGTAGCAACAAGTGTTGTCAGAGCTACGCTTTTGTACTCAACAATCTGTATGACTTAGTATCTTGATTGGAAAAATTGTCCAAAAATTACTAAACCTATCGTACTTTAGCCAATTTAGTCATAAACTTTTCAATTTTACCAATTGAGTCATAAACCTTTCCATGTTTTGCCAATTGAGTATATCCAACCAATTTTAACCAGAAATCGGTGATGTGGATGCCATTCGTCTCATGTGGCACGATCAGCGCTAACGTGACAATTTTTTAAAAATTTTTAAAATTTGATTTTCTTTTCTTTCTTTCTTTTTTCTAAGGCCACCGAGGGTCGTTGGCCAACCCTCACTAGTCACAAGCAAGGCTTAGTCGACCCTCGCCGAACTTGGTAGAGAAAAAGAAAAGGAAAAAAATATAAAAAAAAAATTGTCCATTTCAATGCTGACCGTTTTACGTGATGCTACCGGCGTCCACGTTAGCAACTTTTGATTAAAATTGGTAGGATGAACTCAATTGGCAAGATGTGAAAATGTTAATGACTCAATTAGCAAAATAGAAAGATTTATAACTAAATTGGCCAAAGTGCAATAGGATTAGGACTTCTCAATCATTTCCCTATCTCGATTTTGCAAATGAATCTTTGAGTACCCAGCAATATTCATGCTTACCCTTGTGCTAAAGAAAATTTGTCCCATGTTTAACTCGTTCAGTTAAAAGAACAAATCTTTAAGGACAATCATCGAAAGAGTAGAAGCACTCCGGAAAATTTTCAGTTGCAGTTGCATGTAACGTGTAAACTTTTCTTGCCCCCTCTACAAATTTATTATAACACAATGGATGCTTCCTTTTTTTTTAATAACCCTAATTGCGGTTGCAATAATTTGTTTATGGAATTAGCGAAAGTGGAAGAGGTGTTGTACTTGCACATTCTTGTTACGTGGTATCAACTTAATTTTGAAATGATTTAAGAATGACATGTGCATCCTCTTCATGCATGGGAGCCGTGAAATTGGGAGAGCTAATGGATGCAGATTGTCTTAAATGGCAGCATTGGGTGGCATTTCACATGCTACACTATGAACACTTCGGTTCACGTTGGAGCTGCCACTAAGCTCTAACACCGCACTCACACGAGCTTTTTACCACTCGGGCATAGTAAGTTCAAATTTTTGTAAAGATAAACAAATAGGTAGCACTTACACCCATTTTTTGAAATGTGTCAATTTCTTCTACGTAAGAAAGAGATGGAAGCCGCTGGCTGTAATACTACGTACTGTACAATATTGTATTCGGACCCACGTCAGTCAGACACACAATTTACTAATTTCAACTCATTTTGTTTGAGATGATTTTTCAAGAATCATTATTCTACTGAATTTCGATCCAAATTGAAGTTATATATATATAGAGGAAGTTTTTCATATCTCTTAGGATTTTGCACATATCTCTCTTGAAAGTGCATATCCCTAATTGATTGTAATTGATATCATAACATCTTATTTCCGTACTCTTCATCATGATACATAGACATATACGGACAATATACGATTCTCTTCTAAGTGTATTTGCTATCTCATTTATTGACTATGGATAAAATTCGTAGCCAAAGAATAATTGTTATTTCGATGCGTGTCATCAAATTCATTGAGTGGTTAATTAGTTATTTCATGGTGAGAGCATGAATGCCAGGGAAATTATAAAAAAAGTCCTAGACCTATGGTAATTGTGCCAATTCATTCCTAATCCCTTTTTTTTTTGCCAATTAAGTCCTAAACATTTTGCATTTATGGCAATTCAGTCTATTTGGCTGGCCAGCCTAAATAATAATTTTTTTTATTTATTTTTCAATTAATTTTTAATTTCTTTTTATTCCTTCCTTCTTAGCTTTTTGCTTGTGGCTGGCGAGCTACTCAAAGCTCGCCGGCCACTAGGCGAGGGCAACCTCGCCATGGCCTCGCCGACCGCAGGCAAAGGAGGCCATAGCCTCGCCAATCGTGAACGAGGCCACCTTCGTCGGCGGCTGGCAAGGGCTTCGCAGCCCTCGCCCAGTGGCCGGCAAGATCCAGCGACCCTTGCTGGCCACAAGTAGAAATCCAAGAAGGAAGGAATAAAAAAGAAAAATCAATTAAAAATTCGCAAAATATATTATTATTTTGGCCGGCCAGAGCGCCACGTCAGCACTGGCCAGCCAAATGGATTGAATTTGCACAAATGCAAAAGGTTTATGATTCAATTGGCAAAAAACTATTTAGAATTGTATGGGCACAATTGTAGTAGGTTTAGTATTGTTTTGATAACTTTTCCATGAATGCCCCATGTGTTGTTAGAAACAACAGTTTGAGCTCTTATCCTGCTCGAGCTCGAGCTCAAAACTAGACATCAGGGTTCGCAATGCACGTGAAAAATTAAAAACATGTGGAATTAAGTATGTTTGTCGTGCTTACTAACCAACTATATAGTCCAATCAGTACAATAACACTATTGCTTTATTGGGCTGGCATATCACTTGGGTCATGGTGGTTAATAACAAGTTCGAGCTGGTCTCAACTCGATACTCAAGCTATTCAAACTCAAGTTGGGCTTGATTCAACTACAAAATCACGATACATTTTCGCCCCTTGTTTGTTTTTTCAAAGACGAAACTTATGGACCGACGGGTAAGATAGAGTTGACCCGATCGTGGGGATGTGTACAATCCACTACTAATAATATCTTGACATATGATTAACCAAGAGCAATTCCCCTTCTGTAACATGTATTGTGATCGAAGTGATCCACTGACGCATAAAAGAAAGCCACAATGGAAAGAAATGGACTTGAATTCGTCAACAAAGAATGTTGGGAGGTCCCCAAGCGGATTCATGGTTTGGTTTGGGTGCACTCTCGTTGCCTAGCTATTAGCTAGGGCTTGCCTAAAAAATTATGTGCATTAGAAGAAAAGGAAACAACGTGCGAAGACAAGACAAGACAAAAAGAAGCACATTCTCACACGTATTGGAATCAACATAAGACAATGATAACGAAATACATGGAATAGAAAACTTTGGAATATACGCAACCACGAGAGATATGGAGAAATATCATAAGTATTTCTAGAAAAATATAAATTAATTATTTTTTTTCTTAAAAATGATGAGAGTGGCAAGCCTTGCGCATGCGAAGGGTGCATGTGATGACAAGAAATATTAAAATTGATCGTGTTGGCATAGTGGTTTCCACACGAAAGTGGAACCCTCTTTCTTGTTTTCGTTAAAACTAATGCATTTTAATAAATTGGAGTTCTTCTTTTTATGATATGATGTTGGAGCTCATCTTTGTCTCCCCACTTGGTTCTTCAATACGCCAAATAATCTTCCACCAACCCTTCCATTTCGAGAAGCCTTTAGTACCATCCCTTGTCATGCTTATGCTGCACTCTAAGAATAACAATCATTCTATTTCTTAAATCAATTTCTGATCAGAATTTTTTTTTCTATTTCTAATTTTTGGACAAGTTTTTGAGCGGAGAACCGTGTTTGATAACACACAAAATTTTTATTCCTGAAATAGCGTTTGATAATAGTATAAAATTTATATTTCCATAATGGCGGTAGTGGCGGCATCAGTGGCGGGCGGATGACGGAGGCAGCGGAGAGGGAGGAGGCGGAGAGTCGGGAGAGAGAGGTGAGTGAATCATGAAGAGAGAGAGGAGAAAGAAGAGTTTTTAATTTTGTTTCTGTTCTAGAAATAGAGAAATAGAAAATTTTTATTCTCATTTCTGTTTCAAACCTATTTCTGGACTAAAAATTTGTTCCAGATTTAGAAAAATGAATTGTCTTACCAAATGGATTTCCTTTCGAAACCTATTCTAGAACTATTTCTGGAACAAATACAGAGAAAGATAATGGTTATCATGTGCGCCCTAAAATTTGTCTTAATTTCGACTCAATGTTGATTCTAATCTTTGCTATCCAAGATTTTCTTCTTCTTGTTGTGTTTTTTTTTTTCCACGAAAAACGGCTGGAGCTGAATGTGAAGATTAATGTCAAGAACTTACCATCCTCCATTTTATCATCTAATAAAATATGGAGTAAATCTAGTATTCCAGCACTTATTGATTTCAAGATTAGCAAACCAACTAGTAGGACGATTTCTTTCTTGAAAGTTGCGTTGCACTTTTAACTCAAAGTGAGAAATCAAAAAGTCTTTTGATATTAAGCAAAACAGGTCGGCATTATGAACGATAAGCTATATAATTTATGTGTAAATACTGTCAAACTTCCAGGCCCACAGTCTCGGGCACACATTTAAGAACATGGAAATGGAATGAAGGTGGGAATATATTTGGTCACATTAATAAATTCGACATTGAAAAGTTCAACTTGGGTTTCTTAATCATAGTTGCGAAAAGGTTAATAAAGATGGAGGGATTTCAAGAAAGAAACAAACCCTGAAGAGGTTAATGGCATTGCTTTTACGATAAACTAAGTTATCTCCAAATGCGAGCATCACCATCCATCTTTTAGGTCCGTCCACCTTCTCTATTAGCTCTTGTTGCAGATGCACTAGCCTCTGATTATGGTTGATAACCTGATTCACAAACCAAAAGAAGACAAAAGAATATTAGAGATGATTATCTAAGAGGATGATGGAATTTTCAGCATATATAAATACTTTATGAGATGAATATCTAAGGTAACATATATGAATCAAGATATGCACAATCAAAAAGAGGTATAGATTCAACATAATTATCAAATATCACTAACATAGGAAATTATTCTAGAGAAATCTCTAATTATCTTTAATTGAAATAAAGCAAAATAGTGCCACGAAAACTTGATTCTCCATGAAAAAATCAGCAATCAACAAATCCAAGGCGGGGCAGCGCATGGTGGTGCTTGTCATAGCTCCAGCTTCCGTTGACGACGAGATTTCAGTATGTTGCTCGTCTGACAGTGGCGAGTTTGGTGGTGGCGTCGGCTCTCTAAATGAGAAACAAAAAGTCAAGAATCGGAGGCCAACAACACGCGTCCCTTGCGATTGACTTTGCTGTTGGAGTCAAACAACATGCGTACTTAGTGGTTGACTTTGCTGTCAGAATGGCAAATGAACAACACGGCCAACACGGCTAGCATGGCTACAACAAGAGGAATAAACCAGGTGCGGGCTATGCCGAATAATAAGTCCGTGAAAATGATGCACTCGGGTGAAAATGGTCGAGTAGCGAGATGGATTTATATTGCTAGGGGTGCACCGAGTGCATGAGTGCGAAATGCACTAGCTTATTTATAGACTTTATGAAGTGACTATCTAAAGTAACATGTATTAATGAAGATATGGACAATCAAAGGAAGATATATGCGCAATCTTGAAAGATACATATAATCAATATAATTATCAAATATCTCTAATATAGGATTTTATCCTTAAAAAATCCATAATGATCTCTAACAAAGAATTTATCGTGATATATTCTGGTGGCTATCACCGACTATTGTTGTCCTTGCTTTATTTTTATTACATTCTAATTTAGATTTCCAATCTGAATATGCCTCTTGCGGACTTTCAAGAAGTTAATACTTTATCAGTCATATGTGACGTGAGGAGAAAATGAGAAACGGAGTTTGCGGCCGTACTCTTTTCTCATCACTAAAGCCAAAGAAACTCATACTTTTTAACCAATTAAGCGATGGAGTAATGCTAGTGTTTCGTTAGAATTTGGCTCCGCGGAAAAATGTCTTTTATTGAAAGTCGTCTTTGGGTTTTTATTAAAGGAGATATGTTCAGTAAGGATTCCGAACAGAATGTATTATAGGTAGACAATAAAATCGATAACTTCACTTCCAACGGAACTAAACGTACATAAAAATTTGCCGGAATTTTATCGACAATAGAGCTAGAGAAAGCAACCATTTCAACAGAGTGTGCACAAATTATACTAAAATTTAATCGACATCAAAGCTTGATAACTTAAAGATGCAACTCAAGAAGGCATTCAGAATATACAGCAAAGATACATGCTAGAATTTAATCAATGATGTGGATCTGAAAGCTACAACTCAGAAGCACCTAGAAACTATAACTACTATGTAGATAATTGAAAGATATCATTTTTGTTTGTTTGTGCACGGTGGACTCCAAAGAGTACGATGTGATTATTTGAAGTCTATAATCGACGGTTATCAATGGTACAAACAGAGGTTGCTTTGTACCATTACGTTGATTGTTACTTCTTTGATGGTTGCATCTGAGATTGTCGACTCTACTTTTTGTTGATTCCTTTAGGCTGTTGATTCATCAAGTTTTCGATAGTCTTTATAAATGATCAAACTCTGCTCTCATCGACTAAGTTTATTACATGTCGATAATCAGCAAAAGTTGGTCTTTTTATTTTTTATTTTTTATGCAAACAGCTAGACATAATAGAAAATCGTACTAAAACTCTCTTACTTAATGACGTATCAATAATTTATCGTGTGTTGACACCTCACTTAGTAAGAGCTCTTCATGCTTCTTAGTAAGTCTAATATTTTCCCAAGTGGTGTCCCATAACCTCATTAGATTCATAAAAAAATCAACTAATCTTAATGCAGGTGATACCGTTGGGCGATCATTAGCGAGACATTTTCAGTGAGAAGTTATTGCATGATCTATAAATCATGTGGCCAATACCATTTCAATTATTGATCGTGCGGGTCCATCTTGGGGGCACATACAAACCCAGGTGCCATGAAAGTGTGGACTGATTATCCATGTTTGCCTTTCGGTTAAAGTTCCTTCGGCCTTTGAACCCAATAGGTCATCAGATCAAACTATACAACATGCATAGATAGAGATTACCGGAAAAAGTTAGGTCATGAAGAGTGACTTATACTGATTGGGTATTGGGTTTCCAACGTGGTCTCCAATTTGAAAAAGTTGCAAGCAAACAACCCACCAAAGCACTTAGATTAATGCATGGCACGAAAGTTGATGACCACATTATGAGTTTCACACCTTAATTGCATTGCACCTGGGGTCATGCTGACGTATCTAAATTTTACATGCATTCAAATATTGGAAGAAGGACCTGTTTTTCCTTTTCATGCATGCATCTTTGGATATCATTGGAGGTCGAGAATCTCCTCTCACCCTTTTCCTTTCATGTAATTAGAATTCTTACATTGATGGAAGTAAACACTCATATTAAATTAGTTCAATAGTTGATGCTTTGGTGCCAATTTAGTAAATAGGAAAATACTAAACGTTCTTAGAAAACTTATTGAATCAATCTTGAAAATCAAATGCTGCGCAAAGCCTTTAATGATAAGCTCGAGTGGGTATCGCAAGCATAATATGGAATGTATTAACACCATGTTGACATGTTAATAGTCTGCTTTCGGTCCATAACAAGAATGAAAAATAATTAGGCAAGTAAAGTGCGAATTATAGAGAGTGTAGAGGATGAGCAAATGCCCACTTTTGATTTTTCCATTGTATATATTACTATGGATTTATATTACATACACCGTCAGTGTAAAGGGTTTTTTTTTTTTTTTCTTTCCTTCACGCAAACAGTCTCGGAATGGAAATGTCGACCTAATTTATGAAATAAAGCTACATGTTAAAAATAAGAAATGTATGCGAAAGAAACCTCTATACCGCTAGTGTGCAGAATAAAAGTAGTACAAATATTTTGTTTCAAGCAGTGAGGATGATGCACGCACTATAAAAGGGGAAGAGCAGGCAAAGGGTTTCTGCATGTGAGCCAAAAAAGAAGTTGGTGGAAAGAAAGAACCTTGCATCTTCTCTCTCCATCTCACTCACACTCAGAGAGAAACAAATCAGAAAGGTTTGTGGGTTCTTTCTTTTTGTTGTTGTTTGGTTTCCCTTGCATATGTCAAGTGATGAGAGTTTTTTCTTCAAAGTGATAGGCTTGCTTCACTATCTTCAAGTACATGGCAGATGCACATTTCATTTTTATAAGCTTCCAAGGTTGCGTTCTCTGCTTCTAAGAGGATTAATCCTAACCCAGATCCTCCGCTTCGTACCTTTAGTTCATCCAGTTTATTTTGCATGTTGTTTGTACCCGTGTACCCCCTTGCACTGAGCTGTGAGATCCGATGTTGCACTTAATTCATAAATGAAACTAAGGAAAGGTCGGCTTTTCACTGACCTGATCACTGTGGACTAAGAGCAACTATTGCATAGACTCGTTCTACTAGTACTAGACCAGACAAATCACATTGCAAGAACTTAAGCATGCATTGTTGGTGATGCAAAATGTATATTTTCGGCACTTGGTGATACTTGTTGGGCATGCAATGGAGGAGCTCTGTTTCCGATGGAAGCATCTCTTTCTTTCTGCTTCTGTCTCTGTCTCTCTGCATGTTAGGTTGTTATCAAGGGAAGTTGGAACTAGGGAAGGTCCCATGCCCTGTATTAGTAGCACGTCTTTGTCCCCGACGTCTGCAAGTCTCAGCTATTCCCTCTAGTGTGTTAATTTGGGCACTTTGACATGCAAATTTGTTCACATGGTGTTTCTTTACTCAACTAATCATTGTTCTTCTGATGCAATATTTTGGTCCACATCATCCCAATTTGTTAAATCTCAGGGCAATGTAAAGGCGAAGCTAGTTGTTGGCACTGAATCCTGTCAATCCTTGTGCCCGAATTTTTATGCATGTTCTTTATGCAAGCCTTCACAATATATAAGTTTGATAGACACATCATATGCACCGGCCATTATGATAGTTTGTCGCATCCACATAAAAGCAGCTTTTTCTTTACGTCTTTTTGGTACCTTTTTCAGCCGAACAGAACTAGAATACTAGATACACTAGATACTCCATAAGAGTTTTGGCAGTACTTGGAGGCATCTTGAAGATATAATAAATATATTTCCTTTCATCGGCCACCATTTTGGAGGACTAAGGATGTTTGCACTCTTATAAATAAGGCTCAAATTTTATTGCATTTGATTCATTGTGCATGCTATTCAGCTCTTCTTGTTTCTTCCTTCATTACACACTCCACCGCAATATCTTACCAGAGAGGTTGGTCTAAAGTGCTGGTTATCTTTCTTCTATATGTGACTCTAAAGTTCCATGGTGGTTCCTCAGCCATCTGTTTAACTTACTATCCTTTGCTTCATCTGGTCGGACTATTTTTCCATAAAAAACTTCCAAACTTCGCATGCTTCTTCAATCTTCATATTGTATCCGATGGCTGTAGCATGGTCATCATGAACTTTGCATCTGATGCAGGGAAATGTTGGTGAAAACTTGATGATAATTGATTTTCTGCAGTTGCCAAAAGGCTGTTAGGTCCCCTGCTTTAGGACCAGCCAAGGACTCGTTGCCTCTCAGTTTGCATTTAGTGTAATATGTCTGCGCCAAGTGGCTTGAATTCACTGGAAAAGATGCCAGAAGACAGTGTTCAGCATCTATCTAAGAGGAAGTGGAACATGCCCTTCATTGTTTTCTTCAGAGATACAAGGTACAGTATGATGCCTCTCTACATTCTTTCGGTTCTAACAATTCACTTCTGAAGAGCTCATGTATGTGATTTTAGAGTTTAAACTTCGGAGGCGGTTCTGAGGTTCATTTTCATTAACTGATAGAAATCTCGCTTACTATATATTCATCTCCTTTTGCTCCTTCGAGCTGCGGCCTTCTCTTTTTATGGAGCACATGCTATAGCATATATAAGTAGTGGAAAAGCATTATCAGTTTCATTTGGAAAGCTAATGCTCATATGCAAATTTTATTTCAGGCTTGTTTTCAAGATGGATGCGCTTGGCTTAGAGATACTAAGGATTGCATTTCCTGCAGCCTTGGCTTTAGCTGCCGATCCAGTTGCTTCCTTAATTGACACTGCATTTATTGGCCGCATAGGTCTGATTATTGAACTCCATCTTCTGTTTGAGGCAAATTTGTAGGATTTCATCGCAGATAGTCCTTTATATTTCCCAATAAATGATTGTGACAATCACTTGTGATACGTAACAGACCATGCACCAAAAACCACTTTTGCATTTTTTGTATATTGAAATAGTGTGTTGCTTAATGTATGGCAGTATATCGAAAAGATACATAAACCACACCAGCAACAGTTTGTTGTTCTCGATTAGATTTGTTTACTGAAGAAAGATAAATTCGTTGATGAATCCTGAAATTTATTCCAGTAAAGCAAAAGCTAGCTGCCTTCACACCCGTCATTGTATTATGTGATCCTACTTTGCACTACCAATAGGACTACATGAGATCGAATGGATTCGCTCTTTTCTGATGCAGACTGGAAGGGTTTTTAATGAACAGGAGTATGGATATGCATCCTGATGATTTTTTATTTCGCTTATGAACATTTTGCCAAATTCACTTAAGGGGAAGGGACTTGGACATGTTTCATAGGATTGGTCAGTTATAATTTACTATTTACTTGCTGGCTGAATTGCTTGTTGGTTATATGCTACGTTGTTACTAGTCGCTCGTAGCACTTGCGCGGGGAAGTTTTTGCACCAGTTTGTATACCATGCTGGATACTTGTGATATTTCCCAGAAGGTAAATTGTGATTTTTCTTGAAGGTACATAAGGAGGGAAACTTTATAAACCTACAAAAAAGACAGCTCATTGTGAATCAAATATTTTATGTGACAAATAAATTGCTTTTCTGATTAACATGGATTTTATGCTGAGATCATATTTTACGTAGGTGCGGTGGAAATTGCTGCTGTTGGAGTTTCAATCGCTATATTTAATCAAGCTTCAAGGATTACCATATTTCCCCTGGTCAGTATAACAACATCTTTTGTGGCCGAGGAGGAAACTGTTGGAAGAGTGAGTAATAAATCCGCAACAGGTGAGGAACCAGAGAAAGATTCTGTCAAAATCAGTGAAATGAAAGAAGTGATTGCGGAAGATGTTGCGCTTGAGAACCTTGAAAAAGGTTCAGCAACAAAGAGTGAAAATAAAGAGCTTATGCAAGACACTGGTACTCTCTCTCTCTCTCTCTCTCATATAGTTAAGGGAAAATCAAACTTTATTGTAGTTAGGCTCTAGATGTCAAGTGAAAGTGTAGATTCTATTCTGTTTGAGTTGTGGCCGGTTGACATTGTCTTATGTCATATGCGAGCAGATTCATCCATCACACTGCTTTCAAAAGTTTGTTAGTTACAGTATAACTATTTTGCAATTTATATATTGACAATTTCGTTGTTGGTCACCAGATATGATCCCAAGTACTTGTAACTCTCCATCTGGCACTGACAGCAATGCGGACAAATTCAAATCGCGCAAGGAGAGGAGACATATTCCTTCTGCTTCAACAGCATTAGTTATTGGTGGTATTCTCGGTCTTCTCCAAACTTTGTTCCTTATATTGGGAGCAAAAACTCTCCTGGGTGTCATGGGTGTCAAATCTGTAAGTTCCTTTGCAGTCTAAAAATGCCCAATGGTAGCATTTTGCTAACTGCTGTGCTATGTGCATATTTCCTGTCAATTCGCTTGCTTGATCATATGAGTGCCGGACAATTTTTATTTTTAAACGAAGAAAGTCAATCTTCAAGTTTATATTGGTGACACTTATCATGAGATAACAAAATGCTCTTTAATATTAAAGGAGCTGTATCAATTACTTGTGTCTTTGAGACAAATTTGGATTTGGAGATTTTCATTTTCAGCTCGTCCCCTTTCTTAACTGGTTTTGTGATTTCAAAAAGGAAAAGATGAAGCCAATTCTCGTAAACTTATAGCTAAGTGGATGAAGAGAAGTTTATTGGCTTTGGCTTTTTTACAAGTTCCTTGAAGCATGAACTTGAACTACTATATCTACACTGAAAGCACTCAATTAGAAAATTGTTGGTGGAGTGGCATCTTTCTTTCACTTAATTATGTTTACTAACATCAACAAATGCACACAAAAATGAGTTGAAATTGATATTTCTGTCCTGTTTGTCCATGTTGTCTCATGGCTCAACTTAAGAAAAAATGAGTATGGTGTGAATATTGCCTTAGGCATCAGCTGACCAGGGTTCGCTGATTTGAGATCATTGCTGTTGTTTGTATGATCACATTGCATGTCCAATAAAAATGATAATTTTGAAGAACTTACTCGAGATTCATCATCTTCACATGTTCCGACAATAAGGCGCTTCTCTCTGCCGGTTTAAAGTACTTCTTTTTAGCACTAGCAGAAATATCTCCTGGATATGTAAATAGTCCCTTATCGTACCTTTCTTCTAGAATTCTCCCATGATGGCTCCTGCACAAAAGTACTTGACATTAAGATCCTTCGGTGCTCCAGCAGTTCTTCTCTCTTTGGCCATGCAAGGGGTCTTTCGAGGATTTAAGGATACTAAAACTCCTCTCTATGCCACAGGTCAGAAAGATGTTCTCTATTCTTCTTCAAGTTTTTTTTTTTTTTTTGCAATGCTATTCCTTTGGAGTGGCATGACTGCATAGGTTCTGAATAAATGTTCTGAATTTATGTTCTATTTTTTGGTTGAGACGAGAAATATTTCTGTTAAGGTACAGAAGCACGTTAGAAAGCCTGGAATATGACTTCCAGATGTAATTCATGCTAGAACAGACATTAGTAAAGCATGCAAAGCGGCCAAAGGGTGTTGGGCAAGAAGGATGGCTTTTAAGCCCTATCACCCTGCAACCACGCACCTAAGATGATTCTTAATGACATCTTTATTACTTGGTTTAGAGAAGCATCATAGCTGTCTAGCATCTCTCAGTCATAGTTTTTCTCCTCAAGTGCTTAAATAAGTTTGGCATTCTTTATTACTTGGTTTAGAGAAGCATCATAGCTGTCTAGCATCTCTCAGTCATAGTTTTTCTCCTCAAGTGCTTAAATAAGTTTGGCATTCACGAGTGGAGCCACAACTAATTAATGGAAGGACATGGACAACAATGCCAATGATTGTTAGAAAGTCTTACTATCTAATATTTTTTTGTATACAACATCGCTTAGTGGTTACAAATCAAATGAAAGAAGCAACTTTTACATCTTTTAAAAAGACATCGTGCTGACTTAAGGTCTTGAGAAAATCCTTGAAATAGGAAGTTCTATAGGTGCTTAAACCTAAATTGTTGCTCCTGATTGCCTTGAGAGGAAGACGACACCTGTTATTCCTGATGAAATGCAATAAATGCATCTACATACAGTTTGCATCTGTAAACCACGCTTCTTGATTTTGTGGAGTGGGTTTAACTCCCTTGTCAATGTATCAAGGAAGAAAAAGAAATTTATGTCTTGAGATTCATAGACCATCCACTTGATTTCGTCGTTAATTGGTTCAAAACAGTTTTAGGAGATGCTGCAAATATCATTTTGGATCCTATACTTATCTTTGCCTGCGACTTGGGAGTTAGTGGCGCAGCCATAGCACATGTTCTTTCTCAGTGAGTAAAATTATCCACCTTTTCCTTCTCTACTTGTTCGGGCCATTTGGATTAGTGCATTATGGCAAGTGATCCTTTCAGGTACTTAATATCAATGATTCTCTTATGGAGGCTGATGAAACAAGTTGATCTCTTACCTCCCAGCATCAAAGAGTTGCAATTTCAACGATTCTTGAAAAATGGTAGGTGGTCAATTTCTAACATGGATGGATCGCTTGTGATTATGTTTTCCAAATCAAGAAGTTTCAATTCGGACTGTTTACCCACCTGATACAAAAAGTTGAGATTTGGAAAAATGGTATCGTTAACACTCTTTCAGTAATAAACTTTGCAAGACATGCTGCCCATTCTGCTAACGTGGTGTTCATGTCATTAAAACCTGGAACAATAACCTGGATTTTGCTTCTTCTGTAATTCTAGATTAGTGTATCTGAAATATCTACTTGTACCTTGTATTTGTATCGGTTTATGTTTACTTTCTGCTCGCTGGTGGCTGCAGGTGTTCTATTGTTGGCTAGAGTGATAGCTGCTACATTCTGTGTTACATTAGCTGCATCAATGGCGGCAAGGCTCGGTTCAACACCCATGGCTGCATTCCAGATATGTCTTCAGGTGTGGATGACATCATCACTCCTGGCTGATGGTTTGGCTGTCGCTGGACAGGTAAATGCTTCCTTTTCTTTCTTAAACTTGAAGCAGTGAGTTTTTGTACTGTTATATACCTGTCACAAAACTTTGAAACCTTGCATCAAAGATTATACAGAGGCAGCATAAAAGGTAGCATTTGCCAATTCTAGATGAAACCTTATTTTTCTAGAATTTAATGTTCATCAACTTCTGGTCTGATCTCTTGATAGAATAGCCCATATTTTCACTTCATAAAAACCCAGTCGAACCTCAGCAGAGCCTACTAACATGAACTGGCAAAAAGAGCTAATTAGAGTATACTCTAGATCCAATTTTCTTTGGTCATGCGTTGGTCTTGAAATAATGGTTATAATGTTACTCGTGTCAATGGGGAATTTTCTATTCATACTTATTTAATCAGCGTTTATGTTTTTTGACTGATAAATGATAGATATCTTCCTTTTTCTAACAAATTGTAGGCAATATTAGCCAGTGCATTTGCTGAGAAAGATTATGGCAAGGCAACAGCTGCTGCATCCAGGGTATTACAGGTATGCTGGTTACTTTGAACATGAGATTGTACGAAGTGATCTACTTCTTTCTTTTGTTTTCTCTTACGGTATCATCAACATGGGATCCTGATACTTTCGTTTCGACATGTATGTCAAACATGATTCAAGAGTGGCGTGTTTGCTTTATGAGATAAGCAGTCTGGCTGTCCCTTAGTTATTCATGTCAAGTACTTCAAATAACTATCAAGGAATGATTTATCACGTGGATAACGGTAAACTCTGTGTGTGTGTGAACATCAAGAATGATATGAAATTTTTTGTTCTGCAGATGGGTTTTGTCCTCGGCCTTGGGCTTGCTGTTATTGTGGGGATTGGTCTGCGATTTGGATCCGGCATATTTACAAAAAATGTCAATGTTCAACAAATAATTTTTGTTGGCCTTCCGGTACGTCCCCGTTATTCAGCAGCATGTGATTCTAATTAAGAAATGTTGCACAAACAAACTTAATATTCCTTCGTATGCCAATCAGTTTGTTGCAGCTACACAGCCAATCAACTCGTTAGCTTTTGTTTTTGATGGGGTTAATTTTGGAGCTTCGGATTTTGCTTACTCTGCATACTCCATGGCAAGTGCTGAAACTTTATCATCTCATGACTTTGGTTTAGCCGAAATTCCTTTCTAACATTGTCGCTCTCTTGTCCTATCTTCCAGGTTCTGGTGTCTATTGTTAGCATTGCTTCCTTGTTCCTTCTCTCTAGGAGCAACGGCTTTGTCGGAATCTGGGTTGCTTTAACAATCTATATGGCTCTGCGTACATTTGCTGGTGTCTGGAGGTAATTTTGGCTTTAACTGAGTCATGATCTGCAACTCAAGATTTAAAGTAGAAAGGCCTGAAAAGTCTGATTAGCTGACAAGTTGACTTTTTCATTTTGTTCATTTGTTAGTTGGTAGCATCTGGGGAGTTATGTCATTAGTGTTTGTGCAACATACAATAAAACAGGTCAAAGCTAATGATAAAAAAAAAAAAGAATTCGAGAGCTAGGAGTGGTACTCAATCCAATTTTGCCTCTTTGTGCAAACAAAACTTCTTGTTTAATCGGACCAATGTTTATCTTTAATTTTTCGAAATGACCATAGTGTCACCCAAAAACTTGGCTTCTCTTCCTCCCCTTTGCTCATCTACCTTAGTTTCATTTTCGAACTATGTTCACCACCATCATTCCTAAAATTGACCCTAAGTGGTTATTGCATCTGCAGGATGGGAACTGGAACTGGTCCTTGGAGATTTCTTAGGGGTCAACGTACACCGCAGGCTTGATAATTTTAGCATTTGCAATCTGGCAGGATACCTCTTGGTACTAGTTTTTCCTCACTTCTTTTCTGTCTTATGTGAAGAAAATAAGTTGTCTTTCTCATGTATGTTACGTATGTATATCATGGTTGACCCGCTGAATAAATCTGTTCAAATGCTGCGGTACATGTATGTCAGAGGGTATACAAGACTAAGACTCTCTCTCTCTCTCTCTCTCTCTCTCTCTCTCTCTCTCTCTCTCTCTCTCTCTCTCTCTCGTGTTTGTGCACGCATCTTTGTGGATGCCTCCTTTGTAAAAGGTGGTAAGACCGGTAGAGAAGTTTTTCTCCTGGAGCAGAGATCAAGCACTGAAACTAGTTCCTGTCAACAACCTGGCTATGTTTGCATGGACCACCATGTTGGTTTGTCACAATTCAAGCTCTCTCTACCGAAGATGTTTGGGCATTTGAGGCCCCTGACAATGCCTCAGTGAAGCAGATCTCCTTTAGCTTTCCTTCAAGTTTAAGATGGAAGAACGCCAATGACCTTGGAAACATTCCTCCATTTCAGTTTATTGGGTTACAATTTATTGCTTTCCCTAATTGGAGGGTTAGTAAATGTCAAAAACAGCAAAAGATGCTTGCTTAGATATTGAATGGAAGATGGGCGCTGTTAATTCCAATGGAACAGCAAAGTTTATTAAATTTGCATGTTCGGACAACAGAAAAACAGTTGATTGTTGTAATTAGGTTGCTTCATTATGGGTGCTCCTGCTTATTCTCGTGGTCTTTGTGCAAAAATCTTTTTAGATCTCTGCATTAGTGTGACTTAATGGAGAGAACAAGGAAGGTACAAATATGAGCGTTCGAATATTAAAGATACCGGATTGCTTGTGAACATTCTTTTTGCTTAATGAAGTGCTTATGAACTTGTTACAAACAAGAATAGAGCGAGTCATCCTTCAACTAGCCACTCTGATAACTTGAAAGGAAGCAAAGAATCAAGCTTACATCCAACGGCACATCTCTCCTCTATCAACAGAAGTAGACATTCTTTATCACCTTCTATACACGTATATCACAGAGAAAAGCAACATACTGGACATGGAGGTAGTGATAACTACAGAACTCAACAAGTTTCGGGATAGTGTGGTGGCAAACTCCAACTGGACTTTCTGCGTCTCATCGACAGTTGATTCCACATTGTTCAACATCTGGCCCAGTGACTCTCGTCGTAAATGGATCAATCCTCACCCACAACAAAGAGAAAATGGAAGCAAGAAGGATTGACCAGACGACAACGATAGTAGGAGTGCGGTTCTGGCGTCCCATGAGACCTTTGAGGAAGGGATAGAGATGAACGATCACCCAAAAAGCAAAGAACAGCTTACCAAATAGAGGCCCCCAGGACTGATATCCACTGTTGATTGCATAGGAAATCCCCGCAACAACCCCCACCAAGTTAATGATGAGGAGTGTTGTGGGTGGGATGAGCAGAGTTGTCCATTTGAACATGTAGAGCTCGGTGAAATCCCCTTCTTCATCTGATGCTTTGGAGGTCACAGTAAAGTTAGTGTCTATTCCAGCAAGCACTTTGAGTAGACCTTGGAAAACAGCAAAGAGGTGGGACGATACACCACCAATGACCCAAAACTGCTCGTTTCGCCACCACTCATCAATTCCAACACCACTCCACCTCATTTCCAGGATTCCAGTAGCAAAAATTGAAAGGAAAAGAGAGATGAACCATATACTTGCAATATTACTAATCTGCACGAGAAAAACTACAGCTACTCAGTATATCCTAAAAATGCGGTACTGCATACAAATCGAATCAACTTGGTATATCCTACAAATGCAGCGTAGCAGGCATGACAAGAATGGAAGCTTTAGACATACTTTAATGCCAGGAGCCTCTACTGTATTTTTAGCAGAAACAACTTATGCATATAGGGCATACTCAATTTTTTATTGACTTTATCAAGGAAACAAGAGATCACAAATTAAAGATACATTTGTTCTGTTGATTTTTCTACACAATTTAAGTTCTGTTTGGTAGACTGAAATTGCAAAGTTGAGAAAGACTGTCCATTGTTTGGTTTGACCACACTTTCCATGTCTGGTTGTTTGGAGATATATACTCAATTGAAGACATAATACAGTTTCATTCATATCCTTCAGCAGAAAATGCGTGCCTCGTGTTCGTAAGGAGATGCATCCCAAAATCTCCAAATAGAGAACAAACACACACATAATGCTGCTCACTTTTTATTTTTACTAATGATCGCAAACAAATGAAAAAGAGAGCAAAGAAGACCACATTCTAAAGGAGTTCCCCCATAGGGATAAGCCAGTGGATTGCTTCGAATAAATCACCAGAACCACAAAGAAACATGATATTGCAATGAAAGATTATTTCTATCCAATAAACGTGCATAAAACTATAAGAGCATATAACAAACCTGTGGAATGATAAACTTGTTTGTAAGTAGACAGACAGCTGGCAAGGTACAGTACATCAAGAGAGGGATGGCGGTGACTGGATAAATTGTTGTGTTAACATATGCAAATCTCTCAAGCCACTTCAGCCTACCACTATAGCCGTACCATATGGGGCAGTGCCGACTGAAAAGAATTTCCACAGAACCTAGGGCCCATCGAAGCACTTGGTTCAGTCGATCCGAAAGATTAATAGGGGCAGAACCTTTAAAGGCAGCGCGTTGTGGCATGCAATAGATTGACCGCCAACCACGGGCATGCATTTTGAATCCTGTAAGAATATCTTCTGTAACAGAACCATAGATCCATCCAATCTACAAACGATAGCCAATTCACACTGTTATAATTCAGCACAAAGATGTCAATAAATGCAAAAGAACACGAGAGGATAAATAACTTAATACCACATGAATACGTAGACAAAAATTCTAACATGTTCAGGATTCAGTGAAATATAACACTACCCATGATAAACCAATCCTCAGGCTATGAAGTGCCTTACTCAAAAACTACATGCCATTGTCTTTTATATAATTAAGCCTTCTAGCAACTGATCTTGAAGACACAATAGTATCTTAAAGCAAAATAAAAAATGTCAGCATAGAACAAAATGCTGGCCTACAACAAAATTAACCTCGTATTTCATTTGCATACCTCACTGCCCCATTCTGTTTTATCCTCGTACCCACAGCTGATAACATGAATAGCCTCTTTAAGAAGGGTTTCTGGCGTTGCAGATTGAGGAACACCACCATTTTCCATGAGAGTTGAGGCTACAAAAACAGCAGACTGACCAAACCTCTTCTCAAGGCTCATTTGGGACATCAACAAAGATTTCTCGTCATCAAATCCAGCACCTTACAGGAGAAAATTCACGCTTCAGGATCAAAGCAAGAAGGCAAGCCCAATGCTACTGTTTGATAGGCATGATAACAGCAAGCAGAAAGGACATGCAAAACTCTCAGATTAACAATAAATAAGAGAACTCGATGACATTGTCGTTTGAAACGACCCCAGATGTAACCCAGTGTTGAACACATTCAATAAAACAAGCAGATTCTCATTCAAAGACGAGCAACCGAACATGATGGCTGCAATTGACAGGTCCACATCAAGTTTCAATTGGACATCTTGTGAGTACTCCTGAAAACAAGTAAAGTAAAATTACCTTCAACCCCCTCTTCTATATCCTCCAGGCTGAAAATAGGGACAGTAGTATCCACATGCTTCCCAGATCTCTTCCTGTCTGAGCTCTTTTTACTCGACTTTGAACTCTTCTTTCTTGATCCCCCACATAGCAAGGACAGCACTCCTGGCTTCTTATGTTTTGGTTTTAGAGGAGGTTCATAACCATATAAAGCTGTTCTATTAAAGACGCACCCAGTTCCCACATAAACAGGACCTTGGATACCATCTAAACCTCTCAAGTTTATCTGAAGAACACATAAAAATTAAACAAAATTATATAAATAAAAACCTTTCATTCCATGAAATACTTGCAAACTTGCTCCACAAACAAAGACATGCTTTACGAAGCACTCCTCTATGATAAATTAAGTGCCTCCATAAATCTAAGATAAGGACTAGCAGTACATCAATCCGTGATGTAATACACAACTTACATCGAAGAACACAGTGTTCCGGTTTGCATATCGGTCATTCCTATCAATACCATCAAATCTCTGGGGAAACTGAACATAACAAACATGTTTGCCAAGGTTAGGATCCATAAGAAAACACATTGCTTCTCTCAAGGCCTTACTGTTGTTTATGTAGTGATCACAGTCAAGGTTCAACATGAAAGGTCCATTAGTAAGCACGGCAGATACACGGACCTGCAAGAGATCCATATCAGCTGAGTATGCCCAAATACAAATTTTGAATATTAATTAAGCATACTAAGACTTGCTCAAAGCATTAAGTTGATATCTGCTAATATTTATCGAACTCACCAGAGCATTCATAGCACCAGCTTTCTTATGATGTTGGAAGCCAGGACGCTTCTCACGAGAAACATAAACCAATCGTGGCAACTCATTGCCCTCAGCATCAAGCCCTCCACTTTGCCCAAGGAACACCTGCAATCAACAGACAAAGGATTATTACATTTCTAAGGAGCACAAACACTAAATGTGAAACTGACACCCCAACATGTCATACTCATATCAAACGGATATAAAACAGGATATAATACTTCCATTGACACAATAGGCACAATGCAGAATCTTAGCAAATTTATATCATGCAAATTTTAATGCAAAACCATGCTTAAAGAAAACTATAACCAAAGACATATAGAAAAGTGTCATTTCTAACAAGGATAGGTCCAAAGCCAGACTCTCAGTAACCTTTTCAAAGACATCCACGAGCAATATGAATGATACAAGGCCATGCAGCAAAAAGAAAGGCATGAGATGAGTACATGCACCGTGCTTGACATGGCTGTGCAACCTAAGTAACTAACAGCCCTCGTTAGAACTTCCCTCCTAGAGAATTTATGATGAATGATGACCAGTTAATTCACCTGGATCATTCCTGGATGATCTCTGGTGTTGTTTCCTGGCCATGGTGTGCCATCCTGCATAATCCATCCTTCTTCAGGAACTTTCTGTGCTTTAGCAACAAGCCCATTGATGCGGACTTTGAATTCTTCATATTCTCTCTACAGACATGCAATGAGAACAGCATAAAAAACACAATTCTGAAGAGAAAATAAGAGAACCAAGTAGTTTAAAAAAGGTGGAGCCTTACCTTCATAGCTCTGCGATATTTGACAAATGATGGTTGAACTTTATCCTTCAAATAATCAATTTTTTGGGTGAAGTACCATTCTGGAGCACGTGGCTCAATGTTATACTTCTTGCAGAACGGAACCCATTTCCTAGCAAACTCTGCAGTTTCAGAGAGTGCTTCAAATGTCAACATGGAAGCTCCATCGTCAGATACATAGCAAGAGACCTTGTCAATTGGGTAGTCAACTGCAAGAATGGATAGCACGGTGTTGGCCGTAACAAGAGGAGGTTCTTTCAGCGGGTCAACAGTACTGACAAAGATATCAACAGCTGCCAATTGTGATGGTTCTCCTTCTCTGTCATATCTGTTCCAGATGAACACAATCACTGTTATGAACATTGCAATCACCAAAAAAGAAAACTGTTATCTGTATCACAGATCTAACCAGACAAAATCAAGCAGACTTATGACTTACAAGTTGACCTACCTGAGGGCAAGCCTATCAAGATATGTCTCGCGATTTACAGGAAACCATTTGGGGAACTGATCCAATATCCATGATATTGCAAACCATATCTCACATATCACAGATATTAACCAAAGTGCATATGCATTAGGCACTGGATTTGTTATACGGTAGTGCAAGAAAATGCAGAGAATAACCAGCCGCAGCATAATGACCATTCTGTATGGATTTATTCTGGAGGATGGAATAGAGACCTTCCTCGAAAGAGGCTGCCTAGCTTCATCATTCCTGTGCGGAGAAAAGAATACAAGAATAAAAAAAAAGCATTGTTATAGCAATAGCTACCTGATGACTCTCCTGTTTCGTTAATAAGCTACGTTTTGACCAATAGAAAAACAAATGTTGAGAAAATCAAAGTAATTCGCTGCCATTATGGAGATAACCCATTACTTAGAGCAGGGCTTATCCCCAGGAAAAAGAAAAGGAAGATTGACAGAGCTCGGGAACTTATAAAGTATTAACTCACAATAAAGAGTCGTCAACAAGCACATCAGTGCTAGCATCAATATCTCCAGCTCCCCGCTCAGAGGTTGCCTGGCCAGTGCTCATTGGTCCAACATTTTTCTCCTGTTTCATCTTCCAGCCATCAACTCTCTCCTTCCAAGCAACATTGCCAATTCCAGGTGAACCAAATTCCCTCGCTGGATCCACAACTCTTATGTTAGCTGTGAAGACAAGAAATCTTTATCAATATCCACGAGGGCATGCCTAACCCAGATAATAGACATAATCAAATAGAAGCTTAAATATGACCTTAAATGGGGCACCACACACGCGGGCAAGAGAGAGAGAGAGAGAGAGAGAGAGAGACATACGTGATTGAGTAACATCCGATGCAAAAGAAAGTGTACGAACGCGATTCCCTCCACCAACTCCAGGAGATGCCATAGAAAGTCGTTCAGGTGAAGCAGCAGATAACTCTCCAGAAAACTGAGAATTTTAGATGGCACGTCTGCAAGTTCAGTGACACAGCCAACCAGTAGACAAAAGTAGCTTTCCAAAAGTTCTTTAGAGTACCTCTTGTCTACTAGGAAGCAGAGGAATATGGTTATGAGAAACCTCTCCATCATAGTTGGCCGGAGCAACAACTTCCCCTCGTCCATATGTCATATGCCAGCTCAACATGCGTTCTGCAATTTTCTCCTTTTGAGTTTGATCTTCAGAAGAGTAATTGTAGTCGTCACCAGCATCTCCATCCTCTACATGGTCACCAAGAATGGCAGGACTTCCTGCAAGCAAGAAGCATGTAATAAGGTATGTAGAACTAAGGTCATCTCATAAGAAGTAGTATTGACAAATTAAAAGCCCAGGACTGTTTGGGTTGACACTTATAACTAGGAATTCCAATAAACATTGTGGAAATGACACACATGGACGGTCCCCCGTAAAGCTTCCAGGTCTGACTTTAAGATACGCATATAGGCAGTTGTAAATTATAGGAAGCCTTCCAAAAATGGAAGCTTCAAATACCAATCTAAATGCAAATGAAAACACATTGGAACAATATTGGAAAAATGGAAGAATAGTCAACTTTAAAAGTAGCACTGAGGTTGTTTTACTTCTATGTACCTTTGTGCCTCTTGTATCTGGTCTTGCATTGAGGGCATGACTGATTTCCGTCCTTCCTCTCATATTCATAGCAGGGCCGACAGACAGGAAATGCACAGACATTGCAAGCAATGAAGGGCTCCCCATTGAAAGTTTTGCCGATGTTATCGCCACATATCTGGCAGACTTGGCTGCCCAGATTTTTCAAGGGCTTTCCCTGTGCAAAAGCAACAAAATTCACACCAATGAATCAATCTCTTTTGCAGCAACCGTCCTACCATAATATCTGCAACCACAGCATGATCACCAACTCAAATAATAATGCTGTCAGCTTGTGACAGATCAGTGTCACATAGTAAACAGAAGCAAACAGGGGAGGCCCCAAAATGACTCAAGTGGTCACATTAATTGAAAGACGCAATTCGGCAAGTATCCGCTTAAAATTCTGGATCTGGAGCAACTAGTGATGCAGCTGGACACTCTGCGAGATAAATTGCTGCAGTTCTATTCATCGTAGAAAAGACCTGCAATAACTAGAGATATGTAGACACGCTCATGCTTGCCAAGTTGCATGCCTGAACTATGTTATGCAGAGGACCAAGTGCTTCTGGTGGTAATTACCAAAAAGAACTTGTTAAGTGGAAAGGAACTCTCACCCCAGTTTCAGCTTCGGATTCCATCGCTGGAGCTCCTTTTTGCCGAGATGTCAAGAGAAAACCACAATCCCGACTCAGCGTCGACAAGATCTGTGCATACTTAGAGGCTTACATGCACCTTTGAACGTGCTAAAAGGCAACGGAATCCGTTTTATCTGAGTCCTTCCACTTCCAAGGAAGCTTCTATATTTCTGCAAAAGCCTGTTCCAAAGACTATAAACTAGTAAGAAGCTAGTTCATGGAATAAGTTGGACTCGTCCAGTAAGCAAGAACTATCTAGTCACAACTACCGCACAAAGTGCAAAAGCAAAAGGAGTAAAGTTTTATCCATCGATCGATGCTTGCGGAAGGAAAGGAAAACAGATTCCCTCTGTTTTGCTCGCCAACAAACGCACATGTGCTGAAGCGAAGGAGTCGTGGCGAAAATGCTTTGCCAAAAAAGAGATTGAAACAATTTGGACAGACCCATCTCCAAATTTAAGAAGGAAGGAACAGGGGATGCGAATCTCACCTTGAAATCCCAAATTGATCTCAAAATTGAAAGCCCCACTTGATCGAGCAGAAGTCGGGATCAAATCAAAGAGGGAAAGGGAGCGAGGGAGGGTGACAATGGCGATCAAAGCGTGCGATAGCTGGAAATGATATGAATCGTACACTTTAACTCAATGAAGAAAAATGGATGATTGCGAATGACAGCGCAAGGAAACGAAAGCGACAGTGCAACTTCAACTCCACCGACACTCGCCAGCGTCAGCAGCCGAGAGAGAGAAGGAGAGAGCAACTGTCGGAGATCAGACATACCAACTGTCCATTATAATACTTCCCGCAGCGATTTTGTTACAGGTTAAGCAAATGTTTTTGTTTTGTCTTCTCGGATTTCATCCATATCCATGGGGGGCTTCGGACCTTTTTCCCCTTCGAATGTCAGCCCAATCAGCAAAGCCCGGCCCGAATAAACGTGAATCGGATTTTTAATAGCGATCGCTTGTCGTTCATCTTGGGCCCATTGAATGGTAACCCTACTTGACTCTCTTCTTCTCCTTCTTCTTCCTTCTGTTGCCTTCCGCTCCCAACGTCCGTGTCTCTCAGTCTCTGTCTGAGCTGACCACCAGACTTGGACTCTTCCCACCGCTGTATGCTCTGTTCAGTATTCAAATTCATCGCTCTTGTCGTCGTCGTCGTCGCAGTAGTGGTCTGAAGGAATCCCGATGATGAAGTATTTAGTAATCTGAAGGATGCGCGTGAAGAATGGAATTGGTGGTTGATGGTGCTCCCTTTTTTTTTGTAGAGGTCGAGGTTACCATCGTCCATTTCGTATTCACGCCATTGCCAGGTTGATTACCAGGCTCTCTCTCTGAGGGATTCCCTTCTTCCTTGGGTGGTCCCCGTCATCGTAATCACAGCCCAAAAGGGTCCGCTCATCTTCAATCTTAGCCTCAAGTGTATGCAACTGGGTTAGGCTTCACTTCTTTTGAATTCACGATGTGACATTGCAGTTTCTTGGGGTTTGCCGGTAGCGAAATTGGGCGGGTCTTGTGCAGAATTCGCACAAAAGCAGGTGCATCTGTCTGTGCATTGTCTGTGCTCAGCGATGTTTCATCCTGTATACTGGCAATGACCCTATAACATAACCAGATGCACCTCTTCTCGAGTATCTTAGGACAGAGACATATAATGGTAGACCTGTCTGTCTTCCCCATGTTAATGCCGTGAATGTTCTCGTCCCCTAGTAAGCAAGCTGAGTTCTGTAGCACATCAAAAACTGTTTGCAGGTGGACTTATCCTGAATGCAGCCCCCCATCTTTACAAGATCAACAAGGAATGCCCCGGTTCACACAAACAAACCCTTGGCAAGCCTCTTGAACCTCTCTAGAATTATTTCATCGCAACAATCTCATACCACACAAGTCGCATCCAGCGATAGTCCAAAGGTGGCCGGTAGAGATCGTCGCACTCCGTTTGGTACACAGTGCAAGTTTTCGCATAGTTATACTATGCTCTATAAAATTTTCGCATGTGATTTCCCTATCTTTGCCCCTTGAGTTAGGATATCGCAACTTTCTAATCTAGATTTTGTTCGCCATTGCTCAGCTCGCATCCCAATCAATGTCTAGAAACTAGAAAGATAGTCGGACTTATCGATTCTATCTTTCCTAGCTCTGCAAACATGATTGGAAAAAGGCCTGGCAAGGCTATGCATTGCAAAACAGAGTTTCCTTTGCAGATCATTCCGATGCGTCCCGCCTAGAACCAATTTTTTCTTCCTTTTGCTCCAAGATGTAGAGTTCAGAGAGAGCATGCAATCACTTACAAGAACACAACGGAAAGTATATCATATCAATTGGTAAAACAAGGAAAAAGAAAGAACACTAGATATTTATGTAATTCGATCCGAGTGTCAATACCTACTTCACGAGAAGAGCTAACAGCAACTAATCCATTAATCAAACGGAGAATTGCAAAGTTACAATCACTCACACGCTCGAGTGTTTTTCGCACCTAGATTACACTCAAACTCGGGAAAATTAAAAAAAAAAAAAAATTCTAAACATATTACACTTTTGTCAATTCAGTCCTAAATCTTTTAAGTCCTCATTTAAATTTTTAGGATTGTATTGACACAAATTTAAAAGGTTTATGATTGAATTGGCACAAACTTAAAATGTTTAAGACTGAATTGGCAAACTTAAAAGGTTTATGACTAAATTAGCACAAACTTAAAAGATTTATGACTGAATTAGTAATCTTAAAAGATTTAGGACTAAATAGGCAAATATACAATAAGTTCATGACTTTTCTGACAAATTTTTCCTCAAACCCATAGTGTTTAGCCTTGCGTAATTGCTCTCTAAAATAGACCACCAAAATTATCTCACAACTTGAACACTTAGTCTATATGAAGAAAACGCCTCAATTGGATGTGAACTCTCCGAGTAGAAGTCTGTGTGTTCCCCGCTCCTATGCACAATTAGAAGAAGAGCCCCTACTAATCGGCCGCACACACAAAACTCATTGAGTTTTCGATTCTCTGACTTGTGCTGCTCACCACTCTTCCACAAATTCAATATAATATGTAAGTGAAGAAAGTGGGGATAATTGTAAAAAAAAAATTTCTTAAATCTATTGCACTTTTGCCAATTCAATCCTAAACTTTTCAATTTTACCGAATCAGTCTTAAATCTAATTCAGCAAATCATAAAAATGTTTAGGATTGATTCGGAAAAATTGAAAGGTTTAGGACTAAATCAGCAAAAGTGCAATAGGTTTAAAATTTTTTTGACAAATTTTTTGAAGAAAGTGAGACCCCAAGTCTGTAGAAAATTTGACCGAACAAAAAGAAAGAAGGATGGACCTGAGCAGGTCCTTAAAAAGGCTCAAGTCATATAACTAAGTCCAAGTCCTTTAATGATCCCGAGAAGAAAGTGAGACCACCACTCTTCCACAAATTCAATATAATATGTAAGTTATTTAGGATTGATTCGGTTTAAGTTTCCTTTAAATTTTTAGGACTTTATTGACACAAATTTAAAAAGTTTAGAACTGAATTGGCACAAACTTAAAATATTTAGGACTGAATTAACAAATTTAAAAGATTTATGACTGAATGGGCAAAGATACGATAGGTTTATAACTTTTTTGACAAATTTTCCCTCAAACCCACAGTGTTTAGCTTGCGTAATTGCTCTCTAAAGTAGACCACCAAAATTATCTCACGACTTGAAAACTTAGTCTCCACGAAGAAAATGCCTCAATTGGATGTGAACTCTCTGGGCAGAAGTTTGTGTGTTCCCCGCTCCTATTCACAATCAGAAGAAGAGCCCCTATTAATCGGCCGCACACACAAAACTCACTGAGTTTTTGGTTCTCTGGCTTGTGCTGCCTACCACACTTCCATAAATTCAATATAATATGTAAGTGAAGAAAGTGGGGATAATTGTAAAAAAAAAAATCATAAACCTACAGCACTTTTACCAATTTAGTCCTAAACTTTTCAATTTTACCGAATTAGTCCTAAACCTGATTTGGCAAATTATAAAATGTTTATGACTGATTTGGCAAAATTAAAAGGTTTAAGACTGAATCAGCAAAAGTGCAATAGGTTTAGAACTTTTTTGACAATTTTTTCGAAGAAAGTGAGACCCCAAGTCTGTAGAAAATTTGACCGAACCAAAAGAAAGAAGGATGGACCTGAGCAGGTCCTTAAAAAGGCTTAAGTCATATAACCAAGTCCAAGTCCTTTAATAATCCCAAGAAGAAAGTGAGACCACCACTCTTCTACAAATTCAATATAATATGTAAGAGAAGAAAGTGCGGATAATTGTCAAAAAAAATCATAAAGCTATTGCACTTTTACTAATTTAGTCCTAAACTTTTCAATTTTGCCGAATCAGTCATAAACCTTATTCGGCAAATCATAAAAATGTTTAGGACTGATTCAGCAAAGTTAAAAGGTTTAGGACTGAATCGACAAAAGTGTAATAGATTTAGAATTTTTTTGACAATTTTTCCGAAAAAAGTGAGATCCCCGGTCTGTAGAAAATTTGACCAAACCAAAAGAAAGAAGGATGGACTAAGCAGGTCCTTAAAAAGGCTCAAGTCATATAACCAAGTCCAAGTCCTTTAATGATCCCGAGAAGAAAGTGAGACTACCACTCTTCCACAAATTCAATATAATATGTAAGTGAAGAAAGTGAGGATAATTGTGAAAAATATCATAAACCTATTGCACTTTTGTCGATTCAGTCCCAAATTTTTCAATTTTGCCGAATCAGTCCTAAACCTGATTCGGCAAATCATAATAATGTTTAGGACTGATTCGGCAAAATTAAAAGGTTTAGGACTGAATCGGTAAAAGTGCAGTAGGTTTAGAAATTTTTTTACAATTTTTTCGAAGAAAGTGAGACTCCAAGTCTGAAGAAAATTTGATCAAACCAAAAGAAAGAAGAATGGACCTAAGTAGGTCCTTAAAAAGGCTCAAGTCATATATAACCAAGTCCAAGTCCTTTAATGATCCCAAGAAGAAAGTGAGACCACCACTCTTCCACAAATTCAATATGATATGTAAGAGAAGAAAGTGCGGATAATTGTCAAGAAAATCCTAAACCTATTGCACTTTTACCGATTCAGTCCTAAACTTTTCAATTTTGCCGAATCAGTCCTAAACTTGATTCAGCAAATCATAAAAATGTTTAGGACCGATTCGGTACAATTAAAAGGTTTAGGACTGAATTGACAAAAGTGCAATAGATTTAGAACTTTTTTGACAATTTTTTCGAAGAAAGTGAGACCCCAAGTTTGCAAAAAATTTGACCGAACCAAAAGAAAGAAGGATGGACTGAGCAAGTCCTTAAAAAGGCTCAAGTCATGTAACCAGGTCTAGGTCCTCTAATGACCCCAAGAAGAAAGTGAGACCTCAAGTCCGTAGAAAATTTGATGGAACCAAAAGAAAGAAGGAAACTTCCCTTTCGGGTTAAACCCTGGAAGTTTATTTCCTGTTTGTTCTTTCACCAAAGATAACGGCATCAATGCGGGACTTACCTAATTAATAGCTTAAACTCTAATTATATATTCTCAACAGATAGAACTAATTACATGTATTGCGACAATTACGCGAACCGGTCTCTTTTCCCTTTTATGCAAGAGTCAATGTTGTAAATTATTCTTGAGCTGTGCATGACGTGAGAGTGACATCATCGTTTGTCCGTTGGGTTAAGGCAGCCAAGGCAAACTCTCAAACGTGTACGAGGGAAATCCAAACGTCCAAAATGACGAGCATGCAAGCGTCATCCAACTGAAGAATTTCCTTAAAAGAAACAAAAGAGCAGCGTTAACGTTAACGAACCCGAGTTACCAAGAGAACGACTCAAACTCCCATTCCTCTCTCCCTTCAAGATGTCTGTAACTAATCGCCGATACGCCAACCCTCGTCATGGCATCTGCAATTGTATTTCTTCACTTCCCTCTCATTCCCTAACTTGAATGACTTGTATTTACCCACGCCTCGTCGATGGAACTCGCCGACTTCTCTCATGCATTCTCTTTCTGTGCGCCCCACGTTTCTTGCTTCTCGCCACACCCACCAATGATGGTCCATCCATGGCGTTTTTGGCGCGTCATCAAGGATGGTCAACCAAACCCTTTTGACTTTTGAAGCTGTACACATTCTTCCCAGTGCATGATGCTTTTAATCTTTCGGATATATACAGTTCTAACACCCATTAGGAGCTAATCACGGAAGCTACTCATCATCTTTCATCTTTTTCTCTGTTTACATTAGGAACGGGAACGAAATTACGGAGCCATTCTGACAAGAAAAGGGAAGCGAATGGCAATGATTTTTCACGGGTCTGTCAGCCCAGAAGAAGGAATAATTATGAATTCTTGTGAGCACAATGCATCGCGACCTTAAATTTCGATGCATCCCACTAGAGACTTAAGTGATTCAACAGACTTCGGTGCATTGGACTCCCATAGACCGAGTTGATTGGCCGATGCTTTTGTGTTTTTCAACTTTCTGCTCATAGCCATAGTGGACTAGAATCACCGTAGAATGTTGGGTCAAGAAACATTGGAGCTATGACAAGAGACTTGGGAGTTCAACTTAGCATCCGCCTAGATTTAAGCTTGATTAACCCACAAACGTCAAACCAGATTGAACGCCATATGTCAACAGCTCAATTTCCACAGCCACAGACTATCGGTGGTTGTGTACCGAATGCCCATTACTATATTTTAATCCCAAGAAATGAGAAATGTTTACCAAATGATACCTAACACACTGCCTCAGAAGTAAGTTTCGTACTTCCTTGGAGAAATTGGAGAATGGGTATGTACCTAAACTAAATATATATGTGTATGTAATGAGCATGACCCAATCCCCATGCACCCATTTCAAACCTAGAAATGTGGCATACTACTAAATTTGAATCCCCATGTACTTTTGGGAAGCAAATAGCTATACCCACAAAAGCTCTGTGGTGACTCTATCCTCATATTCTATGTTGGGCACACTTGGTGGTTGATTCGGGTGATTTCTCATTGGGTACGTGGAGGGCCTACGTATTACGTCAGAACCATGAAATTTGTGCATCTTGTTAAACCAGCAAATGTAACTAACCAAAACTGCTTATATTTTCTTCAACTGCTGGAACTCCTAAAGTCAGCTCCACCTGCTCATTTTTGCTTCTTGTTTCTTCTAAGTCACATTTCTCGTCCATACCTCATCTGTCTCATTAGCTTGATAACTACATTATCCAATTATATCTCCCATCTTGCTTCTTCTTCTTCTTCTTCTCTCTCTCTCTCTCTCTCTCTCTCCTGACAAGGACATCAACTCCATTTCTCTCTATATATATGTTGCATGACTTGGTTCTTACTTGCACAGACACATTCATTTCATAGTCCATCCCAGTATCTACATACTGGACAGTTTCTCTAGCCTTGCCTTAGACTCTTGTAACTCAGAAGCAAAATGTACTTGCAGAAGCTCCAATTTTGCATCTCCATCATCTTAATCACCTCCTCGTCATTCTGCTTCAGCATCCACAGAAATGACCTGCACGATACTGATAATCCTTACCGTGAATATGACCCAATGGCCCGCTTCTCCTCAATTAGGACCGCCAGCAGGGGCCGAATCTCCTATTATGACCCTGACTTCTGGAGGCAGCTCATGCTAAAGCGGAGTCGAGCTGCCTCTTCATCAACTTCACTTAAGTTGGTGAACGTAAATGACTACGGTGCTAAAGGAGATGGAAGTGACGATACTGAGGTATATAAAGGCACAAATAACCCCCTCGTCTTAATATAGTCTTACTGACTAAATATATTGTTTTTTTCCTCTTCCTGTTCTTCTATCTGTCTGATTTATGCTGAAACTCTTCTTAGGGAAGTAACAGTCAAGTGCTTTGGTTTTGCATATAGGCATTCAGGAAAGCCTGGCAGGCTGCTTGTTCTGCTCAGAGAGCTGCTCTAGTAGTCCCTCAGAGCAAAACCTATCGTCTTGCGCCCATCACATTCTCAGGTCCTTGCAAATCTGACCTCACAGTAAAGGTGAGTTTTATGCGATGCACCCGTATCAATGCGTTAGATATACTGGTATAGATAAATGAGGGATAAAAAAAATCAGGGAATTGAGTTCACCAGAAAATGTATCGAACTCGATGTCTTTCAGTTGTTATGACACCGATCGATGAATATACATCACATGGAGACACTTATTTCTCTTGTCTTGAGTAAACACCTTTCTTCTTTGTATTTATTTACATGTATCAGATCTATGGAACAATCGAGGCTTCTTCTCGCCAATCAGACTACGAAAAAGATCCAAGACAATGGCTGAAGTTTGAGAACCTGGAAAACTTGAATGTAGAAGGCGGTGGCTACATAGACGGCAATGGAAAAATGTGGTGGCAAAAATCCTGCAAAACAAACCCAAAACTTGTGAGCCATCATAGCTGCATCCTTTTTACTACATTTGTACATTGACCTTGATTTTACTATGCACTAACACTAGCAATTCCTCTCTTCTTCCTTGAATGTTATGATGCAGCCTTGCAAGGATGCACCAACAGTAAGTTCTTCAATCTGCCCATGATCAAATACATATCTCAATCTAAATTCAAATGGAGAAGAAGTTTCATATCCTCTGGATTTCCTAAGACGAACTATCTTTGCAGGCGTTGACATTCAACGAATGCAACAATCTGAGGGTAGCTGACTTGTCCATTAAAAATGCACAACAAATGCATCTTGTATTCCAGAAGTGTGAGAATGTGAGAGCAGTGAACCTCCAGATAACTGCTCCAGAGGAAAGCCCAAATACTGATGGAATTCACGTCACGGAAACTCAAAATATCAACATAGATCAGTGTGTCATTAGGACAGGTATAACAAACAGACCGATTCAGCATGCACAAATTCTGGTTCTGGCTCAAATATTACTCGACCAATAAAATGTGAAGAATATCCTCACTTTCATAAATCATCGTGTCCGGGTAAACTAAACCTTAGGTGACAATTTTATTCCTAATGTACATGTTTCAGGGGATGATTGCATTTCTATAGTAAGTGGGTCCAGATTTGTTCAAGCTACCGATATAACCTGTGGTCCAGGCCATGGCATCAGGTTTCCTATTACCGTCCTTCTAACTACCATACACGAAATATTTCGCTCCCACTTCTGAGAAAAAAAATTCACACACCTCTCAACTGCTCCTCCTACTATGCTGTACTCAAAGCTCATATCTTATCTATTTATATACAGCATCGGAAGCTTGGGAGCCGATCATTCATCTGACTATGTCTCAGATGTCCTAATAAATAGAGCGAGACTTTCAGGAACCACGAACGGTGTGAGAATAAAGACTTGGCAGGTGAGATTAAGGCAATGAATCATCATTTGTATTTTTTTGGGCAGGCTATTGACATGCTCGACCGTGCACTTTTTTCCTTGCGTGCTTCCACTAGCTATAGGTTTTAAAAATTATTAGATGGGGTCATAGAAAGATTAAAATGCTTTTACGATCTATTTCAATTCTCCTTTTGATTGCAAAACCATAAGAGGGTAGACAAGGAAGGGATAATTTGTTTTTAAGTTGAGGTAAATTTGGCATAATGGAATTGCTTTTTGACTTGGTGTGAGCTAACAAGTTTTTGTTAACCAAACTCTTGACTTGCGCTTAGAACAAATATAACAATTTCGTTGGTTGCAAGGATGACTTCAGCATATTCATCCTGACTTCAAAGGGTATAGAAAGTTTATTAGCGGCATAATCTCAATCTTGACCTATCTCCATCCAGGGAGGATCAGGGTATGCGAAAAACATCAAATTCGAGAACATTGCAATGGACAACGTGGCCAATCCCATAATCATAGATCAGAACTACTGTGATCAAGATAAACCGTGTCGACAACAGGTAATAGAACATCCGTGCACCTATCTTCTTCTAATATACTCGACTGGCGATGATCAGCTATTCATTAGCATGATTGACTGATCACTTGATCGCTATCTGGTGGATTGGTAGGGCGCAGCCGTTCAAGTAACGAACGTGGCTTACAGGAATATAAGGGGAACCAGCGCTTCAGAAGAGGCAATAAAATTCGACTGCAGCAGGAACCATCCATGTCAAGGGATTTTCTTGCAAGACATCAACCTCAGAAGCGATTCTTCAGTTGAGAGCTCTGAAGCTTCTTGCGCAAATGTTAGAATAACCCAAACTGGAAGAGTCTCCCCTCGATGTGCCTAAGGACAAGGGGAAGGGACTGCTATCATTTGTCAACCTTTACATAATTTGGCCCCGTAAATGTCTCTTTTATCAATCAGAATGGCAGAGTAACCTCGAGTTTTACATTAAATAAAAACGCTTTTCATGCCACCTTTTTTTTTTTTTCGGAAATTCCTCTCAAATATGAAGTTCTTTAGGTGAAGTGGGGATGAGAAGTGGATAGGGTAGGATACTTACCCTGAAGAAAAAGAGCTCTTCCCACATAATTAGAGCACAAATCGATACTATATTTAGAGGTGCAATTATATTAAGGTTGCCACCAAAAAAGCCCTATTCCTCCCGGACAGTGACACATTAACAGCACCGGCAGGATTTTCCATTTCAAGGTTCATTCCCATCAGAACACAGGGCCCTTTTGGAGAAAATTGTCATTTTCCAAGGCACGTGACATCTTCAGACATGACTTAACACCCTATATGGCAGTGTTTTCTCCAATAACAAGAGCTCGTCGAATTCTCAAAGGGTAGACATAGGACAACGCACTCTGTTAAAGCTACTTGTAAACAGTTGAATTATACTAATCACATATTCTGACCCCCAAAAAAATAAAAAAATACTAACCACATATTCATGTAATCCATTCTTTTGAGCGTCTCGTCGAGCTACCACAGTGGAGCAACCATCCGTTTGAACACGAATATTTTGCTTGGGTCGTCCCCAGTTAATTGCCAGGTTAGATTGTTACGTTGCTCACTCGTTAGGAATTCTGTCGAGGCTTATGATTCAGGCTTGCCTAATTGGTCTTGCACAGCTTAAATACTCAGATGGTCTGTCTGCCATCTGAGTAAGAATCAACCCTCATGAAGTTCTCGCATGGGTCAATCCGAGCTATTGAACACAGTCGATTGCACGTAATTTCCTGGTCTTGTTCCACGTGATTTTATGGTCTTGTAATAAGATATCTCTAGGATTATCCTACGACATGCCCCTCCAATTTTTTACTCCACCCGAAGCTAATTTGCATAAACAGCAGAGCTGACAAACAAGAGCCTTTCCATCCAGTTGAAATATAATAGCTAAATGCAGTCAAAGTTACTGTAAATACATATCTAGAGAATTAGCAATTGAAAGTAACAGTTTACCTAGAGAAACGTAATGAGAAGATGCGTAAGTACGGCGAGATGCGTATCCTGGAAGGCATGTATGTACATACATATATCAACATTAAACTGATAAAAGCACAGTTATTCTCAAATAAGGCTGTCACTTGCTTGAACATCGTGGCTGCTTGCCAAATTATCCTGCGGTTTCTCAGCATCCTTGTTGACAGGCGTCTCTAGCAAACCACAATAGTCAAAATCAACCGTGAAACAACAGTTTGTTGCATGGCCCAGCGACTCAGCATTGTCCACTACAATCAAGTCATCTTGCTCACCATACGAATCACAGCTCTTGTCATCACAGATAAGGGTACCATTTGATTCCGGCATTTCATCCCATAGAGCTTCAAGGAGATACTGGGAATCAGATTTTTGTTGAGGTAGGAATTTCACATCCAAAATTGGGGTCTTGAAGTCCAATGCACACGCAGCCTGTGAAAATGTGAGAATATCATGCAGAATGCCTTCCTCAGACTTTGCATTTGCAACTTCAAAAGCTCTGGTGCAATCAACAGAATCCACTTCCTTCACAAGATGAGGGCTACCATCAATCTGTACACGAGGCATCTCATCTTTAACATCAGTATCTTCACCAGCTAGGACACATCTCACTTTGCTGGTGGCTTCTTCAGGTTCATTTATCTCCTCTCTCTCATGTTCATCACCTGGAACATGTACATAACATTTTTCTTTATCATAAGGCAGCCGATAATCACTTTCCTCACCAATTTTCTCAGAGCAACCATCATTTCTAGTTCTAGTTCTATCAGTATTGCTCTCACCATCACCGGAAGGTAATGCAGAAGAAATTCTATCCATCGCATACTCCATCCCATCAGTCCAGCAGACAGAATTTTGTGCTCCATCATACGGTATTTTGGGTGAAGTTCTCTCGTCATAATTTTCCTCATCTTCATTTGAGAACTCGGGAGCCTTGACAGCCAGTGACTGTGTATAATTTGGAGGGAAAATCATGATAGAAGACGCAAACCCAGCAAGGGCAGATGCTAAAGCATCATCTATTGACAATGCAGGTCTAGGTTTTTCCTTTGGAGAGTCAGCAGCTTGCTGTAATACATGGCTGTCCTCGTCATCATCTCCATGTGGAAAGTCTGGAGCCGAAATGGTAAGACTTGGAAGCAATTGGGAGGTACTCACAGTGTCACAGGTTTCATCAGGTGGAACAGATAATATATCTGAAGAACCCCCGTCGGAATGAGATTCTCCAACATTACTTTCACACAAGGAGGTCATATTTGACTCACTAAAGGAACATTCTGGGGCCGAATATCTCTTGCAAGTCTGCAGTCCTGAACTCACCACTTTGTGGTTAATCACTTCAAGTTGCTCCTCTACCAGTTGCAGCCTCGCTTCGATGCTGCTAATTGGCTTAATCATATTTTCTTCGAATCTCAAGCAGAGACTTTCTATTCTGCTAACTCGAGAAACAAGCTGTTCTAGGACATTTTCAAAACGACTGTAAGAAACATCCTGCTTTCTATTAGTATCTGTTTCTCGTACAGTTTCCTGAGCTGGTTCAGAAATAACCCTCTCCATATGCTGAGTATCAAAAATGCCGGTAACATGTCCATCTCTATTTGCAACATCGGCTGTTAGAGTTACTTTTGAACTCAGATCGGGTTCTATTGTCTCTGAACCAGCAGGTGGGCACTTCTGGCTATCCCTCACGTCAAAAGCATCCTTATCCTGTACTTGGCCAGCGGTTCTCGTTTTAGATAACTGCAGGATGCTAGGCACAAGCATAGCCATAAGTGAAGTTCCAGCTGTAGTTCCCAATTGCCTGTCCTCCTCTTCAAAGTGAGATTCAACAGGTTCTGCAAACACATAGATTTCATCTATATATACGCAATCTCCACTTTGAACTGAGAGCAGACGAATCGTGAGAGATGTGCAGGGGTCTGCATCAGTAATCTCAGCTGTTGCCTCGTAAAAATCCTGAACAGGATTTAACCAGCATCAGAGAAGAAGAGCAAAGGAGAAAAATAAAATTGTGTCTTCAACAATGATCTAATTTAAGCAAGTCGAGCCAACTCTTCCTTTTATATGCTGACAACATTCCTCCCATTGTTTTCTGCTCATTTCCTTTTTCAAATTAAGCAGCATCTTATTTCCAAATTTGGATCAACTAACAATCTCATAAGCACTCCAAGCACCTTCAGGTCCTACATATGTCTTGCCTACCGTACATCGTAACAACCATACATTACCTTGAACAAATACAGCACACGCATAGCTAAGAATCAACTATAGGATATAAGACGATAAAATAAGAAAGGAAAGGAAGCTACATCTACATACACAAGAGAGTGAGTTTATTACCATTTTAACAGAGGACTTCAAAGATGTAGCGTTATTTCTGTTAGTTTCAAATGAAGTACTGGGCACCTTCACTTCAACCCAGTCGTCTTCACCAGCATTCAAACTATTCTCACTTTTGGATTGTTCTTCGGCAAACTCAGAGTCGCCACGAGAAGCAAGATTAGCTGCTTCAGTACAATCCCTGTCAGAAACTTCATCCCTATCGACGATGCCACATCGAACTGTACAGAGATACTCATTGCCCGTCTGCTGCTTGGGGACGTAGTATATCTCATATACTCGAGCAGTGCTTCGGACATAAACTTGGCGCACCTCGTGTCTCTGAGCGAAACTAACTGCAGCAAAGCAACTCTTTTTGTCACTCATAACTGCAACAAAGGCACTGAAACAATTCTCTTCGAGGCTTGATCAAATAATGATCGGGCACTCGAGGTGAAAAGGACACACACGTAAACCACTACATCACATCAACACGAATCATTCGAAAGCCACTTAAGCCGCTAATCGATTGTCTGACTCGTACGCTTCAAATCAAGGACAAAAAAAATTCAAATGCCATAAATGATGGAACTTGGACAAAACCGCGGGACAGAGCGACTGCATCACATCTCATAGTCATAATAAAGTACGAATTTACTGCACGAAAACGATAGAACCCACCAGCACTCGGGAAGCGGCGAGTGAGTCGAGAAGCTTACTAGTGATTTCGCAGGGGTTGCGATCGGGCGAGGGAGGGCGGAGAAGGAGAGGAGCTTTCGGAGCTGAGCCGACCACGCCACCGTCGATCGGAGAAAGAGGCGATTCGACGGTCACCGAATCGGCGAGACGGCCGGCTGAGATGGTCCAGCTCGTAGCGACGCTGTTCCAATCGGTGTCTTCTCCGGCGATCGACCCCATGATTGATTCTTCAACTGGGAAGCGATGAAATCACTCGGTGGGGGTGGCGAATTTCGATGATCTGGGTGGAATTGCTGGGGGAAGGGAGGAGGAGGACGACGGCGGGAGCGTGCTATGGACGTCTAGTGATCTCAGATTTCTCAATGGGCCCCTTTATGAAAATCGGAAGATCTCTTATAAATATTATTTCGGCTAAAAAATTAATTTCGGTAAAAATTACGATGGAAATTTGAAAATCTGAGTCGTAATATCCCCTGGGGAAAATCTTCCACGAAGCTCCTTTTTTTTTTACCATAGTTAATCCAGTAAATTAATTAAAAATTTCAAATTTTCTTTCAATCAAACCAATTGAATAGATAACAATTTTGATTTCCAATTGTTGATCTTATCCATGGAATGATAAGACGGATGTATTTAAATAATCCCAACATCATAAATGAAATCGAATAAATTATTCACATCTCCCTCTAAATCAACAAGAAAGTCCGAAAGTGAATGTGTATAAATAATTTTACCCCAACGAAAGACCTAACAATAATCACTATTTTTTTTTTTGTAAGGAATTTCTGATTAATTTGCTAGATTAACTCTGGTCTACAAAAAATAGGTTAGATGGTGGAGATGGTGGAGTCAGGTGGGTCTGCTTGTGAATTATTCCGTCCGTGCATGGAATATCTTAATTATCTCATATCGCTAGCACTTTTCAATCTTAAGTATAAACTTTTCTTATTTTCGTGAAATTTAATCTCTCTTATTTTACGAAATTTGAAGTCTATGTCCCCTACGTAGACCCAATTTCCTAAAATAAAATAAAAAAACGACACGTCTATTTCTGAATTTATAGATTTTATTGTACTTTTTTTTTTTTTTTCTGCGGGCAAGGTGTGTGCTCTTTTCCTTGCAGAAAGATATAAAATGATTTTCCCACAAAATGCATCTTATCTAATGAACGTGATTTGCTATGTTTTTCCCTGGTAAGTGATGACACGTCTGTTTTTCCTTTATTTTATTTTATTTATTAAATGCTAGCATGACTCCTATTTTGAAAATATTTCATGTTTGATGTCATAATCATGTTATACCCCTAACGATAGTTGATATTTCATGTTCGACTGGCTTCATCGTCTAGGTGCGTAGATTAAGGTCCATCGGCTTACTTGATCGGAAATACACGATAGCGTGATGAAGTTTGAAGTCACTAGTGACTTCTTTAGGATGATACTTGCTTTGTCTCTCAAATTGATGGTTCAAAAACAACAGTCTGACTATACAGTAGTTGATCACAAATGGGATAGGGGATGGCAGTGCAGACAGACCACCTCCCCAAAATAGTTGCAACAGATGAACTGACCAGCTTAATCTCTCTCCTTTGTTTGCCTCTCCACTTTGGAATTAAAAGATATTTGAGGGAGCTGCTGCACAAACAAAAGAATGACTATTGCACAGAACACCTCCTGTTCTCTTCCCTTGTATGGAGGAGGCAGCACATCTTGTATTTTGGCGTAAAGGGTTTTCTGAACCGGACGGAACCTCCGCAATAGGTGCGTCCAACACAGAGCCGGCAATGCATATTGCATCGAGTGTCTCCTCAAAGAAAGACTTCATCGTCTACAAGTCGCAGAGACCGCATTAAAGTTAATCGAATGGTCAGACTATAAGACATAAAAGTTAGATATAATCAAAACGAATAGACTAATGTACAAACAGAAAGCTGCATCGTCTTCCCGCTTCCACTAACCATTTCCAAGCTCCGAATGGAAAAGATCAAGCAAAGGCTGCAACATGTTAACAATACAGTTACAGAAAATGCTTCGTCTTGGCCATATAAGAAAAAGATGATTTATCACACCCGGCAACATTCCAACAGCAGAGAAGCAGGAAATCTGCTTCCAAATGCTAATGATGGCTTGCAGCAATGTATGCCACACGTGAGATCGTATATGTACCCATGACAGATCCTCTCGCTGCTGGACTCCTCTCAAGATCACATAAGTGACCTCTACAATGCCCATAAGTTTCAGCTATAAATGGCCTAGACTAATGGACCTTAAATTTTTCCGATAGTGTTCTTCTAATTCCGAGCTCGGCATCACACATGAACAGAGTTCTTGGTGATTATTCAAATTTCTCTTTGTTGTTGATCAATTTAGTGCAGAAGGCTAGGGACTAAAAAATATGCATTGCATTGAATTTATGCTTTGGTTTGGTATTCTGGTTGCTCGCCGTCTGAAGTTCTGAAATAGTGTCCGATTTGCTTTGATGTGATTAATTTGCACATTTGTGGCGAAGGAATGAAGCTACTACATTGACGTTGGATGATGTTCTGAACTGTTTTAACTCTGTCCATGGTGTGATGCTTTAAGATAACATGTTGTCAATGTCTGAAGAGTAGTTGTGAGGCCTTTTGTTTGTTTATAAATCTTGGCTTTTGTTCTTATTCATCAGGAAAGATTAGAACGTGCAAGACAATGAAAAAGAGAGAAATGTGAACGAGGCTAAAGCTAAAATTGGAAACAGACAGTGTTAAAGCTGGAAAGCAAGAAGCACCAGATGACAAGAGAAGACTCTCTCTCTCTCTCTCAAACTGGCACATGATCTCCTGAGGGATGGACAGTGACAGGTGCGATGATGACGATGCTTGAATGGGAAGAGAGGTTAAAGATAAAGAAGAAAGGCTAAGGTGCGATAAAGAATAGAAGGTATATCACCTAACGACAGCCAAAGCGCTCTGGTTTTGCATGATTTTGATTTTGCTTCCTTCGTCTCTCTTTCTCTCCCGCTCCCACTGTTTCCCCCCGCATAACACCCTCTCTCTCTCTCTCTCTCTCTCTCTCTCTCTCGACTTCAAACTGGTATATCATCTCCTGAGGGATGCTGGACAGTGACAGGAGCGATGATGATGCTTGAATGAGAAGAGAGGTTAAAGATAAAGAAGAAAGGCTGAAGTGTGATAAAGATTAGAATGTACATCACTCACACTCTCAACAGCCAAAGCTTTCTGGTTTTCATGCCTTTAATTTCCATTCCACGAGTTTCTCGACGACTCCTCCTGCTCCATACCGACCTCAGCTCGGGTCCTGTCGTTTCTACGCATTGCTTGACACTCGGTTGCATTAAGATCAGAAGATCTTACGGCTTTGTTCGAGTAAATCTTCCATACTCCTAGACCAAAATAATAAAAATGAAGAAAAATAAAAAATCTTTCATACAACGTCGGCATACGAAATCATCGATGGGTGGGCCCATTTGATTACTTTTCTGTGAAATTGATATTGCTGGTATGTTCATATCATCTCCGTTTTCCTTCCTTTTCTTTTTCTTATTTTTTTTTCCTTATTTGATGCTCGCATGACTTCCTATTTTGTAAATAATTCAGGTGGTGTCCTAATCATGTCATACTTTTCCCGATAGTCCATATCATCCCATTTGAAAAGTAAAGGTGATATATGATATATTTATATATCAATGCCACCATGTGTTCAGAAAGTTTAGGATAACAAGGAGACGAAAAGATTGGACGCTGTTTTTTGGTTCAAATGAAAATTAATCATTTGGATGAAACAAACAAGTGGAGGCCTTTCCACTTCTCTAATGAAAGGAAATAGATATCTTTTAGCCTCTTCCTATGGCCCATGTTTGTCTTCCGATTTTGGTTCAAAAGAAAATTAATCATTTGTATCAGAGCTCAAGACCCAACAGTTCGCAAGAGATACGGGTTATTACTGTTCCGATCAGGACTTGATGTGTGAGGGAGAGATTTTTAAGATTATCCCGCATCAGCTTTGTGGTCACTTTATAGGTACAAGAAAAGTTTCACCCTTTGAAGTTGCTTTTGGGATGAGAGCGATGGGCGTTGTATTGGCGCCAACACGGTTTTAGGTGGGCATTGTGTTGGTGCCAACTCGGTTTCCAAGCAGTGGGTGTTGTGGTGTAGCAAAACAGGCTCGATAACAAATTTCATGGAGAGGGATCACAGACCTAATACTAAGCTTACATGTGAGGGAGAGATTGTTGAAATGCACATATATTTTCAGGCAGTGGGCTTTGTGGTGTAGCAACAAGGGCCTGATAACAAACTTCATGGAAGGGGATCACAGACCTAATATTGAGATCACACATGAGGGGAAGATTATCGAAATGAACATGTAAGTTGTGTTGGAAAAATCCTACATCAAAGATGTGGTATGGTGTGGAGCAGTTTTTTAGTATATGTGTGTTGAACTAGATATGTTGACGAGCTCAGACTTGAGTTCCCTATTGGCGATATCCCTAATGCCCGATGAGAGCCTTCATGGAGGAGAAGCATAAACCTAACATTAAATTCACATGTGAAGGGTAATTATTGAGATACACGTGTGAGTTATGTTAGAAAAGTTCTACGTCAAAAAATTGATAAGGTGTGGAGTAGTTCTTTTTAGTGAATGTGAATCCAACTAAATATGTTGACTAGCTTGGACGTGGGCTTTTTCTTGACAATTTCTTTAGGTGAAGGTATTAGGATTTTATTGGATGCTTTCAATATAAACAAACAATGTAGATGACAAAAGAAGTCTCTCTCTCTCTCTCGAATCTACCATCTCCTGAGGATGCTTGATAGTGACAGGTGCGATGATGATGCTTGAATGAGAAGAGAGGTTAAAAGATAAAGAAGAAAGGCTAAAGTGTGATTAAAAATATAATTTACATCCTTAACAACAGCCCAAAGCGCTCCGGTTTTCATGCCTTCAATTTACATTCCACGAGTTTCTCGTGGACTCCTACTCCATACTTACCTCAGCTCGAGTCCTGTAGCTTCTAACTCCTATAAGACTACGCATTGCTCGACACTCGGTTGCATGAAGCTAGACGTACCATTCCTGTCGGATCGTAAATACATTTCCAGGTATTATCGACTCTCTGCCCTCAATAGTAACCTTTTCTGTTGTTATGTTCTCCGGTTTTGCATATTTTATGCAATCAATCATTGTTGCCTTTCTGTCATACTCATGCTGACTAAAACATTTCCTTCCAGGATCTGGTGAGAGAGAGAGAGAGTGAGGTTCAAATGGGAATCACGAAAATTCTCGCAGAAGCCCAGAAGTTGTGGATGAAACTCAATCTCCGAGGGGCGATGCTTACGAGCCAATCTGTGCAAGTCTTTCTCATCTTTTTTGCACCCATTCGAAAGAGGCGGTCCAACTGGTGGGTCTCCACTCTCTTGTGGTCGGCTTACTTGTTTGCCGACTGGATCGCTGTCTATGCCTTTGGACTCATTTCCAAAGCCCAAATCCATGGGGGTACTTCAGACCCTGAGGTTGATGTATCTGGCGACCTTCTGGCATTTTGGGCTCCATTTCTTCTGCTACACCTTGGAGGACCAGACACCATAACCGCTATCGCGCTCGAGGATAACGAGCTGTGGGGTAGGCACTTGCTTAGTCTCTTGTTACATCTAGCCATTGCATGCTTCTTGTTTTACCAATCCCTCCCCAGTAACAAGCTAATTGTCCCAGCCATCCTCATGTTTCTTGGAGCAAGCACTAAATATATATCGCGAACACGTGCTCTGTATCTTGCAAGCTTCCGTATATTCCGTGATTCCTTGCTCCCATCTGCTGATCCCGGGCCGAACTATGTCGAGATCATGAAAACATACATTGCTCAGGAGGGAGCTAATATCCAACCTTCAATAGACTCGTTGCCGATGGCCCAACAGCATTCCTATCATGTAAGAGCGGAAGGTGAAAAATTTTTGGACGACAGAACAGTGATAAAAGAGGCGTTTTCTTACTTCAAAAGGTTCCAAGGCCTCCTTGTGGATCTCATCTTCAGCTTCCATGAACGCGACGCTAGCATGCAATTTTTCAGCAGCAGAACTGCAAAGGATGCTTTTCGGGTCATTGAGGCTGAGCTCAACTTTTTTTATGATCTTCTTTATACCAAGGCTGCCATTGTTCACTGTCCATCAGGGTACTTTTACCGAGCTGTGTCAGTTAGCTTCATTGTTTCTGCTTTTGCAAGTTTTCATGTCCTGAACAAGCATGGTTATCACGAATATGATGTGCAGATTACATATGCCTTGCTCCATGTGGCTATTGCCTTGGAATTTGCAATCCTTGGTATGGTCATTTGCTCTGACTGGACAATTGCAAGAATCGGGACATCTGAGAAACATCGTATAAGTTCGTTTTATGGAAGCATCTTCATCGAGTTCCTCCTCAAATTCAAATCTGAAAGTTCACCATTTGCATTGCATATACTAAGTGATAGATGGTCTAAATCTGTCTTCCAGTACAATTTGATAGATTCTCGGCTGAGAAGGTGGCCTAAATGGATTGAGAAACTGATAGATGCTCGGTCGAGAAAGTGCCCAAGATTGATTGAGGAACCCCTTAGTCTCATCCCTCTGGGAAAATTGTTTGATGACTTGAAGTCTGGACGAGTGGAAAAATACAGTGAAAAATTAGGTGAAATGATTTTTGATGAGCTGAAACGGAAGGCATCAATTGCAAATGATTTGCGAAGCATAAAAGAGATGTGTGATGCCCGAGGTAAATGGGCTCTGGAGCATACTAAAACAGGGAAAGTTTGCGAAATCCTGTTTCCATTCGTCAGTGATGTCGATTATGGTGAGAGCCTTTTACAGTGGCACATTGCCACCGAACTCTGCTACAACACTGACGCTGTGAAAGCACAAACGACCACCACCGTGAAACCAGTAAGGTCTTGTCAGATTACATGCTTTATCAACCTGATATGATGTCTGCAGTGGCTGGGATTGGCCAAATAAGGTTCCAAGACACTTGTGCTGAGACGGACAGGTTCTTCAATGAAGAACACTTTGATGAGAACAAAACGAAGAAATGTGCCTGCCAAAGTCTCCTTTCTGTTCCTACACTAAGGAAGCCAGCTGCGGTTAAAGGAGACAAAAGCAAATCTGCGCTTTTTGATGCGTGTATTCTCGCAAAAGAGTTGGAGAAATTAGGGGAGACCAAATGGGAGATCGTGAGTGAAGTATGGGTGGAAATGCTGGCGTATGCCGCGATTCATTGCCGACCGTTCGTGCATGCTCAACAACTTAGTAAAGGAGGAGAACTTGTCACTTTGGTTTGGTTATTGATGGTACATCTTGGCTTGAGCGAACAGTTCCAAATAGAAGGGGGTACCATTCATACTTCGGTGGCCTGACGGACAGTCGCCGAGTCGGCGAATGAGGAGGCTCCTACGTGCAAAGTCCATTGAGAATTTCATGGTAGGAATTTACACCTTTGTTTCGTTTCTTTATGTAATTGAAGTGATTATTTGCTCTGACTGCACATTGTCAAGCGTCCTTCCTTGTAAACTCTGGCTGTTCAATATCTCTAATATCGTTCTGTGCGCTTCTTTGTACCAAATGAGGGAAGCTCGTACAAATTACATCCAATTGCACAGGTTTGATATTCGTGTCGCAAGTTTAATGTTGTACCTTTAATAAAAACATTTTAATGTACAAATTAGAGAATATCGGTTGCTTCGTTTAGTACATATTCTTCATATGAATGATCATACCGATATAATTGCTGAAATGTCCATCGCTGTTTAACAGTGTTCTGGTTGAAATGGTGAAGAGTAAACCACAACTAAAGCCAAACAAATTAGTTTGTTCTTTTTACTCCCCAACCAAAACCAAACTGATCAACCTTGGTTTGACTTTGTCCGGATTATGTTTTCCTTGAACACCCCAAGGAAACCTTTTTCTTCTTGTCTGACTAAGTTTCTTCTTGTCTGACTAAGCCGAATTTACTATAAGAGCAAGGTGTTGCGAAAAACACGCAATCGAACAATAAAATATATAGAAACAAGACATAAATCGGATAATGGATTTATGTTGTTTGGTCGATGTGACCTATTATACGGAGAAAGCAGCATAGGATTCCATCATAAATCAAGCGATACAATGATGATTATAATCACACCGGAGTCAACTAAAAAACTCATTATTTCCCAACCCCTTATATTACCCAATAACTCGTACAATGTTTAACCGGCACAATTACTTGCGAAATAATCTCTCTCAATCTCCCAAATTAATATACAAATTTTTACCCACATCTTATCAAAAAAAAATTTACCCACTAGGTTTAATTGGCTTCAACGCCCTCGTATTGCTTCAGGGTGTAACTCACGAATAAGTCATGCATTTAGTGCCCAACTATTGCACAAGCAAGGTACACCACTACGTAATCATAACTCACTCAAACATAACATAGGTACCAAATATTATAAGAATAGAATAATCAGCAACTTTGTCTGATTACACTTCTTTGAGGTTTGACCCCCAATCTTAGTCGAAGGGGATCTAGCTTGCCATATTACCATACCGGCACTAGAGAAGATTTTATGGGGCATCTTTAGTAATGTTTTGCTCATCAACTCTTCAACCTGTTGTAGTTTACAAGCATTAGCGTGGCGTCTCACAATGCCCTCCTTCATATATAATTCATTTAATAACTCCTAGAAAAACTCCATGTTATTGTAAATTTGCGCATACTTGATCGTCTTACCAATTTCTTTTTTTTTCTTCTTATAAATGCTCTCAACTGTCCGATCATGAAAACAACATTTAACTAGTGCCTCAGTGCAAACACCCGAGTCCATCTTGACTTGCCTTGATATCTAATCGCATTAAATTAAGCTCCATCGTTTTATTCGATCAGAAATACACGATAACGTGATGAAGATTTTTAAATCACTAATAACTTCTTTAGGAAGATACTTCTTTGTCTCTCTAATTAACCAAAGGAGATGATGGCTCTTGGGAATTCAGTTGCCCTCACAAACCCTCTACTGAATACCTGAACAGCTAAACACGACTGCAGCTACTACGTTCACCTCTTTTTGACAAGTGTGGGGAAAAAATGAGAGTACTTGTCCTAAGAACCCGATGATTACTTCAAAAACAACGAAAACAATGTGAAATTGCATATACCAGGTGATACAGACAAAATAACCATGACCGCTTGTTTGATTACGCAGTACTTAATCACAAATGGGACATGGGATGACAGTGCAGACACCACCTCCTAAAATAGTTGCAAATCTCTCTACTTTTCCTGTCGACTTTGGAATTAAAAGAACTCTGAGAGAGCTGTTGCACAAACAAAAGAATGACTATGCATATAACACCTCTTGTTCTCTTTCCTTGTATGGAGGAGGCAGCACATCTCGTATATTAGCGAAAGGGTTTTCTGAACCGGACGGAACCTCTGCAATAGGCGTGTCCAACACAGAGCCGGGAATTGCCTGGAGTGTCTCCTCGAAGAAAGACTTCATCGCCTACAAGGTCCAAAGACCGCATTAAAGTTAATCGAATGGTCAGGCTAAAAGACACAAAAGTTTGATATTATCGAAACGAATAGCCTAATGTACAAACGTACAGTGCAATGCTGCAATGCTGCATCAGCTTTCTACTTCCACAAACCATTTCCAGGCTCCGAATGGAAAAGACCAAGCAAAGGCTGCAACATGTAAAAAATAAAATTGTTTCAAAAAACTTCATATTGGCCAAATAAGAAACAGATGATCTATCACACCGGGCAACATTCCAACAGCAGAGAAGCAGGAAATCTGCTTCCAAATGCTAATGCTGGCTTTGCAGCAATATATACTAATATGCAAGATTTTAAGTTTATCCATTACAGATCCTCTCAGTGCTGGACTACTCTCCACCATTGTCACGCTCACATAAGTGACCTTTACAATGCCCATAGCTGAAACATCAGCTATAAACGGCCTAGACTAATGGATCTTAAATTTTTTCAACAGTCGCATTGTAAAGCAAAGGCCACTAAAATCCACCCCTAGAACACTACAAAAGAATTCGACCAAAAAAAGAACACTACAGAACAAGAGATTATCTAGCCAAACCATTTCCTCCATCCATACCTTCGCCACATCACGCAGAGTTGGTTTCTTTCCATAGATTCCAAGAACAGCATCTCCATAAACTTCATACTCTTTAAGGACCTGAGAATTGGAAAATTGTGAGGAGGGAAATACTCGAAGCAAACAGGACGCAGTGACTAAGCAGACAATAATATCCAGCCACAGGTACAACTATACCTGATGGCGCGTGACACCACTGCTTGGAACACCATAAACAGCGCTATCTACATATGCCAGAGTCTGCCATGGGCTGTTAAAATTTATGATCGGTTTCAAATCACTGATCAAATTTTGCAACCATAAAGCGAGCACCACTCAACTTAGCTAAAGATCTAATAAAGTATGATCTACATCGTTGCATTTTATATCATAGAACAAAATAATACCTTTCTTCTATACCATAAACATTCCCTTGGATTAGTCATCCTTTTGCAGTATGGCCCTCAAGTTTCAAAGATAAATGGTGAAACTAACTGAAGCAATTTAGTGCAGAACTGGAAGCACCAATACATAAGAATTTGATAAAGCCCTGGCTGCTAACTATGTGAAGACATGGATGGACCTATGAAAGTTATTTTTGTTGTGTCATACGTACTTATTATAGGCAGCACGTCCAACCATTACACCATGAGCTCCTTCCGGCAATGCCCCTTCACCTGTATACCCAAATATCCATGAAAAAATTGGTGAGCCACGAATGTCATTTGAAATGATGGTGCTAAAAAGTTTTACCAATCAGATAATTACACAAACTCAAAACAAAATGGCAATTTCCCCAGCCTAAGTATCACCAAGTCAAGATCTCAATATATCCATGAGCTACCCAAGGTCAACTTAATTAGTTCGATGTCGATCAAGTTTGAACTGCTAGATAATTAAGTTCCGCACTCAATAATTCAATTGAGTTGAGTTATTAAACTTTTATTTTGTTTTCATTACAAAGACATTTAAAACACAACAAATTATCAATTACATTGCAGATATAAAACTTGAGTTTGAGCTCAAGCTTGTATTTGGGCTTAACTGAGCCGAGACACATATTTCATAAGATAATTGATCGAGTCTCAATTATTCAATTCGAGTTGAGTTAAATTAACAGTCTGTGTCAACTCAACTTCAGCTCCATTATGCCTTAGATACAGACATGAATAAAAACACAATCACAAATCAAACTTCCCATTGAGAATGTGAAGTACATAAACCAATTTCCACATTTGTAACAGATTGCTTAGAAGTTGCATTCTATTTAAGCTCCACTTTTCACTTTGACATGTTTGCAGTCGAGCAGAATATATCCTGGATAAACAAGACAAGTAAATCGCTTTGCCTCCTCTTACTGATCGAGGACATGGATCACCGTGATACAGTGGGCCAATCATTCATGTCTGCTTCCAGGCTCAATAATTCAATCTAAAATTAACTTGACTAAAGTATGATTTTACCTCATCGATAGAGCTTATGCCTCCATTTATTGTAAACTTTAAGTCTGGAAAGTCACGCAATAGACCGAAAAAGTATTCATATCTGCATATGAAAAACTGAAATGATAAGCTGAACACACTGTACTGTTTCCCCAAGCACAATAATTAAATCATTTGAGAAATTATTCGGAACTAAAATAACAAACAACATTAGAAAAAGAAGAAGAAAGAAACAAAAAACCAAAGATAGGTTTCCCTAACATATTTCCAGTTACGTACTTGAGAGGCGGAATCCGACGATTGTCAGCAGGGCTGATGCCATTGAGTAGTGCCTTACGAGAATGTACAATGAAATGTCTGGTTGGTGAGAGAGAAGAAACCTTATAAATAAAATCACCTGTAGAGTAATCAAGCACCGTAATGTAAGACATAGAATAGTTATATTAAAGGATGTGATTTTAGTGAAAACTATAGTGCGAAGAATTTTCGGTATGTAATGTGGCCAAATGAGGAAAATTAGAATTTACCAAACTTATACTGTAGCTAATCATCTTTGCTAAAATGCCCTTGATAAGAAGAGTCCAAAAAGAGGACACGATTGTAGTCAAGAAAGTGTAAATAACTAAATATATGTGAAATTAATATTTCTTTTGGTCCGTCAAAGCATCCCTTTTTAGCTTGTCATTCTATTGTCCCCAACCAAGGCATTGCAATTGTTCCCACTCGTACGAAATAAAGCCATAAGCCTGAGCCTAGCAAAGCAAGTGCTTTGTAGTGGCGCTCCCTCTACCTTAACTCTAATCTTATAAGGAAGGCTCGACGAAAAGCTGTTGTAATCCAAATTAAACATGGAATTTCCTCTAAGAACTACCAATTGCTGGAAAAAAATATCCCATTTCTTCGTGATTATTCAAATTTCTCTTTGTTGTTGATCAATTTAGTGCAGAAGGCTAAGGACTAAAAAATTTGCATTGAATTGAATTTATGCTTTGGTTTGGTATTCTAGTTGCTCGCCGTCTGAAGTTCTGAACTAGTGTCCGATTTGCTTTGATGAGATTAATTTGCACATTTGTCGCGAAGGAATGAAGCTACTACATTGAGCTTGGACGATGTTTCGAAGTTTATTAACTCTATCAGTTCAAATTTTAGCGCGAAAACAAACGGAATCTTACAATTAAGTCAACGCGAAAGAAATAAACAAGGAATAATAATAGACACAAGAGATTTACGTGGTTCGGTCCGAATGTCGGTACCTACATTAACACAAAGAGCCAACATCAAATAATCCATTATAATTGGATAATCACAGAGTTACAATGGCTCATAACTCGAATATTTTCCACACTTAGATTAAGCCCAAAGCAAATTCACAAGTAATATCTCATAATCTCTCACAGAAAATTAAGAAAGAGAAAAAGAAAAAAGAAAAATACCGATGCTCCTCTTGTTTGCTGTGAACCAAGAACGTTCTTCACGTTCTTTTCTTCTGCGTCCGTACGGCTCGTCTCCAGGAAAAGAAAAAGGAACCGATGGAGTCTTCTCTTCCCTCCTGGACGTCTCGTGCAGCAAACCTCTGCCGAATAGGAAACCCACGCCCTTTCTCTTTTTTTGACCTTTTCTTCTCTTTTTTAATTCCTCGTCACTTCCCTGGGTTCCACAAGTGAATATAGAATTAGAGAATATACATAGTGCCTCTTCATTTAATTCGCCCTAGAGAAGTTCCAGTGCTGCAGATTAGAGTCCAAGAAGTCAATTCGGTCAAACCCTTCAAATCTTGCATATCTTCAAGATTCCCTTTTCCTTTAGCAAACCGATCTCTATCCGTAAACGGTCTAAATTAGAACCTGCAAGACAATGAAAAAGAGAGAAAATTGGAAACAAACAGTTTTAAACCTCGAAAGCAAGATGCACCCGACAGACGAAAGAAGACTCTCTCTCTCTCTCTCTCGTCTACCATCACCTGAGGATGCTTGACAGTGACAGGTGCGATGATGATGCTTGAATGAGAAGAGAGGTTAAAGATAAAGAAGAAAGCTAAGGTGTGATTAGAAATATAATTCACATCCCTAACAACAGCCAAAGATAAAAGAAGAAAGGCTAACGTGTGATTAAAAATATAATTTACATCCCTAACAACAGCCAAAGCGCTCTAGTTTTCATGCCTTTAATTTACATTCCCCGAGTTCCTCGACGACTCCTCCTACTCCATACCGACCTCAGCTCGAGTCCTGTCGCTTCTAACTCCTTTATAACTATGCATTGCTTGACACTTGGTTGCATGAAGCAAGACGTCCGTTCCTCTATCGGATTGGAAACAAATTTCCAGGTATTATCGACTCTCTACCCTCAATAGTAACCTTTTCTGTTATTGTGTTCTCCGGTTTGCATATTTATTCAATCATTGTTGCCTTACTGTAATACTCATGCTGACTAAAACATTTCCTTCCAGGATCTGGTCAGAGAGTGAGGATCAAATGGGAATTATAAAAATTCTTGCAGAAGCCCAGAATTTATGGATGAAACTCAATCTCCGAGGGGCAATCCTTACGAGTCTATCTCTGCAAGTCTTTCTCATCGTTTTTGCACCCTTGCAAAAGAGGTGGTCAAACAGGTGGATCAGGACTCTCATGTGGTTAGCTTACTTGGCCGCGGACTCGGTCACTGTCTATGCCTTTGGACTCCTTGCCAAAACCCAAATCAATGGTGGTACTTCACACTCCGAGGTCGATGCATATGGTGACCTTTTGGCATTTTGGGCTCCATTTCTTCTGCCACACCTCAGAGGACCAGACACTATCACCACTTTCGCGCTCGAGGACAATGAGCTGTGGGGTAGGCACTTGCTTAATCTCTTATTCCAGCTAGGCACTGCATCCTATGTGTTTTACCAATCCCTCCCCAGTAACAAGCTAATTGTCCCAACCATCCTTATGTTTATTGGAGGGACCATTAAATATATAGAGAGAACACGTGCTCTGTATCTTGCAAGCTTCAGCAAATCCTGTGGTTCCCTGCTCCCGTCTCTTGGTTTTTGGCAGGATGGGCCTTATTCAATAGCGATGATGCCGGAGCCCAATACCGAATCCCGAGGTGTTGGAGAGCAAAATAAAACCGATTTGGATGACAGAGAAGTGATAAAAGCGGCATTTTATTACTTCACAACCTTCAAAGGCCTCCTTGTGGATCTCCCCCTCAGCTTCGCTCAAATGAACCGTAGCTGGGTATTTCTCGGAAGGTTAACCGCAAAGGATGCTTTTCGGGTCATTGAGGTTGAGCTCAACTTCTTTTATGATGGTCTTTATACCAAGGCTGCCGTGGTTCACTGTCCAAGAGGGTACCTTTTCCGAGCTATCTCAATTGGCTCTGTCGTTACTGCTTTTGCAATTTTCTATGTCCTGAACAAGCACGGTCTTCACGAATATGATATACGGATTACATACAACTTGCTCCTTGGAGCGGTGGGCCTGGAATTTGTAGCTCTTAGTATGCTCATTTGCTCTGACAGGACAGTTGCAAAAATAGGGAAGTTTAAGGGAAGCATCTTCATTAAGTTCCTCCTCAAATTCAAATCCGAAAGCTCACCATTTGCATTGCTTATTCCACATGCTAGGTGGTCTAGATCAATCTTCCAGTACAATTTGATAGATTCTCGGCTGAGAAGGTGGCCAAAATGGATTAAGAAACTCCTTGGTCTCATCCCTCTGGGCGAATTGTCTGATGACTTGAAATCTGGACGAGCAGCACAATACAGTGAAAAATTAGGTGAACTGATTTTTGATGAGCTAAAACGGAAGGCACCGGCTCCATTGGATTTGGAAAGGAGGAAGGAGATATGTGCTGCTCGAGGTTAATGGGCTCTGGAGAATACTAAAACAAGGCGAGGTTGCAACAACTTGCTTCCATTCGTATGTGATGTTGATTATGATGAGAGCCTTTTACTGTGGCACATTGCCACCGAGCTCTGTTACAATGCTGACCCTGATGAAAGTGCCGACCTCGACACCGAAGAAAGTAGGAACAATCGTGTAAACAGTAAGGTCTTGTCAGATTATATGCTTCATCTTATGATCAAGCAACCTGATATGATGTTTGCCGTGGCTGGGTTTGGCGATATAAGGTTCCAACGCACTTGTGCTGCGACGGACAGGTTCCTCAGTGGAAAAAACTCTGACGGGAGCAAAACGGACATAACGAAGGAAAGTGCCTGCAAAAGTCTCCTTTCTTTTCCTGAGAAAGGGAATCCAGCTGATGTGGAAGGACACAGAATGAAATCTGTGCTTATTGATGCGTGTGCTCTCACTAACGTCTTGCTGAGAATTGACAAGGAAAACAGGTGGGTGATCCTGAGTGAAGTGTGGGTGGAATTGCTGGGGTATGCTGCGAGCCATTGCCGACCGCACGCGCATGCCCAACAACTTAGTAAAGGAGGAGAACTTGTCACCTTGGTTTGGTTATTGATGGCCCATTTTGGCTTCAGTCAACCTTTGCTAGAAATCGAGGATCTCGATTGGGAAAACCGTAAGCTTCGAGAAAGATTAGGGTAAGTTGCCGAGTCGGGCAAAGGATGAAGCCCCTTCCTGCAAATTCCATTGAAAATCTGATGTTGGGGGATCTCACCTTTTTTTAACACCTTTGTTTCGCTTCTTCTTTGTACTGAGCGTGCTGATTTGCTCTGACTGCACGTTGTTAAAAGTGTCCTTCCCCCTGTAAACTCCAGCTGTTCAATTTCTATAATATCCTGAGATTCCGTACACTTATGTAAACCAGATGAAGGATGCTCGCACAAATTACATCCGATTGCTCTGATTTAGAATTTGGATAGCAAGTTTAATGTTGTACCATTAATAAAAAGTAACATTTTTAAGTAAGAAATTGGAGAATCTCAGCCACCTCCAATGATCTTACTGTTAGGGCTAGATCTATCACATATAGGGGGTGAATAGGTGTATTTAAAGAATATTGATATAAAATGTGAAATTAAAATGATCAAGATAGAAATGATGAAAAATGAGACAAAGTCTCAATCGTGTGCAGTATAGTCTCAGATGTTGTAAATAAGAGATAAAAGATAGAGAAATTTGCACACGAATCTTATAGCGATTCGGCTTAGTTCAAGCTTACGTCCACTCTCCATGCTAACAGCTTACTGGTTGGATTTCAATAATGAATCAATGAAAGGTTACACTGAGTGATGCTTCTCAGATGATAGATCACATTATCTCACACAATCACTTTTTTTTAAGCATATTAAAGATTACAATATTAATGCTCACGGGAGACAAGTGTGTATGACTAAAGCTCTTTTCAAAGACTCTTGATCTTTCTCTTTTCTTCAGTACCATGGTCTCTTTTTATACTCCTCCACATCTAAACTAGCCGTCGAACAATCTTAGAGGAACACTCTCTAATTAACCCATTAGACGAGATTGTATCAAGAAAATTATGTAGCCATTGAGTGAGATAAAATTAGAATCTCCATTGATTTAATCGCTCATACAATCTGAAATTAGGTTTCCATAAGTAGATTTTTTTTGTTTGGAAAGCTTGTCTTGTTTTTGAAGAGATTGTCAATCAATCTAAGATATTTTGCGTTGATAATACCGTTGCAAAACTATCTAGAAAATTGATCTTTAATCAATGATCTTCTATATGTGGAATCCAAGTCAGATTACCAGCCGTTTTAAAAGATATGACCGTTGTATTATGAGTCTGAGGTGCTAAGATGTTATCGCTAGAGTTTGAATATATTTCTCACATGTTATCGTCAAAGTCTAAGCTTCCATTTTCTGATCCCTCCAAGTGTATTGGTTATTGCGGCTCTACCTTACTATTCACCTATCCAAGGTCTTTCCAAGCTTTATCGAACTTCCCGTTCTTGGCTTATTCACCTTCTACTCAAGTCCCTCCGGCTTGTAGACACCTCTATGCTCAATGCTTTGTTCACCATTGAAATTCATAACCTTCAGACTTTCTGATATAACCGTCAGACGTTCTGACATAACCTTTAGACGTTGCAATATAACATTTAGATGTTATGATATCACCCTCAGATGATCTGATATAATCCTCATCTGCATAATGGCTCGTGCATCTTTCACTTGGTTCTACTTAACCAATAAGCACATTAGTAGCATTTGATTATTTTGTTATTTTGAAAACATCATAAGAGATTTTTCCTGACAATCTCCCACAATTTTATAATGACAAAACAATATCTGAATATGCAAATGTATAAACACATTTCAAAGATATTGAATTGTGTATACATGAAAAGTAAGAGTAATTTGCTTATCTTCCCAAAAATAGGAGTTCAGACGAGGGCACAAAAAGCATGAAATGCAATCTCCATATTTTTAAATATATTCAAAGAATATAATACAAGTTAGGAGATAACAAATAAATTGAGCATAACATTATATATAATCACGACTTAATATAAACTCAAATGCATATTCATATTCTCTCCCCCTTTTTGTCATAATCAATAAGCGATACTAATGGAGAGAGTATTACGTAGAGAATATGCAATGCAGCACATGTTCACATAATATTTTCAGAAATGTATGAGGCATGAAACACATTGTTTAGAAACATCATCTCCTACATTCTGAGATGAACATAGCTCACATGTTCAATCATCAACAAATATATATCAAGAAGTACTGATAAATTTCACTTTCTTTTTGTCATAATGAAGTGATAATATAAAGAGATTTGTTAATCACAAAAAGTAATTGAAATAGAAGATGTACTAACCAGATCATATAGAACTTAGAAAGTTCTAACACACATTTACTTTTTCTTCCACAGTCGAAATAGAAATCAAGATTAAAATTGACATTTGCTCAACCTTATCATGATTTTCCCATGCTCGATCAATGCTTCCCCTCAATTTGTTGCTTCTTTGAGATGATTTTGGTTCTCTCCCTTTCTTTTGCAATTTTTCAATTTTGCTTTTCAAAACTTTCCTTTTCTCCCCCTGTCATCAAGACAACTTTTGCGAATAGCTTTTATCAAGCTTGTGCATGTTGATCATAATGTTTCTCCTTTATTTTCCTTGTATCAACAACATTCGCATTATTCGATTGCATCTTTGAAATTCGAGAAAGAAATTTGTTTCTTCAACCAAGCTCATCTTGAATTCGATCTGCATAAACTCAACATACTTTTTGCACAAATTTGCTGTTAAAGATATAATATCTCAATAATTATATTGTGCTTTTTCTATCGAATAGATTAATTTGAATAGCATATAAAAGAGTGTCAAATATTTCAAACTGTAGCTACTCAACCTTTCATCCGACGTATTAAAAGCTTACTCAATAAACCTCGAGATACCTTCGATAATTTTGTGCAAAGAGGAGAATTTTTTATTCTTCGAGAATAGTGCATAATTTTTCCTCCTCTATTTGGATCAAACTTCATATGGAAAAATTCTTTTGCTGCCTGCAAATTCTTGTTAGAGAGATTGTAATCTTGTAAAAAATAAAATTAGGAGTGCTCACGTACATACCTTCCTCCAATTTGCGAATCAAACTTGCCAATTGTAATATTAACTCTAAGAATATGGCAATTGTATCCATGTATGCAATGATTTCTTTTCAAAATATATTCCTTAAGCATAAATATCAAATGCATATGAAAATATAACACTAACTCTCTATGCAAAAGAAACGTGAATGTTTCAAGCATCAAATCTAGGTGGAATCCAAGTCAGATTACTAGCCGTTTTAAAAGATATAACCGTTGTATTCTGAGTCTGAGGTGCTTAGATGTTATTGCCAGAGTTTGAACATATTTCTCACATGTTATTGTCAAAGTCTGAGCTTCCATTTTTTGGTCCCTCCAAGCGTATTGGCTATCGTGGCTCTACCTCACTATTCACTTATCCAAGGTCCTTCCAAGCTTTACCGAACTTTCCATTCCAGGCTTGTTCACCTTCTATTCAGGTCCCTCCGGCTTGTAGACACCTCTATGCCTAATGCTTTGTTCACCATTAAAACTCGTAATGTGACATCCGAAAATTTCTGCATTATATTTATAATGCATAGGAGGTCGTAGACGATATATATAGCATGTGAAAGTCTTAATTGAGTATTTTGTGTAGAATTCGCAGAGGCCAAATAGTATTTTACGTATCTGTAACTTTTTCGTAAATATTTTCGTCAGGATCAAATTGACGAATGTGTGTTTTCGGATTGATTTTATAAAGTAACAACGAAATGCGCGACGTCGCGTTGTTTGATTTCGGAGGCCGAAACGCTTTGAATTTTCATATTGAATGAGCGTCAAATTTGAAATTTATTGAGTTATATACTTTCTTGCGTTCGGTATACTTTACCAAACATTTTGACGTATTCAAAATATTTTTCGAATTTACTAAGGTTTAAAACGGACACTGATTTTCCTCAATTATGCACTGATTATTTAGTTTACGTACTGATTTACAAAATATCTTATTTGAGACCATAAAGTTTAGCCAAATGTCACATTTTCAATTGCCCACGATTCATGTGATTTCCACCAAGTATTTCTAACTCAAGCTATTATAACTTTTAACCAATGGTCATTTTATTCTTATCTTCTTGACTCAAGAAGACTTTTACAACCATTCCTTTGGTCATGTACTTTATTCTCCAAAAATGCTTCAAGTTACCCTTCACTTTTTCATTCCCTCTCTCTAACCGAATCTTCCAAGTAAATGAAGAAGACTCCATTTTGTGCTAACAAAGTTTTAACTTTAAGTTTTCAAAAGTTTGCAAGGTGAATCGCTGAAATCTCTTTTTATCTTGTAAAATTAGTTACTTTTCTTAAAAAAAGATTTAGAGTTTTTTATCTTGTTTTTGATTTTTATTCTACTTTAAAGGTAATCAAAGTTTTGGTTTCTTTGTTCAATCATTTTTGAGGTAAGTGAAAACTCTAAGTACTAAGATAGGATAATCTATTTAGTGCTCTTGACTTGGTTGGTTGAAGTTTGTTAATTTCGGTTGAAGTTTTTGGTGTATACGTGTTTAGTTTTCAACCATGTTTCCTTGACTTGGATTGATGAGTTCTTACTTGTTTCTAAGATGTGTAAATGTAGTCCATGAGATTTGGAAAGGAAAATATGGAAGAGAGTGAAAGGAATGAAGAAGTTGATTTGAAAATGTTAAAATCTAACAAAAGAAACTTTTTTAGAGACATTGGCTTATCTAAGGTGAAGTTGCCGAAGAAAAGTTGCTAAAATGAAGTTGCCGAAACCAATATAACCGAATGTGTTTTCACCAAATGTATTCGAGGCGAAAGTTAGCATTTTTCAGCAAAAGTCAATATTTTGACCAAAGTCAACCAAAGTCAACATTTTTTTACCAAAGTCAACATTTCTCACCGAAGTTAACATTTTGTACCAAAGTCAACATTTGTGACCGAAGTCAACATTTCTCACCGAAGTCAACATTTTTGACCGAAGCCCACATTTCTCACCGAAGTCAACATTTTTACCGAATTTAACATTGTTGCTAATTTTCTTTAAATATATATATATACACTTGATTTTAAAGGATTATTTAATTGTATTAATCATTTGAGAGTTGACAAAAGATAAGTAACTTAGTATTAATTATATAAGTGATGATTGGATCAAAGAATGAGGTGAATTGTGTGGGAATTGATACAACGTTACTCGATTTATTAGTGTTCATGTAGCCACATATAAGAATGTACCATTTGCTCGTAAAAGATGATGAGCATGTCAGTGTTATTACTTGAATATGTGAAATTAACGAAAGCTGCAAGGTGACCATCTCGATGTTTCTCTTCTCTTGGGTCATTAGAAATGCGACGTCTCAGGTCGCGTCGTCGACCTATTCATTTTATCTTTTGATTTACGCATGCGAAAGGGAAAATAAACACCCGACACCAAGGATAGCAGGAAAACAGCTAAACTAAAATACATTTTATTAATAAACTGGTTAACCCTGAGAAGTGTATAATTACAAGCCCTTACATCGAGGCTCGAGTTAACCTATCTCCTCTACGCAAAGTCACCTTCAACTGCACCCGATGACTTTCCAGCCTAAGGTCTTGAAAAACGGTTAACAACAACGAGTGAGATAAAATCTCAGTAAGTTAACCGCCTAAGCCTCGCGTAGGATGCAAATTCACCTAGGGCTTGCCCTAAACATGCAACTTAATGTCGATGGCAGATCAATAGCGAGCAACTCTCGCTCTACGCAACCTATCACAGGCTCGAGACTCAATTTCACACCAAGCCATCAACAAATCACAGGCATTATTACCTCGCCTTAGTACATGCACACGCCCTGCAAGTTATCAGTTATAATAGCATTCTAAAACAATGCATCAGCCAAGGCATGTAATCAAATATAATTTCATTTCTTGTACACAATGCATCCTAACGTGTTCCAATTATTGTGACCGCTCTCAAGCATCCGGGTCACAAATCATCTGGGCATCCAGGTCACAAATCATCTGGGCATCCGGGTCACAAATCATCCGGGCATCCGGGTCACAAATCATCTGGGCATCATCCCCAATCACCATTGAGGGTCAGTATACTTTTGTGATCACACGAGTACACAGGTACACTAATTTTATAATGCCACTATAATCCATGCTCATGCCATCACTCGTCGTCACCACCCGCGTAAAGTTCATGCCTCAGGTGTGCGACGTCGCCACAACCCACGTAAGGTTCACGCCTCAGGTGTGCGACAGTTGGCATCGTCAGGCTTAACTATAACCCGCGTCAACACGCATCAGGGTAGCCCGCGTAAAACGCCTCAGGCTCAATTCTTAACCCCGCGTAAACACGCCTCAGGGTAGTAATTCTTAACCCCACGTAAACACGCCTCAAGGTTGGTTTCATCAAACTATCATGAAAATGCCATATTTTCCGTACTCAAGCCATGATCGTGCTCACATATAAAATATTGCCATTTTCACAATAAAATTCGCACGTGATCACATCGACGTGCTTTTTATGCCAAACTTTGCATGCCTCACTTTTCAAGCCTAGCAGATTATTCGACAACATAAAATTCAGCATTCGAGCACATCGCCACATCAATTACCAATGCCGTATTAAAAGTACATTATTTTCTAGTAAAATATTTTTAGGCACATGGAAGGTTAATTCTACGGCCAATCTCATCATAAACATGTCTAGCATAATCAGCATAAAATTCTAATCATTAACTCAACTCAGGTTAATTAACCCAACCATGGTTAATTAACCTAACCAAGATTAGTTTAACCTAACCAAGATTAACTATCTTAATCAAGATTAGCATAATCTAACCAAGGTTAACTATCTTAACCAAGATTAACTTAACCTAACTATAGTTTAGACAAATTAACCATAGTTAAGATTCTAATTGTATCTTAACTAACACTAAGTGCAATTAGTAACTTAATTAAGGATTAGGGGGTAAACTCACTGTTTAACAGCGAGACTACCACGGCGATGACGGCGGCGACGGCGTGAAGACGGTGATGGTGGCGGCTCAGCTACGGCGCATAGACGGAAAATGGGTATTTACGGTGGCTCGATTCGGCTCGGCACGGCGCGGCTACACGACGATGTACGGCGGCAATGGCGCCCCGAACGGCCCCAAGAGCGCCGCTTGAGCTTGGCAAAGGTGTGGTATGGCTTGAGGGTTTCGGCAGCAAGATTTGGGAGCCAAAACAAGAAGGAAAAGTGGAGAAAATGGAGGGGAGATGGGGAGCTCCGAATTTGAGAGAAAAAGAGAGAAATAAAGAGTGAAAGAGAGAGAGTGAGAGTTGTCTTGCCTTTTTGTCTTCAAGTTGCATTATTGTCCCTCAATTAATACAATTTCAATTCTTATCCAATTTGGCTTTTAATTTCAAGACAACTTGAATTATTGTCTTCTAATAATTCAAGACAACTTACCTAATAATTTGACAAGAAAGAAAGGGACAAGGAGAGAGAGAGAGAGAGAGAGAGAGAGAGAAGACCAAGCAAGCCCTTAATTATTTTTGTCTTTCATCCAATAGATTTTTGTCCAAAAAGTCCAAGCTTTTGAAGGGCAAAATGGTAATTTCCGCCCTCGGCACTATTCAAATTGACCGGCACTACTCAAGTGGGCTTGACACTATTCACATGGGCTTAGATTTGAATTTGACGGGCCTAATGGGCTAAAAACCCAATAGGTTCTTAAAAAGGGCCAAAAATAGGCTTTGGGAGGGAGGGGGGAACTGTCATCTTCCATTATGGGCCCTCTTGAAATCCGAAAATCATAATAAGTAGGTCCGTCGGTTTGTGCCCAGCCCAAAACGTCTCTTCATTCCATAATTTTCGGCTTACTGTCTTTTCTGCGAAAATTCAGGGTTTGTTTGCAGAAATTTGAAGTCGTTTTTGTGGGTTAAAACGATGACGTCCTTAGCGCGCCGATTCCTTTAAATATAAATTTTGGCGCTTTGATTTCACCACTCGCGCCTCGGCCGAGTGGTATCCGGGAATGAAACTAATGGTCCGATCCTGGGTTCGAAACTTGGATGCGGCGACTTCGGTTGCTCCGGTTGCCCCTTCTCTCTTACTCGCGCGCCGTTTCCATTAGATAAAAATTTTGGCGGTTCTGTCTCACCGTTCGAACTTCAGTCGAGTAGTAAGAGGCGGTATAGTCCGAAGTCCCGAGTTCGAAACTCACAGGCGACGGCTTCGGTTGTTTCTCCTCTGTTATTCGCGTGCCGTGTACTTTAAATAAATCCTTTGGCGTTGTTATCCCAACAATCGTGCCTTAGCCGAGTGGCAAGCGCATGAGACACGCACGAGACAGCGGAGGTCTGCGATTCGAAACCTGCGAGCGACGGTCTCTATTTTCATTTTCTTCTTTTCTTTTCTTTTCTTTTTATTTTTGCACAAATATAACTAAAAATCCGATCATCCCCGTTTCCAATTGAATTTCGAGAATCATCTTTTGATTAATCCAAACAGTCAAAATTCGGGATATCACGGACCCATACTTAGCTCTTAATCCTTTATGGTCCAATACTCTTCATCGGACTATAATTCATGGCTCAAGTCCATCAGATGTTATGGAGTAACATATCTAAATGTTATTCTCTGCACCTTAAACTGATGAGCCAGAAATCAGGATGTTATAGGTGGGATGCTCCGTGGAGTGTTACGGGGATGTCTCAAGAGTTTCGAGATGCCCCATTGAGAGGTGGAATGCCCCGTGGAGTGCTACGGGATGCCTCGGGAGTTTCGAGATACCCCATTAAGAGGTGGAATGCACCGTATCGGATATTACGGGATGCCTCGAGTGTTTCGAGATGCCCCATTAAGAGGTGGGATGCACCTTATCGAATACTATGAGATGCCCCGCGAATTGGAAAGTTCCGTGAATCGAAAAGTAAAGAAGAATTGAATATGATAATTGAATACATGATGTACATTCATGACGCATGCCCATGATGAATAAGATGAATACTTTATATTTGATGCATGACCATGGTGCATGTCCACTGATGAATAAGAGATGGTATGTATATACTATGACGTGGTGAGTCATTCGCATGTACTTAGTAGGCAATCTCAAGTAAGGTTGTTATTGATTTTCCATCAACATAAAAAGGTAAGATTTTCATGTGCTTGTCACGCAAAGGAGTTAGAAACGTTTGATTGCATGTTGATTATTCCAGGTTGAGTGGTGGATGGATTTCCTACCTTAGAATTAGAGATTTCATTTACTAGACCTTGGCTCATTCCTTTTTTTTTTTTTTTTTTTTTCAGATATGTAGGATGGTTCTCTGGATATTGATTTGAACGGGGACGAGGTGATGAAGGAGGCCATCGACTCAAGAGTCAAATGATGGTTTCGTATAGGCAGACTTTTGATGACGTAAGAGTATAGTGTGAGGATAGGACTTTGATCTCTTCCCAGGACTATATAAATTATATCAATCTTAATATGATATTGTGAAATGGTAATATAGATACTTTTATGAGAAAGATGCACATGTATGCTTTTGAGCTCATGCGATTTTTTATACGGGGTGGTTGTGAAAGGTAGAAAGATTTTTATAACGCTTTCGTATGACAAGAATTTTAAAGTATTAATTATATGAGATAAAGACACGTGTAGTGCTTGACGTTATGGGGGGTCACACGTAACCTTCAGACTTTCTGATATAACCATCAAACGTTCTGACATAACCTTTAGACGTTGCAATAGAACATTCAAATGTTATGATATCACTATCAGATGATCTAATATAATCCTCATCTGCATAATGGCTTATGCATTTTTCACCTGATTCTACTTAATCAATAAACACATTAGTAGCCTTTGATTATTTTATCATCTTCAAAACATCATAAGGGATTTTTCCTTACACTTACCAACGTAAACGCCGAAATGTCTGTGGTTGTTTAACAGTGCTTTAGTTGAAAATGGGGAAAACGTAAACCACAAGTAGGCCAAACCAATTGGTTGATTCTTTTCACTCCCAAATCAAAACCAAACTGATGAACCTTGGTTTGATTTCGTCTGGATTATGTTTTCCTTAGACACCCCAAGGAAACGTTTCTCTTCTTGTACGACTAACCTAAATTTACTTTAGGAGCAAGGTGTTGTGAAAAACACTCGATCGAACAATAAAATAAACACAAAAAAGAAATAAATTGAACACTGAATTTGCGTTATTCGGTTGACGTGACATACTCCATGGATTGTCCATCCAGCGATCTGCTTGCTTGTCCTTACTCCACGGATTGTCCATCTAGCGATACACACAAACGAGTCACCTATATCCAATCGTCGCTTGTCCAAATTTGGCCTCCCCTTTCCTCACATTCCTCTTCGCCAAAACGAACTTCCGATTTCGAATTCTGTTCCTAGGGGAGCAATTACTTACCAGATTAGGGTTATCGGAGACCAATTTCTGCGGCTGCTGCGACCATCCATACATAGCCAATCTACAACCCCAAAAAAAAAAGGGCTTCCAAACAGAAATGACTGATTCAGCCAATCGAGCTTGAGAAGGAGGGAGGGCCTTTGGGAGGGCCGATGTTGGGGATCAGCTTCTTCCACGCGCGTCGGCCGTCTCTGCCGCTGGGACATCCACAGAGCCGGGGATGCAGATTGCATCGAGAGTCTCCTCAAAGAAAGACTTCATCGTCTACAAGTCACAGAGACCGCATTAAAGTGAATCGAATGGTCAGACTATAAGACACAAAAGTTAGATATAGTCGAAACGAAATCAGCTTCCCGTTTCCACAATACAGTTATTGAAAAAGCTTCGTCTTGGCCATATAAGAAACGGATGATTCATCACACCCGGCGACATTCCAACAGCAGAGAAGCAGGAAATCTGCTTCCAAATGCTAATGATGGCTTTGCAGCAATATATACTATACGCGAGATCTTGTATGTACCCATGACAGATCCTCTCGGCGCTGGACGACTCTCCACGAGGTAACATAAGTGACCTCTACAATGCCCATAGTTGATGTTTCAGCTATATATGGCCTAGACTAATGGATCTTAAATTTTTCCAATGGTGTTCTTCTAATTCCAAGCTCGGCGTCATGTGTGAACAGAGTTCTTCATGATTACTCAAATTTCTCTTTGTTGTTGATCAGGTTTAATGCAGAAGGCTAGGGACTAAAAAATTTGCATTGCATTGAATTTATTATGCTTTGGTTCGGTATTCTGGTTGCTTGCTGTCTGAAGTTCTGAACTAGTGTCCGATTTGCTTTGATGAGATTAATTTGCACATTTGTCGCCAAGGAACGAAGCTACTACATTGAGCTTGGACGATGTTTTGAACTTTATTAACTCTATCCGTTGAAATTTTAGGGCGGAAACCGATGGAATCTTGCAATTAAGTAAACATGAAAGAAATAAACAAGGAATGATAATAAACACAAGAGATTTACGTGATTCGATTCGAATGTTGGCACTTACATTCACAGGGAAAGCTAACAGCAAATTATCAACTATAATTGGATAATCACAGAGTTACAATGGCTCATAACTCGAATATTTTCCACACTTAAATTAAGCCCAAAGCAAATTCACAAGTAATATCTCATAATCTCTCACAGAAAATTAAGAAAGAGAAAAAGAAAAAAGAAAAATACCGATGCTCCTCTTGTTTGCTGTGAACCAAGAACGTTCTTCACGTTCTTTTCTTCTGCGTCCGTACGGCTCGTCTCCAGGAAAAGAAAAAGGAACCGATGGAGTCTTCTCTTCCCTCCTGGACGTCTCGTGCAGCAAACCTCTGCCGAATAGGAAACCCACGCCCTTTCTCTTTTCTTTTTATTGACTTTTTCTTTTCACTGCCGCAGACGGACCGTAAAAAAAAAAACAAACCTAAGCTTTTATTTTAATTCCTCTTATCACTTCCCTGGGTCCCACAAGTGAATATAGAATTAGAGAATATACATGTGGCCCCTTCATTTAATTCGCCCGATAGAAGTTCCAGTGCAAACCGATCTATATCCGTAAACGGTCTAAACTCGAAACATAAATTTAACAATTTCATCGGGTGATGTTTGAAGAAAATAAGTTGTCAATGTCTGAAGAGAAGTTGTGAGGCCTCTTGTTTATTGTAAGCCTCGGCTTTTGTTCTTATTCATCAGGAAAGATTAGAACCTGCAAGACAATGAAAAAGAGAAATGTGAATGAGGCTAAAGATCCGACAAAAAAGAGAGAGGCTAAAGCTGAAATTAGAAACTATCAAATATATTTTGAGTTTGAGCCGAACGAACTCGACCCGAATTGAATTGCGTATAAAGTTCAAAACCCAATCAGCTGGAATAAGGAAGTTGTTTATACGTTGGAATCGGCTTTGATAATTTCTCACGTTTAATTTATTTGAGAAAATGAAGGCACTTCAAGTTTTTATTTGAAATAAAGTCTACTTCACGTCTTTATTTAAGAAAATGAAAACACTTTAGATTTTTATTAGGAATTTTCCTTTGTCCAAGGTGCAATTAAAATCCACTTCACGCCCTTATCTTTCTTGATCTTGAGTCTACCATATGAGGATGCTTGATAGTGACAAGTGGTGTGACGATGAGCGATGACAATGCTTGAATGAGAAGAAAGGTTAAAGATAAAGAAGAAATGCTAAAGTGTGATAAGAAATATAATTTACATCATTAACAACAGCCAAAGATAAAGAAGAAAGGCCAAAGTGTGAATAGAAAAATAATTTACATCCCCGACAACAGCCAAAGCGCTCCGGTTCTCATGCCATGCCTTCGATTCACATTCCCGCGAGTTTCTCGCGGGCTCCTCGTGCTCCATACCGACCTCAGCTCGAGTCCTGTCGCTTCCAACTCCCATCAGATAAAACTACATTGCTCGACACTCGATTGCATGAAGCAAGACGTACCATCCTATCTTGATCGTAAAGAAATCTCAAGGTACTATCGACTCTCTGCCCTCAAATGGTCACCTTTTCTGTTTTATTATGTTCTCCGGTTTTGCATATTCATTGTTGCCTTTCTGTCATGCTCATGCTGACTAAGAACATTTCCTTCCAGGATCTGGTGTGATAGTGAGGATCAAATGGGAATTAAGGAAAATCTCGCAGAAGCCCAGAGGTTATGGATGAAACTCAATCTCCGAGTGGCGATCCTTGCGAGCCTATGTCTGCAAGCCTTTCTTCTCTTGTTTGCACCCATTCGAAAGAGGCGGTCCAGCGGGTGGATCTCGATTCTCTTGTGGTTTGCTTACTTGGTTGCCGACTGGGTCGCCGTCTATACCTATGGACTCATTTCCAAAGCCCAAATCAGTGGGAGTACTTCAGACTCCCATGTTGATGTATCTGGTGACCTTTTGGCTTTTTGGGCTCAGTTGCTTCTGCTACACCTCGGAGGACCAGACACCATAACTGCTGTCGCGCTCGAGGATAATGAGCTGTGGGGTAGGCACTTGCTTACTCTCTTATTACATCTGTTCATTGCGTGCTTGGTGTTATACCAATCCCTCCCCAGTAACAAGCTAATTGTCCCAGCCATCCTCATGTTTATTGGAGCAAGCATTAAATATATAGCGCGAATACGTACTCTGTATCTTGCAAGCGTCCGTATATTCCGTGGTTCCTTGCTCCCACCTGCTGATCCTGGGCCGAACTATGCCGAGATCATGGAAGGACACATTGCTCAGGAGGAAGCTAGTATAGCCTCGTTGCTGACAGCCCGACATCATTTCCCTCATGTAGGAGCGGAAGGTGAAAAAATTTTGGACGACAGAACAGTGATAGAAGGGGCGTTTTCTAACTTCACAACCTTCAAAGGCATCCTTGTGGATCTCATCTTCAGCTTCCAGAAACGCGACGATAGCATGCGATTTTTCAGCAGCAGAACTGCAAAGGATGCTTTTCGGGTCATTGAGGCTGAGCTCAACTTCTTTTATGATCATCTTTATACCAAGGCCGCCATTGTTCACTGTACATCAGGGTACATTTACCGAGCCATCTCAGTTGGCTCCATTCTTGCTGCCTTTGCAGGTTTCTATCTCCAGAACAAGCATAGTTATCACGAATATGATGTACAGATTACATACGCCTTGCTCTATGGGGCTACTGTCCTGGAATTTGCAATCCTTGTTATGATCGTTTGCTCTGACTGGACAGTTGCAAAAATGGGGACATCTGAGAAACATTGTAGAAGTTTGTTTCAAGGAAGCATCTTCATTGAGTTCCTCCTCAAATTCAAATCTGAAGGTTCCCCGTTTGCATTGCATATACTAAGTGACAGATGGTCTAAATCTGTCTTCCAGTACAATTTGATAGATTCTCGGCTGGGAAGGTGGCCAAAATGGTTTGAGAAACTGCTAGATCCTCGGTTGAGAAAGTGCCCAAGATTGATTGAGGAACCCCTTAGTCTCCTCCCTCTGGGAGAATGGCTTGATGACTTCAAGTCTTCACGAGTGAAAAAATACGATGAAAAGTTAGGTGAACTGATTTTCGATGAGGTGAAACGGAAGGCATCATTTGCAGATGATTTGCGAAGCATAAAAGAGATGTGTGCTGCTCGAGGTAAATGGGCTCTGGAGAATACTAAAACAGGGCGAGATTGCAAAGACTTGTTTCCATTCATATCTGATGTCGATTATGGTGAGAGCCTTTTACAGTGGCACATTGCCACCGAACTCTGCTACAACACTGACCCTGATGGAAGTGCAAACGACCACCACCGTAAAACCAGTAAGGTCTTGTCAGATTACATGCTTTATCTTATGATCAAGCAACCTAATATGATGTCTACAGTGGCTGGGATTGGCCAAATAAGGTTCCAAGACACTTGCGCTGAGACGGACAGGTTCTTCGATAAAAAACTCTTCGATGAGAACAAAACGAACATAACGAAGAAATATGCCTGCCAACGTCTCCTTTCTGTTCCTACAGAAGTGAAGCCAGCTGCGGTTAAAGGAGACAAAAGCAAATCTGCGCTTTTTGATGGGTGTATTCTCGCAAAAGAGTTGGGGAAATTTGGGGAGACCAAATGGGAGATCTTGAGTGAAGTATGGGTGGAAATGCTGGCGCATGCTGCGATTCATTGCCGACCGTACGTGCATGCTCAACAACTTAGTAAAGGAGGAGAGCTTGTCACCTTGGTTTGGTTATTGATGGTACATCTTGGCTTGAGCGAACACTTCCAAATAGAAGGGGATACCACTTATGCTTCGGAGGCCTGACGGACAGTTGCTGCGTCAGGCGAAAGACGAGGCTCCTATGTGCAAAGTCCATTGAGAATTTCATGGTAGGAATTTACGCCTTTGTTTTCTTCTTGTAGTAGAAGTGCTTATTTGCTCCGACTGCACGTTGTTGAGCGTCCTTCCCTGTAAACTCTGACTGTTCAATATCTCTAATATCCTGCGTTTCTGTTCTGTGCACTTCTTTGAACCAAACGAGGGGAAGCTCGCACAAATTGCATCCAATTGCACCGTTTGATGTTCGCGTCGCAAGTTTAATGTTGTACCTTAAATAGAAAGTAACATTATTATGTACAAATTAGAGAATATCTGTTGCTTCGTTTAGTACATATTCTTCATATGGATGAACATTACCAATATAAATGCTGAAATTTCCATGGCTGTTTTAACAGTGTTCAGGTTAAAATGGGGAAAAGTAAACCAAAACTAAGCCAAACCAATTGGTTTATTCTTTTTACTTCCCCAACCAAAACCAAACTGATGAACCTTGGTTTGATTTCGTCCGGATTATGGTTTATGGTTTCCTTCTAACACCCCCAAGGAACGTGCTTCTTCTTGCACAACTAAGCTGAATTTACTACAAGAGCAGGGTGTTGCGAAAAACCCGCGGTCGAACAATAAAATAAACATAAACAGGAAATAAGTCCACTCACGTTGTTCAGTCAATGTGACTTAGTCCACGGAGAGAGCATCACATGATTTGACCATTAACCAAGCGATGCAATAGATATTATAACCACACTCAAGTCAATTCAAATGCTCTCATTATTTTTCAATCCCCAATTTTACCCAATAACTTACCCGATGTTTAGCCATCATAATTACTTGCAAAATAATCTCTCTCAATCTCACAAAGTAGTACACGAAATCTTACCCTCAAGATTTAATCGGCTTCAACTCCCTTGGATTGCTTGAGGGTGTAATTCATGAATAAGTCGTACCTTTAGTACCCAAATTGCACACGCAAGGTACATCACTATGGCCGTCTTCTATAGTCCTCGACTTTGTTAGCACATCACATCCGAGAGTTGCAAATCAAGCCGCATTTTCGTGCACTATTGCATTAGGTTTCGTTCACAGGCTCAAATTCAAGACATATTGTAAATCTCTACCTTGACTCAATGTTTAAGTTAAGTCACAATCACTTCGCTAGAATTGCTACTCTCCCACGAACCCTCACGGGCTCAATCGCCATGGAGATCTTCCAAGTCCAAGCTGCACTTGAATTTCACCGTAACCGTGGACCTTATCAAGACACGAACTCTACTTGCAACATTAATCGCTAGCCAAGAATTCACAGACACAACCACCATCTCCATTGGCTCTATAGGTGGAGCCTTGTCGTCTATGTCAATTACTACGCAAGTACCATCTACCTCAGGAGTTTTTTGCTGCAACTCCATCTTGAGCTGAAAATTGTCCAGATTTGCATAAATATTGCCACAATCACTCTCGCCCAAGTATTGGAGATTCATCAATTGTAACTTCTCTACTAACAATAGGTAAATTTAATTATGAGCACTACAACCGATAGCCCCGCTCAATTTGTACATAGCTTATAAATATGCACTTTCTTACTGTCCCATCAAGTTTATCATAACTCACTCGAACATAACATTGGTACCAAATATTATAAGAACAGAATAATCAACAACTTTACATAATTCGTTTAATAGCTCCAAGCAAGACTCCATGCTACTATAAGTCTACTACATATGCTTGATCGTCTTACTAGTTTTTTATTTTATTTTATAAAAGCTCTTAATTATTTGATCCTAACAACGGCATCAAACTAGTGCCTCAACGCAAACACCCAAGTCCTTCTTGACCGGCTCTAATCACATTAAATTAAGCTCTATCGTTTTATTCGATCAAAAATACACGATAGTTTGATGAAGTTTTTGAAATCCCTCTTAATTAGGATGATACTTCTTTGTCTCTCTAATTAACCAAAAGAGATCTGGTTCTTCGGTATTCAGTTGCCCTCACAAAGCCTCTACTGTATATCTGAACAGCTAAACATGATTGCTGCTACTACGTTCACCTCTTTTTGGCAAGTGTGGGGAAAAAATTAGACTACTTGTCCTAAGAACCCGATGATTCCTTCAAAAACAACAAAAACAATGTGAAATTGCATATACCAGGTGATAGACAAAATAACCATGACCACTTGTTTGATTATACAGTACTTAATCACAAGTGGGACATGGGATGACAGTGCAGACACCACCTCCCAAAATAGCTGTAAATCTCTCTCCTTTTCCTATCGTCTTTGGAATTAAAAGAACTCTGAGAGAGCTGTTGCACAAACAAAAGAATGATTATGCATATAACACCTCTTGTTCTCTTTCCTTGTATGGAGGAGGCAGCCCATCTCGTATATTAGCGAAAGGGTTTTCTGAACCGGACGGAACCTCAGCAATAGGTGCGTCCAACACAGAGTCGGGAATTGCATCGAGTGTCTCCTCGAAGAAAGACTTCATCGTCTACAAGGTCCAAAGACCGCATTAAAGTTAATCGAATGGTCAGGCTAAAAGACACAAAAGTTTGATATTATCGAAACGAATAGCCTAATGTACAAACGTACTGTGCAATGCTGGAATGCTGCATCAGCTTTCCGCTTCCACAAACCATTTCCAGGCTCCGAATGGAAAAGACCAAGCAAAGGCTGCAACATGTTAAAAATAAAATTGTCGAAAAAAGCTTCATATTGTCCAAATAAAAAACAGATGATCTATCACACCTGGCAACATTCCAACAGCAGAGAAGCAGGAAATCTGCTTCCAAATGCTAATGATGGCTTTGCAGCAATAATACTATATGTGAGATTTTAAATTTGTCCATTACAGATCCTCTCGGTGCTGGACTACTCTCCACCAAGGTCACACTCACATAAGTGACCTTTACAATGCCCATAGCTGAAACATCAGCTATAAACGGCCTAGACTAATGGATCTTAAATTTTCCCAACAGTCGCATGGTAAAGCAAAGGCCACTAAAATCCACCCCTAGAACACTACAAAGAAGAGAGTATCTAGTTGAACCATTTCCTCCATCCATACCTTCGCCACATCACGCACAGTTGGTTTTTTTCCATATATCCCAAGAACAGCATCTCCATAAACTTCATACTCTTTAAGGACCTGATAATTGGAAAATTGTGAGGAGGGAGATACTCAAAGCAAACAGGACGCAGTGACTAAGCAGATAATAATATCCAGCCACATGTACAACTATACCTGACGGCGCGTGACACCATTGCTTGGAACACCATAAACAGCGCTATCTACATATGCCAAAGTCTGCCATGGGCTGTTAAAATTTATAATCAATTTCAAATCACTGATCAAATTTTGCAACCATATAGCGAGCACCGCTCAACTTAGCTAAAGACATAATCAAGTATGATCTACATCGTTGCATGTTATATCATAAAAAAAAATAATACCTTTCTTCAATACCATAAACATTCCCTTGGATTATTCATCCTTTTGCAGTATGGCCCTTAAATTTCAAAGATAAATGGCAAAACTAACTGAAGCAATTAATGCAGAACTGGAAGCACCAATACATAAGAATTTGATAAAGCCCTAGCTGCTAACTAACTATGTGAAGAAATGGATGGACCTATGAAAGTTATTTTTGTTGTGTCATACGTACTTATTATAGGCAGCACGTCCAACCATTACACCATGAGCTCCTTCCAGCAGTGCCGCATTCACCTGTATACACAAATATCCATGAAAAATTGGTGAGTCACGAATGTCATTTCAAATGATGGTGCTAAAAAGTTTTACCAATCAGATGATTACACAAACTCAAAACAAAATGGCAATTTCCCCAGCCTGAGTATCACCAAATCAAGATCTCAATATATCCATGAGCTACCCAAGGTCAGCTTAATTAGTTTGATGTCGATCAAGTTTGAACTGCTAGATAATTAAGTTCCACGCTTAATAATTCAATTGAGTTGAGTTATTAAACTTTTGTTTTCATTACAAAGACATTTAATACATAACAAATTATCAATTATATTGTAGATATGAAACTTGAGTTTGAGCTCAAGCTTGTATTTGGGCTTAACTGAGCCGAGACACATATTTCATAAGATAATTGATCGAGTCTCAATTATTCAATTCGAGTTGAATTAAATTAATAGTCTGTGTCAACTCAACTTCAGCTCCATTATGCCTTAGATACAGACATGAATAAAAACATAATTACAAATCAAACTTTCCATTGAGAATGAGTACATAAACCAATTTCCACATTTATAACAGATTGCTTAAAAGTTGCATTGTATTTAAGCTCCACTTCTCACTTTGACATGCTTGCAGTCAAGCAGAATATATCCTGGATAAACAAGACAAGTAAATCGCTTTGCCTCCTCTTATTGATCGAGGACATGGATCGCCCTGATATAGTGGGCCAATCATTCATTTCTGCTTCCAGGCTCAATAATTCAATCTCAAAATTAACTTGACTAAAGTATGATTTTACCTCATTGATAGAGCTTATGCCTCCATTTATTGTAAACTTTAAGTCTGGAAAGTCACGCAATAGACCGAAAACGTATTCATATCTGCATATGAAAAACTGAAATGATAAGCTGAACATACAGTACTGTTTCCCAAGCACAATAATTAAATCATTTAAGAAAATACTCGGAACAAAAATAACAAACAACATTAAAAAAAGAAGAAGAAAGAAACAAAAAACCAAAGATAGGTTTCCCTAACATATTTCCAGTTACGTACTTGAGAGGAGGAATCCGACGATTGTCAGCAGGGCTAATGCCATTGAGTAGTGCCTTACGAGAATGTATAATGAAATGTCTCGTTGGTGAGAGAGAAGAAACCTTATAAATAAAATCACCTGTAGAGTAATCAAGCACCATAAAGTTAGACATAAAGGCTTCAGGACAGAGAATAGTCATCTGAGCTGATGTCAAGTAGCTCACTTAAAGGATATGATTTTACTGAAAACTATAGTGCGAAGAATTTTAGGGATGTAATGTGGCCAAATGAGGAAAATCAGAATATACCAAACTTATACAGTAGTTAATCATCTTTGCTAAAATGCCCTTGAAAACAGAGTCCAAAAAGAGGAGACAATTGTAGTCAAGAAAGTGTAAATAATTAAATATATGTGAAATTAATATTTCTTTTGGTCCGTAAAAGCATCCCTTTTTAGCTTGACATTACATTGTTCCCAACCAAGGCATTGCAATTGTTCACACTTGTATGAAATAAAGCCATAAGCCATAAGCCATAAGCCTGAGCCTAGCAAAGCAAGTGCTTTGTAGTGGCACTCCCTCTACCTTAACTCTAATCTTATAAGGAAAGCTTGACGAAAAGCAGTTGTAATCCAAATTAAACATCGAATTTCCTCTAAGAACTATCAATAGCTAGATGACTATCCCATTACACACCAAATGTTCAATATGGTCTTCTTTAGTTCTTGAACATTAAGCTAAAGAAGAGACAATATTATGGAAAATAAGTCTTGCATTTGACTTGCTAAGGGAGGAGAAAGTTGGACCTTACAGAGCTCATTGTATGAATCATGGTCATCAACACCAATTCGGCATTTCACACTGACCGGAGAATTTGTTTTGGCAGCAATTACTGACATGGCCTCACCAACAAACTTCCTCGCAGAGACCAACAGTTCTATCAGAACACACCGAAAAACATCCAAAGTAATACCAGTCCAGAACACAAATTAGCATGATAAACTCGAACCTTCGGATCAAGCATGAGACGAACACCAAAGCACCCGTGGCCAGCTACCCTTGGACTAGGACACCCACAACTAGTGAATAAAGAAAGTAAGCATCAAAAGACTAATAGTAAAACATAACAATGAGATCATCAACTAAGAAAAAGAACATTCACTGACTTAAAATTGATCTCATCATAGGAATATGCATTAGCAAGTTCAGTTGCTTTGGCCAGGTTTTCCAAATTGCTGCCTCCGATCTGTAACACTATTGGATGCTGTTCTGGAGAAAAAGCCAAGAACCTATCCTGACCATTATGAAAAGTAGTGGAAACTTAGCTTGTCACCACATAGGAAATTCACCTGCATGATTTACATAAAAGACCACCGGGTAGACTGCTTGTTTCTGCAGTTCACGGATATGAAAATCTTGCCAACTTACCAAGTTATGCTCTTGATAAACAATCGTTTCAGCCGCAAGCATCTCAGTGTAAAGCCATGCATGTTTTGAGATGATACGGGCTAGGGTCCTATAGTGATTGTCTGTCCACTCCATCATTGGAGCAACACTGCCAACAGGGAACCTCATGGATCACTACACTGGAATATGGTTAAAAAAAATAAAAATAAAAAATAGAAAGGGACAAATAGCTAAGCTACCTAAACAAAGGAGGAAAATAATGCCCAGCAACCATTAGAGTTTTTGCATTCGGCTGATGCTTTAGAGCGTCAGCTGATATGTTCCTTGAATTGGCCGGATCCCAACCAAATCGAAATCTGCGAGGGTTTTTAAGGATAATAGAATGAGTAGGAGTAAATGATGTTATCAAAGTATATCCCGCAAACTTCATCATCTCTGTGATCAGATCAAGGCCTGCTCCTTAAGGTACCTATTCAAGAAAAGAGAAGCACTTACACACGGGGGTGTGTGGATGGAGTAAGCTCACTTAAATTCACATATGCCCACTTTCTGCCTTATACAAGCATTTCCCTAAACCGTACATGGCTTATCTCAGTTTTGACCTTCTTCAACTCCAATATCGAGTCTCATCATGCTACAAGATGCATCCTCACTGTTTTTCTTTTCTTTTCTTTTCTTTTCTTTTCTTTTGACAACTAGAAAGGCCAACTAAGAATCTGCGAGAGAGAACTTTCCGAGAATATAACAAATTCAAATAGCAGCTTTGCTTGGAAAAGCAAAGAGACAATATCAAGGAGAACACCCAACGATGACCCAGAAATTCGTTCAGAAGTTCAATGAACCAAAAGTTGGTCCTTTGGAGCACCAAAATACAGCGGCATTTAATCAAACAGCTAGAGAACACTTGTATCCCCAACACCTGAGCTCCCTCGTACGACGCAAACAACCGTGCAAGATTAGAGATGAACGAGACAGAGAATTACATGGTCAATGATATTCTCTCCGGCAACTCCGGAGGAGCTTCGCAGCTTTAGCTTCGAAGAGATGGTGCCCTGACTCCAAAAAGCTTCGGCCTCTACGTTTTCTTCCATACATATATAAAGAACACCATCTCTCTGGCTTGTCTGCGGCCACTAGGCGAGATTCGGTACTCTTGGGCCGGGCCGAGCCGGGCCGTGATGGGCCCTTTCCCATCATCCTAACGAAGCCCATCCACTACAGTTGATCGAGCTGCTCTGGTCATACGTGTGGTGGATACTACCCAAGAAGACCGCCATTTCTTTTTCTTATCATCTCTGGCGATACAGAGAACTTTCCATGGCTAGTCTCAGCTTCAATCCAGCCAGAGTCAGAACCCCTCCTCTACAACCTCACCAACCCATCTCCAATTACGCCTCTTTCCCAAAGTTCACCGACCTCCCTCATCGTACTCCTCGAGGGCTCGCCAAAATCCAGCGACTCGTGCAACGGTTTCAGCTGAGCTCAGTGTCCGAAAGCTCTGTTTCAACGGAGAAGGAGCTCGAACTCGACGAGGAAGAAGGAGGTCAAGAAGATGATGACCCAACAGCAGAACTGAGCTACCTTGACCCAGAAACCGATCCGGAGAGCATATCGGAGTGGGAACTTGATTTTTGCTCGAGGCCCATTCTTGATATCAGGGGCAAGAAGGTGTGGGAGCTTGTGGTGTGTGACAATTCGCTTTCTCTTCAGTACACCAAGTATTTCCCTAACAATGTCATCAATAGCATCACTTTGAAGGACGCTATCGTTTCCGTCAGTGATGAACTGGGCGTTCCTCTCCCAGAGAGGATTCGCTACTTCAGGTAATTTTATTGCATCATGAACAAAACTCACATGGACGTCAGTGGATGTAACCGATCTCGTGCCTATAAAATTCCATGGCCGTGATAACTCTTTTGTTCTGACTGATAACTTTGACTAAAAGCTTTGGTGCGTGGTCTAATAGGTCTCAGATGCAGACAATTATCACAAAGGCATGTAAGGAACTCGGCATAAAGCCTCTTCCGAGTAAGCGGGTGCGTACAATTCGCTAGTTGTTATGGTTCCATTTGTATCTTCATGTTATTCTGTTCACTTTTGAATCCCTTTTGGTGGGAACATACACCGGTAGGATAAGCATAAAGGATTCAATTTTGTCTCCGTTGAAAATGCGAAATGAAGTTGGATGAGCGTATTAAAAGTTCCTAAATTGTAGGACAGATACTAAAGTTCTGACATCTTCTTGACTTCAAGTGAATATGCATGAAGGACAAGAGGTGTAACTGGGGCTTTGTATTGAATAGAAAGCATAGCACATCTATTTGATAGGAGCTTCCTCGTCAGCCATCCTAATGTTCTCTTCACCCCATCCTGCTTTGTTTCGTCTATCTTCACATGCCTTATTTTTAGATAAGTGAAAAGTACTTCAGGATGTGATGGACATGGATCTGTTAACATGTTGCTGCTGCTTCCCTTTTGCTTAATGTGTAATGGATAGTGGAGTTTCAGCTTCTTCCCTTTTTTCTCCCTTTGGGTATTGCTTCTGTGGTTTCCTTGGTATCACATTAGGAAGAAATATTTTCTACACGTTAACTTTTCATGCTCAATATGTACTGACTTTCATTCAGTAATGTTTGTATTTCAGTGTATATCACTACTTCTCTGGCTAGAAGAGCGGTATGAGACGGTGTATACACGTCACCCGGGTTTTCAAAAAGGATCCAAGCCCCTTCTGGCTCTTGATAACCCTTTCCCAATGGAACTTCCTGAAAATTTGTTCGGGGAGAAGTGGGCATTTGTCCAATTACCGTACTCAGGTACGAACCCTTCACTCATAAGTGTCTTCGTGAATTAACATTTTCATGTAAAGGCATTACAATGATCCCTATAGACGCTTGTTGAGATCATAAACGAGGGAGTGTGCTTTGTCTTTATATCGTGACATCCATTGTTTCCACATACGGGCATACACATTTTTGAACTCCTTCAGGTGATGTATTGTTCTCTTTTTTTTGCAGCCGTTTGTGAGGAAATCTCAGGCTTAGACACAAGATATGTGTATGGTTCGGGTCTGGATTTAGATTTATTGGGCATTGAGATAGATGACAATACATTGATACCGGGATTGGCTGTTGCATCTTCACGTGCAAAACCACTAGCAGGTGCATTCTGCCTCTGTATATCTCTTGCATGGCATTAGCATGCTACTGATTCTATTACATCCTACCTGAATCTTCAAGTGATAATGAAGTATCTTGATCTTCCATACTCACTTGAGATACAGCACGGCCGCATGTAGTTATGATTGAAGTTATGCTGTCTGAGGTCCAATTTGGCAATAAAGAAAGGTTTATACTAACAGCAACTCCTCAAGTCCATGCATCATGAAATGAGGCTAATATGCTAGGACTTTTAGCCAGTGACAAAGTGACTGCACCTAATATTCTGACTTTTATTCCCACTGGCTTCGATGTCCACTAATTAGCTGAAGTGGGAATGAATCCAGATGATGCATTAATTGGAAAACGGGAGTACAATATTAGTAAGCGACAGTCCTTGTGAGATTGACAGAATTAAAAGCAGTTTGGTCTTCTCGGTACTCTATCTATTAATACTATGTTTTGTTTAAGGATTCATGGAATCATGAGTACATAACTATTTTCTAGCTATGCTTGCTTGCATAGTCGCAGACTCGCAATTGAGTTTATCTCTTCTTAACACTTATAGTTGTATCTTAAGAGCTATCTCTACTCTAACCCTCACACTGATCATCTTAACTGTAATGACACTTCGCCTCGTAAAATTCTATATTGCTATATTAGCTACAGCTCTCGAAATTTAATTACATTATAATCTTTGTTCCACTGCCACAGCTTGGATGAATGGACTGGAAGTCTGTTCGATTGAAGCCGATACCAGTCGAGCCAGCTTGATTCTTTCGGTTGGAATTTCAACACGTTATGTTTACGCAACCTACAAGAAAACTCCCGTGACGACAACTGAAGCCGAAGCTTGGGAATCAGCAAAAAAGTCCTGCGGGGGCTTACATTTCCTCGCCATCCAAGAGGACCTGGATTCAGATGATTGTGTTGGATTCTGGCTGCTGCTAGACTTGCCACCGCCTCCTGTATAACCTTCAGCGTCAACAATATCTATGTACAATACATTGAGTCTACTTTTTCCATTGAAGATATATCTGTGTTAATCTCCAGATATAGAAGAAATTGTTAGTCCACCTCTTTTGCTTAAATTCACCAAAAGTCAATTTGGCAACTAGGTTGCGGACTAGTATCTATCAAATTACATATCCGACCCACATTCATATTAGTAATACACCTAAGAAGGACACAAGATGGCATCATTGAAGAGCCTATTCTTATATTCGTCGCACTGATTAAAGGGTTTGTGCTTTTAACAGAAAAAAAAATGTGATAATTTGAAAGGCAATTGGAACTAATTTGGCAGCAGAGGATTATTCGAGAAATTTTATGATTCTGCTACACAGCTTAAACCGAGCGGTTATTAAGGAATGGCATCCCAATTGCGTGGTGAAAAATGCCTACCTAATATGCTTACTAGGCTATCCGCGATCAACTGGAACTTGCACCCCGTTAGTCTGTGACCGGCGAAATTCTACGTTCAATTCCATGGTAAATTACAGTAATCACAATCAAAATTCTGATTCTTGTCACTTTTTGTCAAGATCACGGGCCCGCTCCTGTCATGGGGAGGAGAAGATTCAATTTCAAACGTAATGGTTCGTGACTAAAGTCTCCAGCATATATTGCAAGAGAACAGTTAAGAGGTACACAACCGACAGTTTTCGTTAAGGTGTGTCAAAAAGTGAGCCGCTTTTATACAACAGAGACTTTAATGAGTCGCAACATGTACCATTAAGATGCTTCCCTTCGTTATTACTAACAGGATTGGATTCTGGGAATAACATACACAATCTCTAGCTCTTCCAGCAATGAAGATGCTTTAACTTCGCCATTACTAAATTACCAAGGCTGCTTGGGCATGGACACCCAAGCGCAGTAAGCACAAACAATCTTCTGAGATATGTACACATAAACAGCAAAAGATAAACTCATCAAAGCCAAATCTTTCCAGTCGCCCTTCCTCTGTGGGCTCAAATTCTGCTTCAACCCCTTCCCCATCTTCTCTAAACCATCTACAATTCCTGCAAAAGTCGGCTTCTTCCTCTGCTTTTCTTTCTTCGGCTTCTGCGGGATGGGGTCATCATGCTCTCGGTCATGGCCCACGCAAGAAACAGCGATCACGTGCTTGGAACGGTCGCCACTTTTGAGTTCTCGAATTGCAGTAGGTCTGCCGCGGAAGTAGTGGTGATGGAAAGAGAAGGAAGCCATGGACAAAAAGCTCAGAACTTGAGAAGGGGTTGGAACTTGAAGTCTCTGACTCGTAGCGGTTTGGCTTATTGGAACAAAGAGTGGTCAGAGGAGGTTCTATGACATGGTGGGTTGGGTATGTGCAGCGATCGAGATGCAGGATTTGACCCCCCAGAGTTGATGGAAGAAGAAGATAACTTCCACTCGCATCATTTTGAGAGGAGTTGGGAGTGGAAGGGGGAACCAAATGGGAATATCTGTCTTGCGAATGGGAACGAAAAGGAAGAGTCGCCGCAGATATTTCGAAGGCGCAGCCACGACGAGAAACGGATAAGCCAGCCCCAGCACGATGGGGCCGGGTCGGGCCTGGACAAGACCCGGTTCCAAGATCAAAAGACCATTCCAGGAAATCGAACGGACTGAATTCCTCTAAACCCTTTTCAGATCCGTCACTAAACAATTCTCATACGTCTCTGTGCATCTCCTGAAACTGTCGAGTGCTTGAATTTTTTAATAACCTATTTTACTTTTGTTTTATTAAAGGAAGCCTTACTTAATGATTGAACATTAGGAGAGAATATACATATATATATATATATATATATATAGCGCATCACGCGCAAATCCCCTCTACTTTTTCATTTTCCATTTTCATATTTTTTTTTTCTCATTTTTTTGGAGAGACCACCAAAGTCAAAAAGGTTCGAGGACGATTCAATGCGGGCGGGGGGGATGCGCAGTGCGCACCTTGCGTACCCAAGTGGGCTTCCTCCTGGCAGGACGAACAGTGGGTAAACTGCGTTGACTGATTTCCACTCCAACAATGACTTTTCTATATTCTCTCTCTCTCTCTCTCTGCCCCCACCCCCAAATTGGCTTTCTCTTTCCACAAATTTGACCGCAATACCTAATCTCGATCCCAATCACCTCCACCACGTGTGAATCCCACCACTCCCCCCACCCCAACCCCCTCTTGCCCTAATCTCCACCATCTTCTTCCTCCTTCCTCCTCCTCCTCTGCATCCATCGTCGCTGCTCCTCGCTTGCTTCTCCACTTCTGTCTTTGACTGGTCCCCTCGATCCTCCGCCCATGTTCCTTGCTTCCCTCGAGGTGTACTTCCAAATGGGCGATTAGGGTTTCTCCCATATCTGCCCCCAGGTTCGGTTCCATCGTCAAGTTCGAGTTTTTGGCTTGCCTGCTGGTGGAATTGAAATCGACCTGATCCCGGAGCTGGGGATTACGATTTCGGAGCTCCGCGCTGTTCTTCGGCAACTCCTCCTTTTAGCTGTTCCTCTTCTTCCTTCTTCTTTTTTCTTCTCTTGTTGTGGGTCTTTCCCTGTTTTTGTTCGGCGGGTTTGAAGGGGTTGGATCATGAAGAGATTGAGGTCGAGCGACGATCTCGATTACTATGGCGACAAGAGCATCTGTAAAGACTCCGCTTCCAATCGCTCCTCCTCCTCTTCCCACCGAAGCGGCTTCTACTCCAGCAAGTCCGGCGAAGCTCCTCGCAAGGTGTTGCTGACGTCTTACTCGTCTCGATACGACCGGGATCGGCCTGTGGACGAAGACGGCCGCGATGGCTTGAGGATTCCCCGCAAGCGCTCTGACCACGATTTGGAGCGCTACGATCGCAGAAAGGGGTTAGGCTTGGGGTTTGGCCCTGATAGGCACGGCGAGAGGAAGGGGCACGGTGTTGATTTCGCCGAAAGAGATGGGTACGGCGGAAATCGCGGATTTACACACCGATCAGATGGCTTTTCTGGCCCAAAGAAGGAGTTCCCTAAGGGATTCCGATCGGAGAGGGACAGATCGAAGCGTGAAGGGAGCACTTCGTCGTCCTCTTGGCAGAGATTTGGGAATGCGAGCAAAGAAGTTGACGAGAGCAGAAGTACCAGAGCTGGATTTATGGACGAGAGGGAGAGGGAGAGGGAGAGGAAGGCGCTGAGGGATGTGAAATCTCCTACGTGGTCCAAAGATTCAGGGAGCGAGCAATCTCGAAGAGGTTTTAGAGATGGAAAAGTGAGGGAGAAAGAGAAGGAGAAGTCGCCTAGCGTGTCGAAAGGCGATTCCGGTAGTGAACAGCAGTCTAAGATGAGGTCTCCGCCGAAAAATCTGGAGGTTGGAAAGGTTCAGGCGAAGGAGAAGGAGAAGTCCCCGAGCTGGTCGAGTGAGAGGTCGAGGAGTGTGGAGACAAAGAAACACGAGGAGTTGCTAGCTGAGAGTGAGAGTAGTAGTGAAATGGAGGAAGGAGAGCTGGAACCGGATGCGGCCGGCGAACTTGGATTGGCTCCTGAAGTTGGGAATGGAGGAAGCCCCAAAAAGGCTGTTCAGGTGGAGTCTGATCATAGGGACGTCGTAGAGAGAGAGGGTAGAGCTGAGGTTGTTGAAGAAGTCGGGAAGTCACTTTATGAAGAAGGGAAGGAGTGTCCAGAAGAAAGTCCAGTTGAGGAGAAGAGGGAACATACGGACGAGGCCTTTCAAGATTATCGAAAGATTTCAAATGAAGAGATGAGTGGGAGTAACGGTGAGGAAAGTGAAACTGAATCTGATAGTGCAATTGTTAAGGATCGCGAGATTATGAAAGGGGAGGAAGAGAGTTGGGGAGGTCACTTGGAGTCTGCCAAGGAAGTGGTTCGTTATAGGCTTCTTGGGAAGCAGTTACACGATGCGGAACCTCCTAAACGAGAGAAGGGTATTGATCTTGAACTCAAAGAAGAAGGAGCAGAATCACGAGACTTAAAGCTAGGAGAACCGGAAGGGTCTGTTTTGCCTGAAGATAAAACCGGCTTGGGTGGAGAAAGGCTTGTACATAGCTTCAAGGACAAAGGCAAGAGCGTTGCTTTTACGCCAATTGAAGTCGCTGAAGCTGCAGAAGAACGCGTATGGGTTGAAAGAGAATTTAGAGATGTTGTGAGCAGCAGGGACATGGACATGGAAGGGCCGAGCACTAGGGGTTTTGAGTTGTTCTCGAGCTCTCCTGTCAGGAAGGCTGAAAAATCAGATAATCCGGGCATTCCTAGGCAGAAAGACGACAAGCTGGGGATGGAGCAACTTGATCTCTCTCTGAGCTTGCCAAATGTGTTGTTACCTATTGGTGCCACGGGTGACAATACGACTGCTGCACCTGCTTCCCCTAGCCAATGCAGAAGTGTGCAGTCCTGGTCTACTTTTCATACTAATTCAGAAGGCTTCACCCAGTCAATGTCCTTTTCGGGATCTCTGTCCTTTTTTCATAATCATAGTTGTTCTCTTACGCAGAATTCAGTAGATTATGAACAATCGGTGAAGAGTCGCCCTCTGTTTCAGGGAGTTGATTGGCAGGCACTAGCTCAGAATGAGGCGAAGCTTAAGGAAGCTCCGGTGTATCAAGGATCTCTCAGCAATGGAAACGGCTCTCTTTACCAGTCTCAAGTCGTGCAGGGCAATTCAAATGGTGAGCTCGCCCAAGGACTAAATCTTAGGGTATTGGAGGGAAGCGGTAAAATGCTCGGTGGACTGGACAGGCAACTGAGTTTTAACAAACAGTTGTTGGGAGGACAAATGAAGCGTCATGATGATGTCAAGTCCCCCTCACAGAGTGTTGGATCTCATGATCTTGGGACGAGTTACGGCTTCGATAAGAAACGAGCGGCGAGGGAGAAACATGGTGGTAGTTTATGCAGGAGCGGTAGCCAAAAGGAGCGCGATCAATTGTTGATGGGTGGAAGTGGAACTGAATTTGTTGAGTCGCTAATTGAGAAGATAGTTTCGGAACCATTGTATGAAATTGCCAGGAAATTCCGCGAGATGAGAGAAGAGTCTTTGGCATGTTTCAAAGAGAGTATCCGGGAGTTAATGGTTAATAAAGATAAGCAACGGCAACTATTGGCTTTTCGAGAAGCGTTGCAAAACAGATCGGATATAACTATTGAGATGCTATTGAAATGCCATCGAGCTCAACTAGGGATCTTGGTTGCCCTAAAAACTGGTCTGCCAGAGTTTCTTCAACTCCAATCTGGTCTTCCATCGTCTGATTTGGCTGAGATTTTTCTGAACTTAAGATGCAGAAATCTTTCGTGTCGGAATGCTTTACCTGTTAATGAGTGTGAATGCAAGGTTTGTGTAAAGAAGAATGGCTTTTGCAGTGATTGTATGTGTCTAGTTTGCTCCAAGTTTGACATGGCATCCAACACATGTAGTTGGGTTGGTTGTGATGTTTGTCTTCATTGGTGTCACGTGGACTGTGCCATAAGGGAATCTTATATTAGGAATGGACATAGTGCAACCGGCAGTCAAGGAATGACAGAGATGCAATTTCATTGTGTTGCTTGCAATCATCCTTCTGAGATGTTTGGATTTGTGAAAGAGGTTTTTCAAAATTTTGCAAGGGAATGGAATGTTGAGAATTTTTACAGAGAGCTTGAATATGTCAAGAGGATTTTCCATGCGAGTAAGGACTTGAGAGGGAAACAATTATATGAAATTGCCAATCAGATGCTGGGGAGATTGGCAAATAAAGCTAACTTTCCCGAAGTGTACAGCTATGTCATGACTTTCCTGAAAGGTAATGTTCTGTATGATAACTCTTTTTCTTTTTTCTTTTTTAAGTGAGTGAAGCTTTATTTTGAAAGGGGAACGCAAATGTAAGGGATAAGGACACCTGTGAGTAAACTATAAAGAAAAACATAGTTTTTTTTTTTCTGCGTGTTCATTTAAAAATTATGGACGGCTATGATTTACTGTTTATACTTGGATTCCTTTCTGATGGATGATATACTGCCTCACTATATTTCTTCTCTATTTCAAATGCGTAGGGTTGTATGGTGAATCAGATAGGTGGACTCATACATTATTTAAATCCATCGCAGAATATTTCAGCTTATTTTGCTCCCCCCCATCTTGCTAGGCTGGTTCTTGCTTTTGTTTCATGAGTTATATGACTTCTACCTGAATCAGTAGTACTTGTTTATAGTGCAGGAACGGTTTTACAAGAACTGCATGCAGAATATAGTAGATACAGAGGATAGAAAAGCCATCAATATGATGTTTATGCAGTTTGGAACTAGATTGGTTTCAGTTTGTGGGATGTTAATTAAATTAGTAGAAAGCTAACATTTGTGGATTTTGCTTGATTGTGTTATTGACCGAGAACTGCCTCTCTTTTTTTTTCTTCATTGTGATGGCAGAATCTGATTCAGCTAAATATGATAAAAAACTGGATTCTAGCATTGAACGAGGGAAAGGAGTCAACAATGTGGCTGGAACTAGCCAGGATATGTCGTGGGTCACAGCTGTGGTAGCAGAAAAAGCTGCTTTTCAAGGCGAGCGTATAAGCAATACCATTCCAAGCCTCAACATGGGCCGGAGTGATAAGCATGCTTTGGAGTTGGAGTTGCAGAGGAGTGATAAGAAAGAACCATTGTTCGATGAGTTGGAAAGTATTGTCAGAATTAAACAAGCGGAAGAGAAGATGTTTCAAAATCGTGCTGATGATGCAAAAAGAGAAGCCGAGGGACTGAAACGTATAGCAATGGCCAAGAATGAAAAGGTTGAAGAGGAGTACATGGCCAGAATTGCAAAATTGCGCTTGCAAGAGGCTGAGGAAATGCGCAGACAAAAATTTGAAGAGCTGCAGGCATTAGAAAGAGCCCATCGAGAATACTTCAATATGAAGATCAGAATGGAAGCCGATATTAAGGATTTGCTATTGAAAATGGAAGCAACTCAAAGAAACCTTGCTCTGTGACATTGAGTGTTTGACATCATGTCTCTTAGAAGCGTCAATTCTTCAGGTAATTTTACCAGCTAATGGCAAAGACATATGCTCCCTAGGATTATCGGTTTGGAGGCAAACCAGAATCTGTAGAGGGGCTGCAACATCTCCTCACATGTAATTGACGAGTTCCCTTAGTCTATGCAACTAGGACTAGGACATTTTCTAGCTTCTATCGTCTTCTTTTTGTTAGCATGGGATTACAATCAAATGTTTAGTTTAGGATTTCTTGAACGAAGAATTCTATATTGACATGTTGTGCGTGCAGTTTCCTGAACAAGTTGGAATGAAAATTGTCTCGCTCAATATGTGTTTGCCAACTGTTGCTACACTGGCTTGGCAGCTGCAGCCGATGAACTTTTGAGTATTCCTTATTGAACTCAGCGGTTGTGTTGGGTGTATTGCTGTAAGTTAGTACTCGAGATCTGTCACTATTGGATTATGAACGATGTAATTCTTTCATGTTATCGTCTTGATAATGAACATTTACCTTAACATGATGTAAATTCAACAGAGATAGGAACAAGTTCACCTGTGTTCACTTATGGATTTCTTTTGGCCATTGGAAAGTCTCGAGTGAATGAGGAAGATCTTTTTGTGCTTTTGCGCCCCTAGACATCGCAGTCCAAATTGCGATTTGGATGGTTTTATGAGCGATCGGTTGCATCGTTAAAATCACTAAAATTGGGAGTTAACTTGGCATGACTCGGATCCCTTGCTTTTGTTTTTTTTAACTATCAAGAGCTCTAAGGCTCTTAGAATCTCTCGTTCTGACAGAATATGTGGTAGGATCTGATCTTGGTCGTAAGCTTTCCCCATACTACCATCTTCTGCCCCCTCCTAGCCAAAAAGGGTAAGCATTAGTAGCTCGCTATGAGATTAGCCCCCTCAGCTTCTGCTTCTACTTCTTCCAAGAAAAAGTCGAAATTCTGTCATCAGTACCGCCATCCACCCCCATAACAGAGCAAATTTTTTTATTTATCTCTGTAACACAGTCAGTCTCTTGCTTCGGGAAGTGGAAGGACATCTTCTTTACTCCCTGAATACTAGACTCGAAAGCGTGGATGACCCTCTCAATGTCAAGGCAACACGATGACCGAGCCTGAGTTCCGAATGCATACGGTTTGCAGAGGAAGGCGAGGCTTACCTTGGTGGGTCTCTGGATGGGACAAGATTCATCCGCTTCGCTGCGAAGGCCACACAATATCAAGTCTCTAGCAGCATAAGTTGCAGGGAGATGCTCCAGGATAGTTTGTGGAGAATAGTGATATTCCAAGGAGAGCGGATACTGGACTTGGAGCAGCGTCAGATCGAGGAGGACATGGAAGATTGACAATCCGAGCTCTGCAAACTCATGCTCAACTCCTACCATTGAGAAATCCGCCTGCCCAAAATTGCTTTGAATGTGAAAATCCGTGCAAGGATCTTATCGCTGAACCCATGGTATCTTCTGCACCCAGCTTCATCCTCACCCTGGTCGAACTTGGAGATCAAGCTCTCTCTACTGCAAGTATTCCTGGGGATCTAACAACACTTCTCTTCTTCCCATCACATGATCGCAGTCTTTCTCCGGCAAGGATGTTTTTCGATCCATCAAGAAGGCAGGAAAGCTTCTTCCTGAGGTCGGTGATTGTCCTATGTCGAGCCATGGCACTGGCCTTCCTCCTTGAAAAACTAGCTACTACCATCTGTTGCTCCTCTACCATGTCTTCTGTCTCGTAGGTTGCCCTTTCAAGCTCCCCTACATCTCCCATATCGGCAGGTAAGATAGATGGACGTGAGCAGTTGGAGTTCTGCAGCGGCATATCGGCAGCAGGGAGCCTGAATTCAAGCTGAGCGAGCTCATTCTGGATTCTGGACGCTGCCTTTGCTATCACCAGGACATCCAATGTGTGGCTACCATCGCCGCAAGGATCAAGATATGTGACATTTGCTTCTGGCTCTCTGTGTGACATGTGATCAGAGCCAAGGACTCCGAGTCCGTGAGGGAAGAACACAGTGAGACTGAGACCAACACCTCGCTAATTTGCTGCTACTTACTTTCTTAACTATTTAGTGATGATTTATTATGACAATACATATCTCTTATATCTTTTGGAACAATGATCACGATAATCTATCTTATACTGTATTCAATACGAAGATTATAAATTTTTAACAGATAATTGATGATATTTGTTCTTCCTAACATTTTTTTAGTTGTTAACAATGATTTCAGAGTAATTAGAGTCGAGTGAATTATTTCATAATTTAGTTATAGCTACATTGTTTACTGTAGTAAAGCTATAATGTTAAATAAATGCAAATATATTAAACTTATTGGACCCTCATCTATTCTTACAAACTATCAAATAAAGAGATTGAAATCTGAAACCACTGTTCCTCTTCATTTAATTCATTTTCCTCTCTCTTTTCCCCTTGGAAAACAACTCCATTTTGGAGAGGAATGGATGACATCTTCTTTCAAAAATCTCCATCCAATCTGAATGAAAATCGGAGGAAGATGATGAACGACCCATGCTTGCTTCTGAAGAACAAAAGAGTATCATCGATTTAAGAAAGGATAATTAGATTCCTCTGAAACACATTTACTGGGATCACACTCACAATATCTTTTAAAACAACTCGGACCAAAAAGAGAGGTGGTGACCCTTTGGCAGGGTGCACCTTTGCTTGTGAATAAAGTCATCGAATCCCATGGTAGCGTATAAAACATGTCACCACCATTCACAGACCAGAGGAAAACAGGAGGTTAAGGATAAACATAAGTGGAAAAATGAATAACAATAAAATGACACATATACTTGCTCAACAATGTAGGTTATTTATGTGACACGCTTCAGAGTAGTTCACAAGCAAATTTGTGAAGAGTTTCCATTGGAATTTCAAGAGCTGCCTTTTACTTGTTCTTTTCACAGAGAAAATACCTGAATTAACAGAAAAATCACATAAAAATAGCCAACAGTATCTCTGAGCTCCCACTTCAACTCCCTTCATCAGCCTGCTTTGTAGGCCTTTGAATCTGGTTTTTGTCCAGCTTCAGTTCCCCCGGCACCTGAACAACACCCATCCCCATGATGATGATGATGATGATGATGATGGTGATGGTGGTGGTGATGACCATGCCCATGCCCATGACGATGCTGATGATGGTGATGATGGTTCTGCTTTCCCTTGAGCTGCTTCCTCATGTCATATGCATCCTCTCCATCTGCATAGTACTTTGCCTCCACGTCATGTATCTTGTACCCCAATGTCTCAGTGTACAAATTGAATGCAGCACGATTGCTTTTACGCACATGCAGCGAAACATACTCAGCCCCATAAACCTGCAGAGATCTCTTAAAGGGATAAGCATGACACTTTTTGTACATGCTTTGACGTGTTCAAGCATTTTATGGGTAATGATCAAGAGTGAATCATATAAAGACTACTCACTTACTCCTACTTTTAAGAATGAAAATTCGTGCCGCTTGTTGTTAAGGCAGTTTCTATCTAAAAGCTAACTGACTATTTTTCGGGCCACAAATATTTCCAACTGTTAACCTCAAGCTAAGAAGTTCACCAGCCCAATATGTGGTTCCTCTAGCTACCACAGACTCACAAACAAGCAGATAACTACAGACATTTCACCAAAAGAAGAGACAACTACCAACATGGAGACAATTCTCTGCAGCATTTTAAAAAGAGACATGCGCTCATATGTCCATAAATGGTGTGAAATGTCACCTCAAATAAAGTTGCTTATGATGTCTTCATTACTATATTTGCTCTACTAGCATTGGTATGTGCATTGTGTGTGAAATCACAACTGCACCACAATGCGCATATTAAGATGCTTCAAACTGATACGCGTGTGTGTATCTGTCATGTCTCCGTAAAAGAAAAATCCAGTAACAAATAACAGTATGCCAGCACATCACATTCGCCATTCCTAACCTGAACGAACTAAACTGATTCAAAAGCTTAATCAAACAAGAACACATTTTCTCCATCTGGATTCAAACCTAACCATCAAAAAGTAAGAAAGACTAGTGGCCCCAAAGTTGTCCATAGTGAACTCTTAACAAATTTCCAGTAATTCTCCTTGTCAACTAAAATTGGAGAAAAAAGACTCAATTATCACAGAGCGAACAATTCCATTTTATCGAAACAGATATACCATATAATATCGCCAAATTAAGCTCCACAATCGATTTTCCATGGCCTCAAACGATCTTCCATCACATCATTCCACGCTCTCCCAAGCTTAACTCAATTCTAACTGGAATCTACGGAAGACGAGTATGCTTCAATCACAACCAGGTAAGACCAACCCAACCAACAAATCCATCAAAAGCCCAAAACTTTACATCAGGAAACAGCATCCCAAGCAAATTTAAGATATTGGCATACCAAAAAATAGAAAAGAAAAAAAAAAAGAGATGCGGAAAAAAGAAACGGAAACCTGTTCCATGGCATTCTGAGCAGCATTCATGAGCTTTGTGGCAAGCCCCAGCTTGCGATGAGTTCGGAGGACGGCGAGAGAGGTGATGTGGCCATGGCACTCGTTGGTCTCTTCCTCCATCTTCGCCAGGACGTACCCGACGATTCGGCCATTGTAGTCCTCCGCTACGTAGAGAAGCTGGGGCCAAGAGAGTATGTGGTACAAGTAGTACTTCATCTGGTAGTTCTCAGGCAAGCACATCAAGTTGCACGCTTGCATGGCCAGCAGATCGTCCACCGTGGCTTTGCGTATGCACACCATGGTTGATCTGGTTCGCCCGGTTTCGAAGCTTCGTGCTTTTTCGAGGGGAGATTTGGGTGGTTAGGGTTTTCTTCTCGCTCTTTTCGGGGAAGAAACAAAGAGGGGTGGAAAATAAGGAGAGGAGAAAATATAATTATAGGCTTGGGCTTGCTTGGCCCATGACAAATGTTCTCGTGTATATAACAAGGATGTGCATCCAATAAGGACAGTTTGGTCATTTCCTAGCCCTGCAATATATTTTGGTCCCTCTAATCCAAGAGCGATCATCAATGATCAATTTCAAAACTCAAAAGAAAGTCGAGATAGATGGTTGTGATTGCTCCTAAAGTATTAGAAAGATATGGTTCGGTAGTACCTTATGTATTCCCACTCATGCTGATTGCGAGCAATTTTATTTTATTAGAGAATTCTTCTCTTGATCGTCATAAACCTCTTTTTTTTTTTATCATAAATGTTTCCAATTTGAAGTGAACTAGAATCAAATTGATGCTCTCTTTGAAGTTGTACTTCGTTTCGTGTCTCTTGCCTTGCCCAATTATGATGGCACCATGTGAGTCGACTGAGAGGTGTAGTACATGGTCTTTACTTCTTGTCCTTAACCATTCATTCGATTTGGGAAAACTTTCACTTCAAAAAAGGAAAAAGACTGAACTTTTACAATGTCGTGCTAATTTTTTGAATGAAAAATGGGTGTGCAAATAGTACAGTGGAGGTCTTGTAAAAGAGAGTGAAGGAGAAAATGTTGGTCAGCTTGCAATTACATATGACTTCTACCACATCTCCAGCCCTTGAAATTGGTGAAGCTCATGTTAATTCCACTTGTGATCTGAGGATTTACATGCATAGTTGAAAGGCCTTACATAACCTGGGAAAAGAATCTGCAGGTAACTAGTTCACGATTCCTAATAACCCCATGTCATGACATTCTTTTATGGGCTAGAAACTTGTAGATACCATGATACTTTCACTCTCATATCGATCTGTTTGTTACATTGAAGCTCCTACACCTGTTTCCTAGTTCCTTTGTCTTGATCTTGAGCACCGGACTGATCCGAACATAGCGCGCTCCTATAATGAAACCACCGTTTCAGTACTCTTAATTAATGCTAAGTTCCCCTTGCAATGTTTCTGCTTGGTTTCACAGTAGCAGGAATGCCCTTCAAGCTTGGAGATTTCTGCTGGTAACCATTTGGCTTGCCGCCCTTGTAGAAGCTAGGCACTTCACTTGCGATTGAAGATACAAGAGAGAACTTATTCTTGTACGGGGAATAGCCATCGGAGTAAGCATCAAAAGCCCCGGGCCTCAGTTTAGGCGAGCTCAGTGATCTCGCTTTTGCCTTGGCTGATTCGGTTGTGGCCATATAAGTTGGTATGGCAGGCGAACTTTGGAAATTGTCATCTCCCATTGAGCACTGCTTTTTATGGCGAAGGTACCTTCTTGGAGCAGATTGAGGGGAGTCCAGTGGCTCGAACTGTTGAATTTTCGGACTATTTTTCGGCTTAAATTGTCTTTTATCCTCATCCTTTAGTTTCGGATGAGAAGTCAGAACTGGGTCTAGATCTTCAAATTCTTTGCTTTTAGCAAGTTGCGTGTCCACCCATTGCTCCAGCCAATACCTCCACCTTCCGCTTGGTTGTGTATGTTCTGATTCTGCCGACTTCTGCATAATTTTTCCCTCTATTGAGAAATCAATTGAAGTGATGGGGGCTCAAAATGGCATACTAAGAAAAGGCCATTCTTACCCGATGGTTGAATGAGTATCCCTTTACGCGCTCTCTCTTCAATGCAGCCTCTTTCTTGATTAAGAACAATGCCTCTGCATCTTTTTTAGACAGTAAGCTGTCATCCCACCTCCTTTCACTGTTTTTATCCACCTAAAGTTTTGAAAACAAATTCAACAATATCTGTTTTTATACTTCAGATAAAGAGTAGAGTAGGATAGAAATATGCCGAACCACCTTAAAATGATCAGATGGAAAAAACTAACAACCTAAGTTGATTGACGTCATAGCCTTTTCAAGTATAATGAAGGAATCTGTATATTCTTGAGGACTACTTGGTTGTCCGAAGTAGCAGGGAAAAGGAAAAAAGGGGGAGAGAGAGAGACCTGTTTAAAAGTACCATTACCTTGTACCTGATGTGTTTGATCTGACAATTCTCGTTGCAATGCAAAGTCCTCTGAACAAAGTGTGATCTGGTTGCGCAGACCTGTGAATGTATATCCACAATGGATTGCAAGCGCTGAAGAGTGGTCATTGCTTGGCGCCTGACAGCCCGGCCTCGAATTATCGCTTGAAGCCTCACTATTCCCTTCAATGCCCTCAGAGCTTTCCTTGCCTGCAGATCTCTCCCCCGAGATAACGTTAATCAAAGGCTATTCATTCTGATGATTAGGGAAATAAATGATCGAATCTGAAAATTAGAGACTTCATCATTCCCATAATCCTTCCACACCGTTCTCTTCAAAATCATGGTTTAACTTGCCTAATGCCACCAGCAAGTGTCACAGCCCAATCAGTTACATTAGATGGGGAACAGATTTTTCCCTAGCTATTAGCATCAGATCCTTCTACAAAGGCATGAAAATGAGTCTTTATACCCACAGTCATAACGTCAATACTCTAACTTGCAACAATTTCTTAGAAAAAAGCACAGCTTAAGTAAATGAGATTGGTTGGAGAGTAAACTCACAAGATATCCCCGAAACGCTGCTTGAATTCTAATAGCAGCCGCTTCTTGGCTTTTCCTTTCATTTTGACGTTTGATGGGGGCAGTGTCCTGGTGTATCATAGCAATGGAAGGTTCATCCACTTCTTTTTTGCATTGATGAGACAAAGGCTGACGGTTGCTTGTGAGCTTAGCAACCTCGGCAACCACCTGAGCAGCCGCAGCAGCAGCTTCGGCAGCGGCTGCAGCGGCAAGAGCCACACTGAGGGCGTGCTTGCTCTGCACTTGCTCCTCTGCATCATCCACTGTCTCTGGGGGCGGTGGTCCTACAATTGGCGGTAACCTTTTAACCTGAAGCCTCTCAAACACCCATTTCCTTCTTTCCTTCTAATCAAACACATTGATGTCAGAGCCACAAAGTTAACAATGAAAATTTGGAGATTTCACTACGACAATATTACAAAATTCACATGTTTAGAACCTTCTCTGGCTTTGTTTGCTTCTCTAGCCTAAAGAATCTCTTCACTAAGGTGAACCAGCTCCTCTTTTTGGCCATTGCAGGGCTTCACATGTGAATGTGACCTGAAAAGCTCCTATTGGCATGAGAGTTTACCAGTGCTACTTGGTGATAGCATCAGATATATGGCAGCACAAGAAGCAAACACAGAAGCAAGCAAGCATTGACGCTGGAGAGCAAGTGATCCATATGAAAGCTGGTAGCTAGTGGCACAATGAGGAAAATCTGTCAGAATAAAAAAAATCAGCATAATATTTCTTGTAGGAAAATTCAACACAAGGACCCAAATTCAGGAGACACAATGCTAGACTGTGCTGAACTATGTAGATTGGGAGTATTAACTGGTTTAACTGCTCACTAGTCTCAACTTTTCTTGCAAAACTAGCATAAATAATACAAAGTGCACCACGTGGAAAAGCCTTTTCCTTTGGGATCTCGGACCAAAGTTTCACGAGTTGGAGAAAGAATTACCTAAAATTCTTCAGATCAAGATCGACCCTTCCTTATTCTTTCCCATACCCAAAAAAGGTGATGACTATGGAAGTGTGGATGAATCGCACGCCAGATTTCTTCTCGAGACAATGGAATCACAAATCCCGAAGGAGAGAATTTAACAAAACGCTTTAAGCTCACCAGATGGGTATGTGTGTGCTATAAAGTATCGATATTCTTCAATAGTATAATGCGCCTTTTCCACGACGTGTTGCATCAGTTGGGCAAGTGGGGCCTTGAACAAAGCACATGGGGAAGGAGAGAAGCCATTTTTGCATCCGGGGAGAGAGAGAGAGAGAGAGAGCAAGCTCTGTAAGTGCGATGTATTATTACTGTTGGGAGAGAAAAAGTCTTTTTGGAGTTTGATGGGGGTCCTGTATGCAGTCTATTACACTGGCAAAGCCATGTTCAAGTGTTTCGTTTTGGGAAGAATTTAACAAGGCTGACGCTGCACTCATTTCAGCCTTTCTCTTTCTTCTGTTCTGACCAAGAGCATCATCAATGCAATTGCATGCAGAAGTGTCCCATCACGTATGATGAGGTTTAGTTTTACTCCCTGATTCTTTTGCATATCCAGCTAAACATCGGGGGGATCATCGCATGCGTCTAAAACAAGCCGTGTCACGTCTCAGATGCAATTGCTCTCTGAAGAGTACCTTTCAACCAATTGTAAAAGATGGCCAGCATATTTGGAGAAAATGGTAAACCGTAAACGCTACGTTGGACACCCCATTTTGCACACTTAACAAAGTTTCCTTTTTTCTTCAGGACATTGTTGCCTCCTATTGTAGACCGAATAGAATCGCACCTTGATCTTTAAGTGATTGGTAATAAAACAGGGTTTCACTTGCTTAATCACGGGGTGTGCGCGAACTGAATTAATCCCTACAATGGCAGGTTCACACGAATTCCAATTGGCTGGATAAGATGTAAGCATTATTGCAACCCCAAAAAATTGACCATAAAAGAGACTTGAAACACTTGCAGAAAACCTAATACACATGTATGAGAGAGAGAGAGAGAGAGAGAGAGAGCGCTATTATTGGGAGAGATGTGGGGCAGGTTGAATGTGCAAGGGACAGGAGTATGAAAAGAAGATGACAAAGCAAACATGGGTTATGCAAGAGAGGAATACAGCTGGTGGATGGCCCCTCCAAAACAGGACAAATCGTGATACGTTCTCATCTTGGGCAAAGAAACAAAGAGAATTCCATCCCTTTGCTTTTTTTCAGAAGCCCTAAGGGGAGTCCCTTTCGGGGTTACAATCACACAGTGACAGTTGCAGATGCTTCAGAGTGTGATTGTTGCAACTTTGGCATGATCAATGAAGGCTCTCTCACATTGAGTGGTCTTTGGATGCCTGCACCTTTCTTGGTAGTTTCCACTCTTTCCAGTGACAATTCACGTTCCTCACTGCCACTGAGAATATTGCTACTTTTTTTCGTTCTTTGAACTAAAAGAAGCAGTTCGACCAATAAAAAAAAGAACTAAAAGAAGCAGAGCCTGCTCGGGTTACAATCAAGAAAGGCCTACGTCTTGTACACAGTTCATGGGATCATATGCAAATTGCATATGCTAATGGTTGCTTTTGCATGCTGAGATGCTCTTCTTTAAGCTACACGAGGTTCTTAGGCTAATGGAATGCATTAGATATCACAAGACACATATTAGACCAAAGAGAGCAAAGTAATATACGCAGTGAGCAAGTGGACCTTAAATTTCTGCTCTCCAAGCAAGTGGTCAAGTTGTTAAAATTCATTTTGACAGAAATGTGACTTGCATCTTAATCATCCCTTTCTTTGACTAATTAATAAGTATCATCTCATATGGTGAAGGTATTGGTGTACACTTCGCCTCACCTAATCCAACATTCGCTTTCTTTCTTTTAACTTACAGTTTCAACCATACGGTATTTGGTTTGACACAACACTAGAGGCCCTTTTACATATACCTCGGCATCTCTATATTCTTTTCCCTGCTGTTGGGGCATAATTCAAAATTTATGTGCAATCTGTAGTAGTACCCCATAAATTCACATACTCTTCGTAATACTGCAAAGACTCGATTAATTATTCAATTTGTACACCCTCAGAAAGCCTCGATAAAACTACAAAAACCAAAAGCATCACAGGAATCAGAAGCTACAAGCACATAAAACCTTGTCATGTGCCAAAGGCTAAAAGACCAAACAGAGTTCACTACTTCACTCGATCAACACTTGTTCAGCGAGGCTGATGAATGCGTCGAGGAGCGCACTTAACACTCACATTCTGAACTGATTTCTTGCAGAACTTTGGAGACCCCATCGCCGGTGATTTGGGCGCTCTGTCCTTGGGTGACTTGGGCATGCTCAGGTTCTTCAACAGAGCTTTAGCATCCATTTGCACACCTGTTACCCAAAAAAACGAAAGATCAAGCAACCAGCTTCAGAATTCAGATACCCTTCACTCCAACAACAGTTTCCAGAACCATTTCTAAAGGCTTCACTAAAACACACCATCAAGGAAAAAAAATCTCATCTTTCATCAAACATTGAAAAGCAAGAGAGATACAACTACTGATTTATACAGGGAGCAGCACACAAGCAAGACCCTATGTTTATCAGAGACTGCAAGATGTGTCTGTGGATATATAGTAAGTAACGCGTCGAAATCCTCCTCTTTCTGTCTCTGTTTCCTCTTCTTCACATTCATATCTTTACACAAAATCACAACTTCGATTCAACGATTTCGCTTCACCAATTGATCGATACACGACAGAGAATCGTTACCATCGAGCAGTTTCCTCTCTTCTTCACCAACACCCATTGGATCTGATCCTCCATTTTCCCTCTTATCAACACCGCCCACCTCCTCCACAAACATGAACTCATCATCGATAATCTCCCCAATCATATCATCATCCTCATCATAATCGAACGCGTCGCCGCAATCGTCCGCCCCGAAATCGTCGTCCCCGCGTTGGCTCAGCCAGTAATCGCGGTACCAAGACGACGCCTTCACGAGCTCCCACCACGCGGGCGAGAAATCCTCCACCTGCCGATACGACATCGGGATGAACGGCTCCGCTTTCGGATTCAAGCTCGAGCTCGTCCCGGACACCAACGCCATTTCCTTGCTCTACGCCGAATTGAACGAAACAAACGAACCAACCAACCAAGAAACGATCAGAAGCTGCGGAATCTTACGCAGTTGTGGAGATCAGTGACGACCCAAGAAGAGAAGATCGGTGATTTTTGCTCACCTCGATTGGTTTGAATCGTCGAACGCTGATCAGGATTACCGATGCGAGACGAGTCAAATGAGAATTAAAGATGGTGACGACTGATCAAGAGAGAGAATGGATAAGGAGAGAGAAAGAGAGAGAGAATCCGAGCCTGCTTGGTTCGGGGGTGCTGAACCGGAGGTACGGAATGATATGTCCCGACTTGAGGATTTTCAAATCGACGGTTGAGCGTGGTAGGCATGGATCGGACGGCTGATTTTCCGATGAGAGGGGGGCGATATTTTGGTCAATTAGGTCAAGGACATTGATTCACTATGACATTACTCATAAGTCATTGCGACTTTATATAATTCGAAATTTCTAAGATGGTTAATAACTTAATATACTCATCCATATGGAGCAAATATTTCTGAAGATGACCATTAGTAAGCAATTTCTAAATTTTATTACATTGTATAACATTCATTACGAAAATTCTAAAGAATTCGTGAACTGAATTCCTTGATTTTACATAAATAGTTAATAATCTTTTAGAGATCATCACAATCTTTAAGAATTCGTTGTTCTGAGCTTGCTTGAAAGGAGAGATCGCTTTTGCATACAGTCACATCTTGTTAGGTTGCTCAAATGAGTAGTGAAATCAAGAATTTGTATTCCTGCTTGACAGATCAAGAACATCCGATTAAGTCAAGATTTATTACTTGTGCACAAGCACAAGTTATCTGTATGTTTTGTCTGCGTATAGTATGATATAAAAGTGTATGGCTATGTGACTCTGGTCGCTTCTTGTCGCGTGTGGCGCCTTCTGGCTAACTTGAAAAGTCGGATTGTCGGGTGATGCGGAAGATGTCTTCGACCCTCCTGGTGTTGGCATTCACATACTGCAGGCAAGTCGTAGAACAAAGTTAAACGAGCACGTACGCATGATCTTCATGAATGCAGTAACATGTAGCTACTCAATGTTTCAAACTCTACTTGCAGTGCAGGACATCAGGAACTGTACATGGTTTCTGATTTCACAGCATCACAAGAGACCAGAACAGTTTCTCAATGAATGGAGTCATTTATCGTAAAAGATAGAACTAGCCGTCATAAAGCCGAAAGGAACGATGATCATGGGAATGGTGACGGAAAATTCAAGAGTGCTATGCAGTATGCATCATTCAAAAGCGGGTTTCTGCTGTGCCGACCGCTAGTTGTAACTCTTCTGAAGTTGCATTTCCTCTGAAAAAGCCGAATTCAGAAATCCTAATCAAACTCCAGTCACTTGGCTGCAAAAAGAAAATTAATGGGGCTACACTATGTAAGAAGAGTTATTAGATCATGAATGTTATATGTAGCTTTTGTAAGTAGGTTCCTCTGCTAATGTCTATGGGAATATGAACAGGGTGGTTCCCCCGGGCTTTTGAAGCCTCAAAACCTACTTCCAATTCTAAAATGCAAAAATTCTCCCTTATTTTCTTACACGACAGTTCAACAAACAGAACAAACATGGTCAATCACGTCGAGTTGCGAGAGTAGTATCCTTCAAATAGTGTGTGCCTTGAGCTCAAGTCGAATCGCAAGGGCACATCAACATGTTACCGATTTTTACTGACAGACAGATCTATTGGTATTGAAAATCAATTTGCAATGTGTTGTCACTTCAAGTTGCCGTGGCAAAGATCATTCTCTTGGCCAATGAACTTCAAATGCAGAGACCAAAGGGAAACATTTACATGAACATAGAACAAGTAGGTCCAGTTTTGTACCTAAGAACCTACCGTCGATGACATTTAAACAGAAAGAGATTTTTGATTTGACCTCATAATTTGCGAAGAAACGGGAAGAGGTAGTGAAGGCTTTGTTCGATCTAGATCGATATCCACAGTTATTGTTGAATGAGTCAGCCATGGGGATGAGGCTATGGTCATCAACTCATCATTGTTCAGATTCAGATTCTTTTTTTGTTTTGTTTTGTTTGGCTTTTGGACTTGTTTTACACCCAGCTGGATCGTCAGCCACGGATCAAGGTAAATCTTGGGAACCATTGACATTATCACTGTCGGCACATAATGTTGGAAAAATATTGGAAGAAATGGAATTAAAATGTGGTCGGATTTTGAGGTGTGTAATCACTCTTTTTTAAAATCAATTTGCTCTCATGAAATTGCTATAGGTTACTGAGAAATTCCTTTCATGATACAACAAAGTCACGATAAAAATACTGGATAGCAGTTCCAATAAATCTTCTTAAACTCTCTGCGAAACAATGAAAATATGGCTGTAATTGAACAGAATTGTTCTATTTATAACACAAATAGAACACACCTCTTGGTGTCTAAACCGCCAATACGAATACATCCTATTGTAATTGCGTTGTCGCGTAAAATGATAAGACAAGTCAAACGAGAAGTAAATCCCCTTAACCAGATGTATGGAGTGATATGTCACTACTTAAAATTTCTGAATTTTATTACATTGCATCGCATACATGACGAAAATTTTAAAAATCCACGTGTTGAAATCACTGATTTTTACATGAATTTTTAACAATTTTTTGAACAATTTTGATGACTATCGAGAGTCCGTGGTTCTGAACTCACCCGGAAGGAGAGATCACTTCTGCAGGGGACACATCTTGTTAGGTTGCTCACAAGAGTACTGAAATCATGAATTTGTATTCCTTCATGACAAAACAAGAGCATTCGATCAGGTTGCGCGGACAATCAAGATTTATTACTTGGGTACAAGCACAAGTAATCTGTATGTTTTGTCTGTGTAAAGTACAAAATAGAAGTGTGTGACTATGTAACTATGGCCGCTTATTGTCGCCTGTACCATCTTCCTGCTAACTTGATAAGTCGGGTTGTCGGGTGATGCGGAAGATGTCTTCAGCTTTCCTCGTGTTGGCATTCACATACTGCAGGCAAGATGTAGATCGAAGTTAAATGAGCACATACGCATGATCTCCATGAATGCAGTAACATCTAGCTGCTCAATGTTCCAAACTCTACTTGCAGAGCAGGACATGGTTTCTCATTTCACAGCATCACAAGAGACTAGAGCAGGTTCTCAATGAACGGAGTCATCAATCGTAAAAGATATAATTAGCGGTCATAAAGCCGAAAGGGATGATGATCATGGGAAGATTGATGGAAAATTTGAGAGTGCTATGCAATATGCAATATTCAAAAGCGGGTTACTTCTGACCTCTAGCTGTAACTCTTCTGGAGTTGCATGTCCTCTGAAATAGCCGAATTTAGAAATCCTTATCAAACTCCAGTCACTCGGCTGCAAAAAAAAATCAATGGGGCCTCACTATATTAATCTTATTCATGGGAGCAACAAAACAGATGATCTCCATGTAATTTTATATTCGAGTTGAATGATATGAGCAGCAGAAAAATCTCTGGAATCTATATGTTTCAAGGCCCATAAATCAGAAAGCTGTTATTAAGATGGCATTGTTTAGCTAAGCAGCATTCAAGCAATGTAAATGCATTCTCTGGAATCTATCAATAGCAAGGCCCACAAATGAGAAAGCTGTTGCTAAGATGGCATTGTTTAGCGAAGACACATTCAACCAATGTAAATGCAGGAAATGGAATCAGGATTAAACACTGACAAATACAAGGACAGATTTTCGGAAATTGCCAAAGATGGTGCAGATTTAGACAAAAAAGCTATATTGGTTTACTATCTACAAGGGGAGTGAGGGAGGACAGACTCTAACCTCATCTAGGAAGTCATCCAGACTAAACCCGGCCATACCAATAACCACTTGCACCGGAGCGCTATAATTGCTGTGATCATAAGTATCGACCCCGTCTTGATCTTTCTTTGGCATGGATTTACACTGACTTTGGTAAACCGAGCATGTTCTTTCGTAGTTATGAACGTGGCCGAAGAGAACTAGATCAGCCTGTGATATCAAATGTTCAATGAGTACAATTTCACGGATCAACGAATTATTTAACATGAGAATCAAAGTAAGAAGTAGAAGGTTGCCTTGTTGTCCAATAGCAACGGCTCTACAGCATCAAGAAACCGTTGGTCAGCACCTCCTCCGGAACCAGAAGTGTACATGGGCCTGTGCCTGCAAGAGGCAACCGTTACACTTGATCTCTGTTGTCTTGAGATCTTTTGCAAGTGGTGAAACTCACGATCACCGAGAAGCAAATGTACTCACCCCATGAAAACTAACCAAGGAGTTTTAGATCGGTCGACTGAAGCCATGTCCCCTTTCATCCATTGATACTGACAACACGACATTCCCATGACAGAAGATGACAGCTCAATCGACATGCAAATGTGATACCAAAAGGGTTCAGCTTGATCACCCTTACCTGCTCTGAATTATCGGACCAGTTGTGTTCGGTTGAAATCACAGTGAAATGAACACTGGCTTGTTCTATGGAATACCATGGCTTATCCTTTGCTGGGGTTGGCATAGGGAAGTATGTCTCATAAGCAACGCCACATTCCCCACCAGAGTCTGGAGTCAAGTACACGGATCCCGAGCCCCCATAATCTCTTCATGTAAAAGAAAATTAGACGTCATCTTCGACTCGTGCTGTTAAGTATGCTGGTTCAGCTGTTTATTGAGTCTTCTATAATGTGCAGGAAGAGACGCATACCGACCCCAGATTGTTACCTTTCGTGGTTCCCAATTGCAGTCATGTAGGAAACTCGGGAAGCGAAAGGGCTGATGAGGTGGAGGAAGAAATCCCACTCCACTAAGAAGCCTGTGGCATAGCTTATGTCTCCAATATGGAAGATGGCATCCACGTTGCCCGAGTCTACATCACCCAATACTGCCTTTGCCACCGAGACTGATCCTGGCTATAGAATCATATAGAGTCACAATTTAGGATACCATCATAATCAGGTCTGTGAATTCTTACGAACAACCTAGTCTGGGCCACTTCAGTTAATTAAGATGAATGTGAACTGCTAATAATGTTTCATGGAGAGCCAGTTTTCAAGATGATACTACACCCAAATCGTGGCATATTTTGTCCCTTCCATCAGCATTTCTTCAAAAATTTGAAGGATACACCTTCCTTTTAGTGTATATCTAGTTTGAATAGCATCTTTCAGATTTGCTTTCAGAAATGTAAAAAATTCATTCTATGGAATGCATGTTTACCTGAATGTAGTGCTCGACTGAATCATCCAGAGGGGCTTTTCCCATATCCCCAAACGCAAGAAATTTGAGTTCATTTGATCCTCCTGCCGGCGGTGTCCTGAACTGAACTTGTTCACTCCAACCAGCTGTATCACTGGATGTCATGAAAGCATCACCAAAATAAATCGGATCATCTAATTAATACCAGAGAAAAATAGATCACTCCATCTATTTCCACTTGCAGAAACTCATTTGCAGTGTCATGCAATGTATTACTCTGTGATTACACGAAGCTAATTTTTATTGAAAGCTGTGTACCCGATCCTCTCTCAATCAGACATGCAGCTAGAATACATCGTTAAGGACTAAGGCATATAGAAGTATTTGCCGGTGCTCCATCATCTACCTAATGTTGTGAATTCATAGAAAATTATTGTAAGGAACAAGTCCATTGCATATCAATTCGTTCACATTCACTGCAGATTCGATGACCCTGCATCAAGTAGACGTGCCACAGATATTGCACTATGCTCAGCAAGAATACCTCAAGCCGATCTGAAACCGATCAGTCTCATAAACAACACGTTTCAGTCAAAAGATTCTACCTTCCGTATTTGTGAGAATAAGAGGTAGAAGGCTGCAGTCCCGTCATCACGGCTGAATGAATGTAACCAGGGTCATGCCAACCGAAATCTTTGGCAGGACTAGGTAGCACATTACCTGTCAGAAAAATAGACCAACGAAACTAAATTCAGTGAAGGAGTCTTTACGAGGCATTTGGATTGTTTTGCGTGTGACAAGGAAGTCCCTAGTGCATTTACAGAGTTTTCAAGGAAGGGTTTGAGGTTAACTCACTGCACATATCATCTTGTGAGAATGTACTAACTTCGGAAGTTTGTGATTTCCCATCTCCATATTGAACCTCTTGGGGTTCCTTGTCTCCACTGACCCATGTAATCCTCATCTGCAGATTAAAGCATGTATGATTACCATCCGCAGTCTGCATTGCTTTCAGAGTGTTTTATGCAGAGAGTTATTCCACGCTCAGGCGCAGTGTGTCATGCTGGCGTGGTACGACGACTTCATGGGCTAATGAGATAATTGACATTTTTAATGACATCCATAGAGCCAAATGTTGGTGACACGACCCATGCGAGCTCGACACACCAGTCACTAGCCAATTGAGTGCTTACCGAGGTCCCAGTCGAGTCAATGCTGGAGAGATGGCCATTGAGCGGTTGGTTCGGGTTCGCAAAAGTCAAAGAGTTCGATCTCTTCAATACGCATGGTGTGGCGAATCCCCCCGCGAACAGTACAAACTCGATGTCAGTTCTGATGTTCACGACGTGAAACGTCAAGGTGCCGCCGCATGTGGTCACAACACATTTCCCGTCCTTGTACTCCTTGCACTCCTGCTTCTTGCAGCTCAAATAGTCCGGATCCTTGCTCAGGTATTGTGCCTAAAGATGATGCATGTAAGCACGCACCAAGAAAGCTGGTGTGGAAACATTTCTCCAACTATCAAACTAATTAAACGAGTAATGGTACGTATACTAGAAAATTTTCAGAGTTTGGCACATTGCAAAAAAAAAATGGAGTGTGTATTCCAATGGTCGAAACTCACAATAAAGCGGATTTCAAAGCATTTTAATAAAAGAGCTTGTTTAAATAATCAATATAACCGTGCCACGTGCAGCATTTTGTATGTACCAACAACAAAAAATACTGAATTTTGTAAACCTTTCACAATATCTAGCATTGCTCAAATTAAAGAAGAGTTTTATAACTTACTTATTAAATGAAAATAAGAATCATAAAATAAATCGATAAAGAACATCGCAAAACATCTGAACTAGAACCAAATCGACTTTATTGATTGAACCTTTAGCAGATTATAGAACAAAAGATTCGTTTGATTCTTTATTGAACCCAAAAAAGAGACTTTGAAAAAGAAAAGAAAAGAAAAATACAAAGAAAAAGAAAACGGACTCCTATTTTCTCCTCTTCTTTCGGTGGATGAAGACTTGACGAGGAACATTTCAAACCTTAAAAGCAGCTACGATCATTAATGCTTGAGGTTGTGTTGGGATTGGGCCATGGACTCTACACTTTATATTTACATATTGGTTACCTAAGCTGATTTTATCAAGTTAGGTCGGTCAAATTAAGAGAAAACGCGACGCGCATCGAATGTTTATAAAAGTAATATGAATTGCACATATACCACAACACAATTATCAAACATTCTTCCAAATATACTAATTTTTTGTTTTGCTTTGCTTTAACCCAACAGTCGACATGCCCCTAACGCAATGAAATCTGACATTGTTGCGTGAACGCTATGGACTCCCTGCCGTGACTTTGTTGGTCCATCATGAGTACTGAATGAAGTCTTGGCAAAAGGAGTTAGGCATGTACCATGTGATTTCTTTTTCCAATTGCTTTTCTATTCGGCCCCTGTTGATCCCACTTTTTTTCCTAGAGCCCCCTCGCTGTTTCACGTTTCTATTACCCATCAAGAAGAAGGTAGATAAGTCATCAACAAGGCATGATTCGATGGCAGATAAATTACCTTGACAGGATAATGGCATAGGAGAGGAAGATCACTAAGGTCACCGGTCTCTACGTACAGAGCCTTATTCAGTGGACAATCCGAGACACTGCAACCCAAAAGAAAACACAAGGAGAAGAAGGAACTCCAATGAGTATACTCATATGTTTCAAAACAAAAGGTTCAAAGTTTTGAGGATGAAAGAACTAGATATCAGGATGATTCGAGTAGTACTCGGCGTCCGATGGAGAAATCATGGCGACCCAGTCGGAGTCCGCAGGAACCAGGACCCCAGTTACATTAACCGTAAGATACTCTTCATTCCCGATGGTGGTGTCGCCACTGACATTGATTTGGAGATATGGGTTCTGGTCAAGGCACTCGAGGATTCGCCTTCTGTTTAGCAACCGGAACTCAGAGATGGCGGTGTGGTTGAGATGCTCGAGCGCAGAGTCAACCACCAAGGGGTGCAAGTTCGACGGTGACCAAGAGGAAGAAGAAGAAGAAAAGCAAGTCAAAAGTATGAAAGAAATGGAAAAGATTGCGAGTTGTGTTGGAATGTTGGGGTCCATACTGGAGAATCAAAATGCTTTGGATGGATGAAAACGAAGGTTTTCTTTGTATACTGACAAGGAAGAGAGGTATGATTCAATAGAGAGGGAGGGAGGGAGGGAGGGAGGGAGGGAATGTGTTTTAAAGGGTCGAGGTATGAGTTGGACGTTTAGGATCCAATACCTATGGAGGTACATTAAAGAAGTGTGCTTTTTATAGAGGTGGGAGGATTTTGTTTACCTTAAAAGAATGAAAAAAACAATGAGGAGGGGTGCTATGTTTCTTGACGTTAACATATGCAGAGTTGCTGATGCTCCGGATGCTGCTTGCTGTCTGTAGTGTTCCCTTCTCATGTTCCTTGTCCATCTTGTGTTGCACGTTTTCATATGCACAGAATAAACATCTACGCAAAAGCCAGATGACACCGGACGGGCTTTGCAAAAAAGTTCATCACCTGTTCCAGATTTTTATCAACTTCCAAAGAGTTCAGTTCAGAGGTCAGATTTTCGTTAGCTTATCCAATGCGAACTGGATCTGCTTCCAGTAGCAACCTAGCGATGATGAGTTTGCGTTCGGGGGTTGATGTTACTTTGAATGGGACCAGCTCGTCGAGCTTCTTCCACTTGGCTTTTTCGCACGTTAGGATGGTGTCAAAGTCAAAAACACGATTAGGGTCGGTATGAATGCACGAGCAGCATCCAGTAAATACTGTTGGCTACATAATAATAATAATAATAAGAAATGAATATTTTCCTTGTGATGCTCTTGGAAATATGGGTGCTGGTGAAGTCTATTGAGGAATAAGAGAATGATGAGAAGAGGATATTCTCTCGAAAGCGTAACATCGGTTTTATTATTTGCCGTTGAAAGCGCAACATCGGTTTTATTATTATGTGTTTCGCTAGGCGATTTCGGCTGCCGCCAATACCCTTTATTCGTGCAAACCTGCTTTCCCATTCCACGTCACCAATAGCTCATCATCACACTCAGGGTTTTGCTCTAACAATAGACTATGTCGTGATATACCACTCCTAATTATGGATGTTCTGCCACAAATTGAATTAGCAAGATTCATGAGTTGAATTGGTAATGAAATTTGATTAGCAAAACTCACACTGTTTGGGCATTGTATCAGCTGTCGCTTGCATCTCCCTATGGGTGGTTGCGAAACGCTAGGTTAAAAGCTTGAGTACTTTTCTATAGGATTGCTCATTTTGTCTCAGGCACTTAAGAAGCCCCCCCACCCACCCCCCTTGTAAGGGACGCACGTATGTGCCTGAAAATGTTGGGAATGAGGAGAAGTGCGTGTAGGTTGGGCTGCTGATCGATTTTGATTAGATTAAAAAGCCAAGCAGTCTTGTTCTGATTAAACGAGGTCTTATAATATATTATTGATCGTCGGCCTTTTCTCTTGTAAAACCTAGCGTAAGCCTGGAAGGGATGGAGTGGACCATTAGTCTGTTCACATACTTCTTCCTTCAGCAAACCTCTTCTCTTCTTCCAGATTGTCACAAATGTGCCTCCTGGGAACGTTATCCTCAGTATAAAACTCGAGAAATTAGCTACAACTTTCAGAGTACTACTCCTCATCATTTGGTTGCACTGGCTCAGAATCTTGATATAACTTTAAAGCATCCATGGAAAAAAGTACCCCTGTTTATCATCTCAAAATTCTACCGTGACGAAAAGAAATTTCTCAGCAAAAAGTGCTTCCCAATTCTCTATATATGACTCCAGAGAGGTTGATAAGAACAATGACCCAGGTAGTAATTAACAACTCGGATGATTAATCTACATTGGAGCTCCAAAACAAAAACCAAAAAAAGGGGGGAACAAAAAGGTAACCATACAATCTTCATGGACTATATTCATCTTTGGACAGCAATAAATAGCACAACAAAAATGGGTGAGAGAAGAAAGACTATGTACGGAAAGGCTTGAGAGAGTGCACCTTCTTCGAGTTCTTCATCCTTGTCAAGTGGATAGTTGCTTTTGTCTTCAATGAAGGCCTCGAAGTAGTTTTGGTAGTCTGTCCCCTCTGCAGAGAGCTTTGAGCTTCTTACCTTCATCATCTCCATGGCCTGTAGAGTATTGGCATCGCAACCATCATTTTAGATGCTCTTTAGCTAGAAAAGGCCTACAAACTTACTGTAATGTACTTTGCACCATCTTTGACATCCCATTTACAATTACCTCGAAGCTGAACATGAATTGCATGGCTCTCTTGCTGACTTTGGCATTTGGATGAGATTGAAGCTTCTCGTACATCATACGAGCCTCATTTGGTCTGCCAATCATGTCGAGCACATCATTATTTCCAAGCATGGGACAGCAAAGAATGCAAAGCCTCTAGGCCTACTCTGGTGGTGGAGAGAATATGCAAGAAGGGAGTCACAGAAGCAACTCTGATTCCCAGAGATCCTAAAACTACCCTGCCTGAGCTTCATTAGGATTGTTGTTGTTAGGAGCTCCTTCACATATGAAAACATGTAAATACCTGGCAAGTGAATCCTGGCAGATGGACCACTGCAATGCAGCTAATCCATGAAGTTCACTCTGCACATACAAATTTTTAGGGGATGAAACTATGAAACGAAATATAATGGGCAAACAATCATTGCACCGAAGCACAGGTAACAATTGGCACTCAAATGAAAAACCTCTTTTACACCTTTGGCATGGTTACCTGAAATGGCAGCTTATTCATGATCTCTTCAAAAAATGGTAAAGCTTCCTTAAGTTTTCCAGCATTCATCAGAGAGTCTCCATCCTTCAAAGCCTTCAACAGCGAACAATTCAATGACTTTAAATCTACAGTAAAAATAGTCTTGTAAATCTCTACAAAAGGAAGAGAAAGAAAAACAATGGGACAGAGGGCTAGGTCTATCCTACAAAAGTATCAGTTAGACCCCATATCGCACATAATTTACTAGGAAGGTACCTTCTCACACTCAGATTTCAACTTTGCATCTATATTTAAGCCCATTTTTCTCTTGTAAGCAGCAACAAGTTCTCTAGTACGTGCATCTTTAGCAGCCCTATCTTCAGCTGTTTCCAGCACATCCCCTGGCCGAATGGTCCTTCCACCTCCAAACTGAATGATATAGAGAACAACAGAAAAAAGCTTAGCCTGACATTTGATTCATAGGAAGACGCAGAGAGATAGCACGGTCAATTACAGATCCATGATATATAAGTTTTCTCATCTGTATGTAAAGAAACCAGAGGTTCTTCTTCAACTGTTCCTCAAACGTTCATCTTTACTTTGTTGTCTAAGTTTCTGCAGTAATCTTCAAACAACCAAACAACTAGATGACAAGTCCAGTCAGAGCATATGAAAATTTCAGAGGGCCAAATATCCTAACAAAAGAAGCAACATTTCATATAATAAAAAGATAAAAGATCATCTTCATAGCAAAAATTGAAAAAATGCCAGTTAAATTTATGTTGCATTTGTTTCTCCCAATCTGGCAAAGTCTATTACCTCAATACGGTCAGTAAACCTACTTAACATGAAAGGGTTATCACATTTGTTTGGTAAAAAAAATAAAGGAATTTGTATTTTTATATGCTGAAATTTATCATATGATAGGAACTTCTTGTCAATATTTCTATGATAATACCCAGATCAAAGACAAGATAGGTAGGTGGCATCCCATTAGCATACAATAGCAGGAGCAAAACCATTTTTCATTCCATATTCTGTTAAGCTTCAAGCAAAACATCTAGGGACAATTGGAATGTAAACTGGTGCTGCCTTTGAGGAATGAGTATCTTGGGTGGAAATTATTAAGCATGTATAGTCATATGTGTTCTGCTATTAAATTGCTCTAAAGCTTTACAAGAACGAACTGCACCAGCAGAAGAGGAAAAGAATCAACTTCAATATCAAATGAGAAATCTCTCAGTAACTAGCTTACCTTCTCGGATATGTTGCTTGGTCTTGGGAAGACACCCCAAGACGAAACTTTGGGTTTGTAAACATCCGAATTATCTTCTTGGGGCGGTGCAACCGCAGGCTTCATCTCCGTCGTATCATCGAATTTGGTGGTGTCCCCAAGAATGATTTCCACGTCAGGTATGTCTCCTTCCGGAAAAGGGTCTCTCACCGGAATTAAACCAGGCGGAAGTCCCCTGGTCCTTTTCCTGTCCGCAAAGTCGAGCCCCACAAAGTCAATGCTCGAAACCACCAGCTGCTGCTCCTTATTCGTTTTTTCCTCCGAATTTGCTTTACCAATCTTCCCTCCATTTTTACCTCTCAAGCCTAATTTCAACAAAACAGTCAACTCTTTCAGCTCCATAAGAACCGTAAAAGCGAGAACTCTATACATGGCAATCGACATCATCCCTCTGCGATATCAAGCGTTCAGCAAATGCAAGAAGATCGATGAGAATCATCCGCCCACAAATTCGGCTGAATGCTTAACAATCTTTTCCAATTCGCATTCTTTGCTAATGTATTACAAGAAGGGGAACAAAATCGCCCTCCCATTTAACTCCGCATATCACCTCATCATCCACAGTAAAATCAGCTATAATCTAACCACCAAGAAAGAACCACACAAAAAAATGAACCTCCGACAACACATTACTTACCTTTGTTAGCGTCAACGCCCAAGACATACTCTTTTGCCTTGGTCATTGCGATTTTACCGGTATCGGCTGAATCGTCGCGACTATTCGCATCGCTAGGGCTCCCGACCACCCCTGCCTCGAACTCGCCCTCCGGCTTCGACTGCAGCGACTTCTTGTACGCCCTGGCTTTCTCAAAGGCGAGCTTGACAGGGTCCACGGGAGCCGCGGACTCAGAGGGAGATTCGGAACCGGACGGGTTCGGAGAGGAAGAAGAGGCTCTGAGCAAGAAGGGCTTCGGAAGATGAGATCTTTTCGGCGATTTGGAGAGGAGGAATGTGGTGGGAGGGAGAAAAGAAGGTTGATGAGAAGCCATAGCCATTAGCCATCTGGGTTTCGGAGGGAGTGGCAGATTGACGGTTGTTAATGGCGGGAGGGAAGCCATTACTGGATTAGTGGATAGTTTTGATATTGTTTTCTCAACAATCTTCTCCGAGAGGTGACATATGGGCGGGCCGACCCGGCTCGGTCCGGCCCGTTGTGGTAATTTCACTTTCTCAACGGAAAAGTGACAAGGCAAAATTTCCATAAAAAATCTTCAATTTTTTTTCCAACGAGACACCTATATCCATATCACAGTTCTGTCCATAATGGCTATTGAAGTTCGGATGTAGCAATATATGTGAACAGGGAGAAGCTTGACGGAAGGTATATCTTTGAGTCGTCGAAACAAGTTTTGAATATTGGTGAGAGGAAAAATAAAGTCTCGCGAAGAAAAGTTTAAGATATTTTTGTGAGATCGTCACCAAAAGCAATAATACCAAGCTTCTCTTAACTCAATGAGTCCAATTGTTGTTGCTTGTGAAAAAAGAGGAATCGAATTCCTCTTAATTTGGAAAGCTTGGTGTTGGTCGTAGGAGCGAAAACAAAGTGCTCCGATCGAGGTTTGTGCAGGATTAGTTCGAGACATCACCTGATTATAAGACAAATCTCAAGAGGACGACTTTTTTCGGTGAGTAAATTAATGAGACGTGAAATTTGAAATAATATCAAAATTTTAACTGAAAAAAAAAGCTCTTAAACTCGAGATACTATTTAATAATAATAAAAAATAATCTCAAATAATTGACTATTTAATACGAGAGACCAAATTTAAGGGTCCTCATCACCTCCTGGATTTACCATCAAATAAAAGATCTGTCCTTATATTTTATTTCATTGTTCCTGTTTTGGGTTTTGGGTTGTCTGGCTTTATTCCCAATCCATGTTGCGTAAAAAATGTTATAAACACAGTGATGACTATAAGCCAGCAGTAGTGTAGCACCAACAAAATCCCTCTGGTTCGCGATGCATAAGCAAGGGACGCATTCACGCTATAGCTCAAACCAGATATCAAAACCTCAAGAACCAATCTCTGTGCCTGAGTCTCCACAATGCCTGCCAACAACAATCTTTCATGTCCTTTCCTTTGTTAGAATAATATAAAATTGGTTGCTGAAATTTGAGCACGTTGGTTTCTGGGTTCTAGATTTGGTTGTTAGTATTCTTCAAAGAATACCTCGATTTATGGTGATTGTCAGGAGAAGAATGAAGACGAATCGGTAAAGCATGATTCATGATAGACGCCTGAAGAAGAATGAAGATAGGAATGGCTACTACATTTAACAAGGAAGAGCTATTGAAGCATGAAAACAATGAAGGCTAACAAAGCTCTTTAAAGAGTTCTCCACGGAAGTCTTTAAGTGCATACAATTTAAAGAGTTCTCCACGGAAGTCTTCAAGTGCATACAATGTGTCTTTTATCTGACTTGGTTTGCATGCATTTATGGTGTTTTATGTTTTTCATTTAATGTTGTCAAATTATGTATGTCCAATCACTATAAAAGGCTCTGAACTTTAGATTTGAAAATGCAAAAGCATTTGCATTTCAATAAATTCCCTCCTGTCTTTATTTGTGCGCTCGTTTCAAACTTTCAAAATTATCATTATTCTTTTGGTTCCACCATCCTTTGCCACCTCTCTCTCTCTCTCTCTAGCTTTCTCTCTCTAGCTTTCAAAGAAGTTATCATTATTCTTTTGGTTCCACCATCCTTTGCCACCTCTCTCTCTCTCTGAATGTGTTCTTATGTGATGTTTTCAAGTGATGGACATTGAGCACAAGTGATGGACATTCAGTGCTCAATGAGGTCGACGCCACGCGCAAGGTACTACCACCATATCGACCGATCCCTTCGGGTGGCTACTTCAAGGCAATGTATATACTTCTTTGCCTTCATCCAAGTTCATCCTCTATCTTCCACTCTCTGCAGAGCTATATAGTCGGACATTGATCGGAAAGCTAACCGAAGTTGTCGACTCTGCAGCTACTACTATCTGTCCTGTGGATGGTTGTTCGAATGTTTGTGCCAAAGAAGAAGAAAGCCAAACTCTGCAGAGCCACGACAGTCGTGATTCGCATGGTATCCGATGCTTTTGGTGTACTGTCTCTTCTCATTCAAGTGATTGATCAATAAAGGAGTGCTTTCTATGGAAGAAGTGCTTGTGCAAAGACAAACATCACATAGATAGATAGTTGATACACGCCGATTATAAAGTAACAAGCATTGCCCACATAAAAAAAAGTACCGACCGAAACCGCACAAAGCTCATACTAGTTATTAAGTCCATAGGACGAAAAGATCGATATGGGAAAATAGTTGGTTGATCACTCTTCCTTGCCCAGGAGAGTGAGCAGGAAGGCCTTGTAATCCCCGGAGGTCTCCTTGGCCACTGCTTGGTCGAGCGAGACACTGTTCCTCTTGTAGTACTCCTCCTTGATCACCTTCAGGTCCTTCTCCGCCCTAGTCACGATCACGCGAGTCAGCGCATCCTCATCCGTCCCGGCCTTCTTGATCGCATTGCGCAAGACCTGTGCTTTGACAAAGTTGGTTAATCTGCCTATTATTACTGAATTGTAAAACTTGCAATGCAACACGATTTGCTCTAACCTTTTCAAAGTACTTATTGGGATTATTGAGGCAGCGAATCGTTGTGCGCAGTGCCGCCGGCAAGTCATCTTGTTTTTCAGCCAGCATATTCTAAAACCAGACAATGTAAGAAAAACCAAACCCAAAACCCACCAGAAACGCAAACATTATTGACATTAATTCAAGCAGTAATGCGAATCTTATTGATTTGTGCAGGTCCTTTGCAAGAGAATTATTAGGAAAGTAGCTATATACATCGTCTATGAACATATTTAGTACCTTAGTGATGGTAGTGCCCTGGTCATCTCGGTAGCGGTTGTAAGTGGCCCTGAGCTGAGCCTTGCTCCTGGTGCTCAAGATTCTTATCACCTCTTCATGGTTGAAGGCCTTATCTTTTATGGCATTGTGAAGAAAATCGGCCTCCGAGTTTGCCAACCTCGCATTGAACTCTTCTCCTTCGTACCTATACGCACTCACTAAACCAACCAAGAGCTGCATAACAAGAGCCAGCCATGAAATAATCTCCAAATTCGCATTCCAGATCATGAGCAAAATCATGGAAATATTAGGTAAATTCTCGGTGGTACATAAAAGACCTTCTAGACCTAGTAAAGGCGAATTCGAATACCACAATGCGCAGCCTCTTGGTACCAAATCTTGTCGTCGATTTATAACGTACCTTGCGGATTTCGCCAGTGGTATGTGCGGCGACATCTTCTTCCAAGGAGCGCTTGTAGCGAAGCTTGTAGGCCTTTCTCACCTCCAGGAGCTCCTCAGGGGAATGAACGCAAGCAATCTCTATGATCACATGGTAATCAGGACTCGATTTCTTCAGAGCCACATTCGCTAACACGGCGTCCCGATCGGCTGGGTCCAGTATCCAACGGTACACCGCTTTCTTCAAAAAAGACGTTATTGCAACATATATGAGACCCTCAGATCATTTTCTCTGGTAAAAGAACATCAAGATTGCACGGTTCGTTTTCTTTCTCAGGAGATTTCATCTGATCTTTTTACATCTGACCCTGATCTTGACAAGATCAAGACCATCCAATTTATTTTTCCGCCTTACATATGATCCCTACATTTGTCAGTGCAACATTCAGTGTTTTTGGTCGAGCTTGGTTAGGTGACCTAAACCATTTAATAGATGAGTTATTGAGTCGAGAACGGGTCATTCTTTAAGACAAGTTCTATTAGCCTTTTCCAGAGCATCATGCAACGTTGATTGCCAAGTGCAATCAGTGAATGCAAAGTTGACAACTGTTCGATGAAACTGACGACCGCACTATAGACAAATATATAATGTCCAAAGCACTTCTACCTAGAAAATTACATCTTACGAAAGATAAAAGAAAAGGAACCTCGAAGTCTCCGGAGAGCTCAGACTCAAGGCGCTTGACGAGATCTTCCTCGTAGAGTTGCTCGTAGGCTTGCCTGATCTGCTTCCTCTGCGCTGCATTTCTGTGTCCCAGCACTTTGACGATCGCCTTCTCATTCGTTCCCCATCCTAATCTCATCGCACAAAAGGTAGGAAAAGAATGATTGATAAGCCTCTCGACAGCTTAAAACCATAGCAAATCTCGACAAATATACCAACACATGGGTAGCAGTTGAACACATGCATCGATAGAGAGAGAGAGAGAGAGAGATTCAGACCTTGACAGGCCTTTCTCAGAGCTTCTGCATCTTCAGTAGCAGAGAAATGGTCAGGAACAACAAGGCTAGCCATTACTATCACTCTCTCTCTCTTTCTAGTCTCTCTACTACAGCGTGATGTGAAGAAAAAACTTGGCACCCACCACCCCCATTTTATATAGCACTAAGCTCTTTGCACTGACCCAAGAACCACATCGAAAACATCGACCACCCCTTAAAAAAGAATGAGAAATAATATATTATTTCCCCAAAAGCTCCACGTCATAAATAGATAGCCAGATCCTATACTTAATTAGCGTATCTGGGCCCGAAACCCCACGTGTAGACAACTTAGTAACGAAGCAAAATATGTTTCGGTTGGGTTTAGCCGCAGTAGATCGACCTAATAAAGTTTTTTGCTAAGGGGTTACATGCAGTGTGAACGTGAAGAAAACAATTCCCTATAATCGTACAGCATTCTTATATCCTGTTTTTATTCGACCTAAGACATCATTATGGGCACCGAAGGACCGTGATTTCCGAGCCACGTACATCTCACGACAACAAATGCACGACTTTGGCCTCTTTGTTCAGACTCTCTTTACCTATTTTTTCAAAGTGCTTAGGCGATGCTTAAATCGATTTAATAATTCTCCCCTACCAAACTAGTTCACCGTCCTGTTTCGTTAAAGACGGAACATTTACATCGAGAGCAGAGAAGGCGGAAAAAAAATTTACTTCCTCGCAATCGAATTCCAAAAGCCGAGTATAAATTTCGAGCACGGGACCTCGTACTCTTCAACATACAGTCGTTTTATCTCTCGTAATTCATCCACAATCTTAACGGTGGGTATCCGCTCGATGCCTACGAACCACATTTCGGTGCATAGCAAACACTAATTAGGGTTGGAAACACTTATGAGACGTGTGACTGTGGTCAACATAATCAAATGGATTGACAAAGACTCACCCTTACGCTCTGGACCCAACACTGATCTTCAGTTATTACCTACTCTCCTTTTGGTCCATCGTCTAACGTAATGAAGAGAGAGCACGTTGTTATGTACCTTCGCACGCCTTTTGGAGAGCTGCAGCATCTTCAGTGGGAGAGAAGTGATCAGGAGCAACTAGAGAAGCCATTTCTATCTGTCTATTGAGGATAAAGATGCAGTTTTTATCAGCTGATGGTGAGCAATTCGGTCACACAAGCCTCCAATTTATAGAGCGCTCCCTCACATGCAAAACCCATCATGGATATTAGCGCCGCTTCACAGAGATCACGTTTCTAAGCAAGCAAACGTTACCTGTTTCGAAAGAACGTACGTTACTGTTTACTCCCACAAGTCCCGTTGAAACTTTTTGAAAGAGCAACAGACAAATCTTTTCGAGCACCCTTTGCGTGCTCTCCAGGGCTAGGAAGGACGAGATGAATCGAGGACTTGAATTGAAAGAAAAAGAAAAAAGAGCCGGCGTTGAACAAGTAAATAAAAGTTCAAAAGATGACTGCCATCATTGCTTCTATACGTAAACTAGTGTCGAGACACGGCATATATGTGCATTAGGGGGCTGGCCAAGGCCCGGTGAGAGCCGCGACCGCTGGCCACTAGGTGAGGGCTCGTGGCCCTCATTCACAGCTGAGCAAGGGCTGCGACCCTAGCCGCAGCTAGCGAGGACTCGCGGCCCTCGCCCTAAGGCCAACAACGGTCTTGACCCACGCCAGCGGGCAACGGCTTCCTGTTAGCTCTTAACATTAAAAAGAAAAGAAAAAAAGTTTTAAAAAATTTCCGCGTCAACATTGACCGAACCATGTAGGAAGTTTGACATCCATATCATCAATTTGTAGCCAAAATTGACCGGATATACTACATTGGCAAATTATCAAAAGATTTATGACTAAATTGATCAAATTGATAGGTTTAGAACTAAATTAGCGCAAGTGCATTGGATTTAAGATTTTCTTGGTAATTTTCCCCAGCCGGTACTAAGGCTGATTCTCCATGGAGCCGATTTTTTAGTTTTTTTTTTTTTTGGGCTTTGTTTTGTATGGATATGTTGTTAAGAACCTAGAAAGCTAATATTTATTTTACTTAAAGTTATGCTCTTGGATTTCAGGCTAGTTCTTGAGACAACCGACTCTAACAAGATAGATTCTAGCTCTTGATCTAAAACATATTCACGTTTGAAACGATCACCCTCAATGTGCGTAATCAAGGGTGGAATTACGTGTGAGTAGAAAACAATCATCAAGTGAACTCCTTTTCATGTTCGTAAGACTCTTTTGACGAGAGAGAGAGAGAGAGAGAGAGAAAGAGAGAGAGCATTGGACGAGGAGAAGACAAGGTGGAGGATAGAGAATAGGGGAGGAAAAGAACGAAAGACGAAGGTGCAGGTAAGAACAAAACACAGAGAGAAGGCTAGTTCTCTTGATGTTACTCGTCGTAACGTTACTCGTCGCTAAAGCTCAAAAGCTGCGTGAATTTGGTAGTCGCTTGATGAAAACAAGAAAATAGTGGATAGTAGTCTGGCTACCGGTTCGTGCCAAGCACAGGAATTTCTCGTGCCAGCCCACACGTAACGCTCCCCCTTTTTCTTTTTCTTTTTTTATTAAATTTAAAATTTTGAATAAAGAAAAATACGAAAAGTAATTTAAAAAAAAAAAAGAGTTAAATTTCGGAGTCATCTTTTATTCTAATTTCGTTCTCAATTGTATCCCATGATATGGGCTAGGGGTGAGCATGAGCCGGGTGGGCCGGTCCTAGATGTGGAACCTATTCCCAACCCTGTTATAACCGATTCCCACTTTTTGGGACTGAGACCCGACCCTATTTGCCTGGACCCTGTTTTGGACCCGACCATGTTTTTCCGGTCCGAGAACGGGGTAACCCTGTTTACACAATTTTTCCTTGATCCTGTAAAGATTTATGTAAAGCGAGCAATGTTTTTTTTGTCGTCGAGCGTCGAATGGACTGATTAACGAGGAGACTGGCAATCGTAGTGATTGGCATACGGGTGTATAGTCTACTCTAGGATTTATAATAGTCTACTCTAGGATTTTTATTTTTTTTTACAAAATCGATCCTATAAAACCGGTCCGAGTGGACCTTCACCCAGAACCGGTTCCCGGACCGGTTTGTATGGGAACCGGTTCCCAGATTGGTTTTTCGGGTGGGCCGATCCGGGAACTAGGTGAACCCGGTCCGGTTGCACACACCTAATATGGGCTTCAAGATATAATGACATCAGGCTTCAAAATTAAGCCAATCATCAATTAATATGGTTAGGTAATGTAATTTTCCGGATTACCACTTTAATTATAAGAATTCTGATATTTTAATACGTTTCTAATCCCAAATTCAACGTTTTCATTCGATAGTGGGATGGTCGGGTCGGGTCGGGATTGATCCGAGTAGCTTATTAAATCCCCCCACATAATGATATCATCCTGATCCAAGAGTCGGTATAAGACGGAAACGACAGCAACCTTGGGGCCCCACCTCGGCCCTCCGGAAAGCGATGGCCGAAACAATTCCCACCACAAATCAGTGGAACCCGCCACGGCCACTGCACACGTCACCCCAGCCAATCGTAGAGAAGCAATCGATCAGACGCTGCCAGCCACTACTTTGGATACGCCGATTCCCACGTGTCACGACACCCTCCGCCGCTCCTCACGGGCTCTCGACCCCGCGCCTGCACTCTCTCTCTCTCTGCGTCTCTCGCGAGTTCCGTCCCATTTTCGCGTGATGCAGAATTGGTGCTCTCTTTGACGTCAGTGGCGTATCTGCTTCTTCTCCTGCTGGTTTTGGCCGTGTAAACTCGGAGATGTGGCTAGGAGCGACCCGGGTCTGCGTCGTCGATTTGCGCTGTCGCCTGAAGATCCGCTCCGGTTCCTTCAGACATGTTTGACTGGAACGACGAAGAGGTAAGGCAGGGCGCTCGCCGTCCCTTCGGTGCTCATTTGACTGTTCGTTTTCTTCTTCAGTCGTTTGAGCGATGTATGAGGCAGTTTAATGGCTAGGAATTGGCTTAATCGTGACAGGGTTTGCTCATCAGGACTCTGTCTAGCGTTTGCTGAATGTTTTCGACTTTTACGAGGTCCCTTCTTTTTGAGTTACCTGTAGTTTCTGGGAGGCTCTATTTAATCTGTGTTTTCAGCCCGAGTTGTCGGAGTTGTACACCACAAGTAGAATGGTGCCTTTTAGGACCAAGTGCATTTTATGATGCTAAAATTGTGCGCCGGTCTCAAGACTCTTGAGCTAGTTGGTTGCTGTAGCGATCTCGACTCACGGTGTCAAGCACTCCACAGAGAGGCAATGTTAGTTGGTTTTCCGAGGTGACACTTCAAGGATGAAGTGGGTATGTCACATGGAAGATATAATCTTTGACACTGGGTTGATGTTCCATCCAAATTGGAGGTACATATATAATCACTCCTTTTGCGGTCCAAAGGTGGCATTGTCGCATTGTGACATTCAAGGTGCTTAAATGGTTGTGATTATGGAAAGTAAAAGAGCAAGGAGAAACTCTGATATCTTATTACCAGGGGGTTTGAGATGGAAATCCAATATCCCACGATGGCATATTACCGAGTGGTTAATCAACAGTAAGGTGGACCGTATGAGTACCTACGAAATGTGCAAACAATCATGCAAAGAGCATGACATGTTGGACCTGAAGTCTGAACTCATTAACATACCCTTCCATCAAACCTAATTCCACCGAGAAGCTTGTAAAGTATAATACTGGTTGCAGTAGACCGTTAAAGTAAATTGCCAGCATCATAACACGATTCCATCTCATACCTTAGATTGCTATGGAACTAGCTTTGCATTATGCACTCAACCGAGCCAAAGGCATATATATGAGAATAATTTTTAAAAAACTAAAAGTTGTTTGATAATATGTCTCATATAACTGCCTCTTGTGAACACAAGTAGATAGTTATCTAGTTGCTTAAGGGCGATGCTAGCTAGGAGCTCATCTATTTACCGGCAACTGGACTAGCTATCTTTTTACTGTCTTTTGCATGGAATGCTGTTGTTCTTCTGCAATCTATGATAATCACAACGTCTTTTGGCAGTTTAGTTGTCTCATTATTCATAGCAGTTCTTAAAATGCTGTTCACAGCTTGCTAGCATATTATGGGGCGAGTCTGAGGAGACCGATGACCATATAGTTCCCCATCCTGAAGGAAATGAAGATCATCTGAAGAAGAAAGAATGGATCCAAGAAACTGCTCCAATCAAGCCTACAGAAGAAAAGATCTTCGGGCTGAAAATTGACTTCAATGACTCAAAAATGGGAAGTAGTGCTAATATCAATAAAAGGAGATGTTCAGATGTATCCGCATTTGGCTCAGATTCATGGCCTAACCTATCTCCATCAAATGTTGTTACAAATGATATACAAACCATTGATCCAAGATATGGCTCTTTTAAAGGTGGTGAAAACATCTTGTTGCTGTACTTAGGAGATAATTATTTCATTAGTATTTGTTTAAATAGCTAATTATTCCTGACATAACCAGCAGGGCGAGGTGAATCTGACAAGGCTTCCGAATGTTCTGAAAATACCCATGAAGATGAAGAACAGGGGGAGTTTGTTGATTATTGCTGGGCAACCATTAGAAGCTTTGAAGATCTTGATCGGATTTTTAGGTAATATATTTTGTTTTAATGTTTAATTGGCGTATCCCTGATTACCCAGTTAGGCAACATCATTATTCTTTCTTTTTCTTTTCTCGATTAGATGTCTGGTCATATCAATAGCAACGTTTTTTTACCAATTCCTTACCAGACTTTTGGATGAAGCATGAAATGGCAATGGAGCAAGAGGCAAACAGGATTAATTAGCGCCATTCTGTCTGCCAGAATTTTATTTAATGAATTACCTTCCTATATTGCATATATTGAGCTTAATTTGTCTTCCATACAAAGATAGTATTTGGCATGTCCATAGCTTCTTCTTTTTTTATCTATGTTATTTTTGCGATTCCATTATTGTGCTTGTAGCATTTCCTCAATCTACAGAAGATTTTGCTAATAAAATATCCATAATCTACCGAAGGTTTTGCTAATAAAATATCTGTGTTTTAACCTGTCAACAAGTTCAATTCTTATAAGTACTTCTGTTCTTCTTTTCGAGTGACCTTTGCCTCCGTCCCCTGTTTCTGTTAGCCAACAAATGTTATGTCCAATGGCATTTCTTTTGACTGAATATCCCTGAGTGGCGATTTTTGCAGCAACAATGAGTCACTATTTGGCAGTGTGAGTCTTGACAGTGCTGATGAGCTATGGTCTTCTAGCAAAAATGTAACTCTTAGCCCCATGAAGTCTGTCTCTGGACATGCGGATTCTCCTACTCTGCAGTCAAAACCATTAACAGGTGCATCAGAGGGTGTGGAAGTAAAAGCAGAATATGTTCAACAAGACCACTCTGGTAGACTTGCTTACACGGAAATGAGTGACCATGCATCCCCCCTCTTGCAGCACTCACAGATTCTGAAGAAAGTGGAAAATCCTGTAGGTATGAGTAAACCTGGGCTAGATAATCAGGTATTGATTGTCAACTTACAAAATTTATATGAATGAAGATGTTTATCAGCTAAAATTATGTACCTTATTAGTCCTGTGTAACAGACAAATGTGGGCATGGTGGAAAAGGCCACAGCAGTGAACTCTGGCTTTGCTGTCAATATTTCAACCCTCGCTCAATCTGCAGAGAAGGTAGTCATTTGGGACTATTCAAAATGCACCTATAACCGCTATACTGTGTTGGATTAGTAATGCTTGGTTCCAGCTTGTGGTCACAGGCTTTGCTAGATGCTCAGGAGTCAGAACACTAGAAAACCCCAACCTCTGGTGTAAAGCATCATTATGTCCTGCAGAGGTTGCTGACTTACATAATATTAGACATATTGACAGAGGAAATATGTTGTCAACAGTCCCTCCATCAAGATTCTGAAAATCCTCTACTAGAAACTTGAACAGATATGGTACAAAGGAACATCCTGGTGCCCGATATAACTTTTCTCCATGGGCTGTACTTTTTCTTTGACCACAGTTTACAAAAATAATTACTTAGCTCCTCCCACATTTTATTGGCCTCCTAAAAGAATATGCACGTGTAGACCAGGACTTCATCAACCTAAAAATAACATTGTTAACAGTGATTAAAATAAGGCTATCATATGCTCTTCCTAGACTGAGCTGTATGCCTTGTTTTATTGTAGCATGAGCGACCCATCTCGTCTGAATGTTGACCAATTGTATGACCATCTTGCTGTAGTCTCAAAAGAAGCTGCTAAGCAACCAGGATGATGCTGTGGAGGGAAGAAGCCGAGGAAAACCATTAGAAGATGTTGGTGGGGCCTGGTATTCTACTGGAGATGCAACTGGATCATATGAACAACAATTGGCACCCCACATAATGCCATATGACAGGGCAGATTCAAGTTGGTCAAGACAGCTTCAGAATCCTGACTCTTTGCAAAACAATCCCATATCAAACACTTACATGCCCCTTGCAGTTGGGAATAGTGTGAATCCTGATCCACTAATGCCTCTGTTGTCCCCAACTCTATCTGGAGACTGCAAGAAGAAAACTCTGATATCTGGCTATGAAGAATCCTTTGGAAGTGCAAACCATGTAAAAAATCTTGTTGATATTCCTGAGAAAAGTCTAAGCATGACACCCCAAGAAAAGATTGAAAAATTAAGGCGGCAGCAACAAATACAAGCAATGCTTGCTATTCAGAAACGGCAACAGCAGTTAACTCAACATGTCTCTGGTCATTCAGTTGCTGAGAAATGCACCCAGAAGAATGAAGTGCTACCTCTTGAGGGTCTTGATGGTGAAGTTGCTGACATGGGCCCTGTTGCCTCTCTCGATCCAAGGTCACCTCTGGAATATTATTATTCCGACTCAATGTCAATGGCAGTTGATGACTCTTCAGTGGAGGATACCATACTTCAGCGACTTCAAGACGCAATCACCAAGGTATGCTTGACTTCCAGGTGGCTCGTTTTCTGGTCAATTTTGCATATTTCTTGTGATGGCACTAACACCTTGCTGCAGTTGGATAGCAGGAGTAGACTTTGCATGAGAGATAGCTTGTTCCGATTAGCTCAAAGTGTGATGCTAAGACAACAGATCGGTGAGACGGGCAGCACCAAAACAAAGACCAGACAACAGCGCGAAATGGTTGTTAAAGAAGTGAATGCTGGTGACAGGTTAGTGGCTGGTGCTTTACATATTGGTCGAACGAAGGCTACTTCTGCCTTGTGTGTCCTTATGCATCAATTGAGCTGTTCATGGTTTAAATTTTATTGAGTCCAGAGTATGCTGGGAAATCTTTTTCTTGGTCCACAAATTGCAGTGTGATCTCAAGGAATGTGTACTAATTGCGATCTGCACTGTGGCTAGCAGGCAGGCTAAAATGGGTACTTCTGAAACAGAAACGAATCCCATAGACCGCGCTGTTTCTCATCTTCTCTTCCACAGACCTCTGGAAACTGCGTCAAAGCATTCAGGGCTGGCTGAATCATCTATTTCGATTAATTTTTCTTCTGAGCGAAAAGCTGCGGGGTCAGGCAACTTGCGGGGAATGGACTTGCCAGATAGTCCCAACAGCAGACAAATTATTCCTTGCCAAGGTCCAACGACTCCTACAAGGACACGTACTACTGAGCCCTTGAAATATGGTCAGTTTGAAGCTTCAGAGAACAACTCAAGCAACGGACGCAATGATGATGCAACTATGGAGGTTGAAGCCTCTTACTGATGAAAAGGCCAACATCATGAGGGGTAATTCCTTCCTTTATCTCTTCCATGCCTGTGTGTACATTTTTCGTGCTAGTTATACAAATCTACTGGTAATTTGGAGGTTTCTTTTATTGTCAGCTGAGTGGATCTTCATCAAGTGGCAGCGAGATTCCTCGTCATGGGAAGCAACTAGAAGTAAAATCATCAGCACGCGTCAGCAAGAGGTGTCAATTATTCTACCATGACTAAACATCGTCTCTATTGCATCTTGACAACTGTGGGCCGTGTCTCTTCAACCGTAATATAGATGATCTGTATAGCTTGTTTCCGTGTTTGATTGTCACTGAGTATGGGTAAATGGATGTATACATATAGTCTGTGAATTGCATTTGACCTTATGAGCTTGAAATAAACATGAATAAGATAGTTCAGGGCATTCGGCTTGTTAGTGCCATCTTCACCAAGGCAGCGCTGGACAATGTTTTGATCTCCATATGGACATCAGGACCTTACTAAATGGATACCATTTTTTGTGTCCCATAGAAATTGGCGGTGTGGGAGGATTCCAACCGTTTTAACAGATTAGAGTCCACTTAGATTGTTGGATCCCCGTTTGTTGCCTGCGGATTCTGTGCCGACTCAATGTGATGATGATGCCTTATATTTGTCGCAGCTTGGTTTGCTGTGCATGGCTTTGGATGAGCCATAGATTGTGTAAGATTGCACAATCCTATTCAAGAGAACAAATGACTTTGGCAAGTGTTTAACCGATTTTCATTCGGTCTTCTTCCTCTTATTTCTTTCTGGGTATTTTGGGGATAGGAAAATGAGTGAATATGGACTTTTGTTCGGACATGCCAACAAGGTGTCTTTAGTTTTGGGTCCACTCCACACTGAAAGTTGGAAAACGACGTAAGAACGTGCGCAGCTCTATCTATCCATCTCTCTATCTATCTACGTTTGACTTCGTCGGGAAATGGAGATTCCTCAGGGGGACAAGAATATTCTGGTATGTTATACTAAGAAGCTAATTATTTATGGACTTTTGGCTAGTGAAACTAACGCGCACCCGACGCTCCTTTGACACGCCTTTGGTCTATACAGTGTACAATCATTTGGGATAAAGAAGACATAAATAATTTGATCACATTTACTATTGGCAGGAAATTATTTGACAAGGGCAAATGCATGATGCCACTTAAAGCAAGTTTGTGATTTGGAGTCTTGTGCATGCTCTTAACACTTTTCTAGCCCAAGGATCAAGCTTAAAACTTTCAAAATAAGATGATTGGTTACCTTTTAATTTTATTACGATAGAGTTCTCAATTAATATAGATAGGTCGAGTGCTTTTATTCCGTCGAAATCAATGGATGAAGTTGAATAAATCATAATTACTCATAGGACTTGGATTGCGGTTCCTTCGTTATTGATCCTTCATCTCCAAAATGCTCGAAGCATGGGGTATGATGCGTTTAGTTGTCATACATCACAAAATTAGTATATGTTAAAAAATAGAAAAGTAGATATACCATGCACTCATCTGGATTACACGCGCGACAAAGAGCGAGGGGGAATGAACTTCCCTCCAAAGTATGCAGAAAGGTTTTGAGGATGAACCAACTAAACCAACCCACAGAGTCTCTCACCCCCACAAAGAACCGAACTTTCCCTCCTTGACTTGTTTATACCCGTCTGCATCATCATTCATTGCTTTCGCTCATCCGAAAAACCAAATATTTATATCAGAAAGAGACATTAAATAAAAGGGGAAAAGAGAGATAAATTATTGAGGAAAAAGCCACCATTCTTCCGAATCCCGCAATCATATCCCTCCTCATTGCCCTGAATCTTTCTCTTGCTCGTTTGACTCCGATACATCCAGCACAGAAAAGGAAAAATTCAGGGTCAATGCTCTAACCACACCCAATTTGTTCTTGATGATATCAGCATGATCCGCCCCATCTTTTAACTGCAACCAGCTTCTGTGTGTTCGTTTCGCTTTTTGGGTGAAAATATTGGGTTCTCTTTTGCCTTCTTCCCCACGTCCGATTGTTCTTGAGCATCAATGAAGATGATGAAATTGCATTGAGATTGCTCAGTCTCTCGACGGTTTTCGAGAAGATCGTCCATATTTCGGAACACCCTTTTCCAGGTTAGCTTTTCCTTCCTTTTTAAACTTTTTGTGCTGCTTCATTTTGCATTGAATGGTCTGTTCAATGACGCTTGATTACCACTTCGTTATATGGATATTGATTTTATTTCGTACCCATGTTCCTTGATGCAGAGAAGAAGCTGATTGGATGGAAATGTACAGGTTATAGCAAATATTCTTTCGTATGTTGGATTCTGTGCATGGAAGCCGACATGTCTATTCGGCAAGATAATTCCGGTTCCAATGACGTCTCAGGTAATTGCTTGATAATTTGCCGAAACTACTTGCCCAATAATATAACCGAAGCTAGTGCATTATGTAGATACTGCTTCTCTCTCTTTCTCTCTCCTTTTTTTTTTTTTGGGATAAACAGGAGGCCGATTTTGGGAGCGATTTTGAGATTGTCACTGTGAATCAGAAGTTAGAAGCTTCGAGATTTGGTTAATGTAGCATCTACTGAAAAGCAAAAAAATTGTTCTTGGCTGGTTAAATTGAGATTGCTCAAGTAAAGTTAGGAACTTATTCTGAAATTTGATGGTGTGCCCTCTTGTTATTGCAAGTACCAAGGTCGGTGACATGTCCAATAAGAGGATTTGGGTTCTTTATAATGAAGCATTGAACAATTAGTCCAGACAACTTATTATGTTGAGGGTCTGAAAAGCAGATCAATTAGGTACTCGTTGTGGTAGAGTAAGCTCAATCGGCAAGGCCGGTCTCCCAATATGATGCTGGTGATAAGGAGGGGAATGCAAGGAAGAATACATAATGTTGTGTTTCCAAGTGATGGAAAGGTTTGACTCAATCTGGAAGATTGGAATTATGAATCTCGTTTTAGCTATTGGGAAGTGATTGGAATAAAAATTGGGATTGTGATGATGGTGCTCGATGAACTTGGCACTAATTTAACCGTAAGGATACTGCACAAAACTGATATCTGTCTTAAGAATTCTTAGTTTGTTCAATAAACAGTTTGTAACCATAACCTTGACTTGTGAGATCCTGTCATGGTGCTGATTGTCTTGATCTGCAAACAAAAGTGGCCTTATTTATTTTGATCTGCTTAATCTATGAAGTTTGTAACCTTGAATAGGTAGTTTCTGTTTGACAGTGAGGCACTGAGGTGTGAACGCTGTGTTTCCTCATTCATATTGCTGAGGAGATATAGAACTCTTACTTTTGCCCCTTAACATTTCTTTCTCAGACCTATCGACTTTGTAAATCTTTTATCTTTAGTTTCTAAAAGACTTTTTCCCAGCACAATCCTGTCAATCGTAGATGTTTTCTGATAGTTCATTACCACACTTGGCCCTTGCAATCTTTCTAATTGATTTGACTTTAGATCCTCCTCCGACATGATGTTGGTATCACAATTATATCTTGTAGTCCTAATCCTTGGTACCTACCTGAATACTTTTACAGGGACGGGGTCTTGCCTCTTTGATCTCTTGCGTTCAGAAAACCCTGGTTGGGGATGCACAAGTGACAAAAAGACATCTTATTCTGGTATCTTCAGCTCCAGTGACATCTTTTCCTTATTCTGTTTCACTTGTTAAACGGTACTACATTAGTCTCTTTCTCCATAAGTCTTACATGTCAACTACTGAACTTCAGCAAATGCCAAACATTCTGTAGTTTAGTTTCAGAGTGAAGTCTCTTTTTCATTTGCCAACGTGATGTAATTAAATTAGATACCACAGTAGGAGATAGTAGTTTCCCATTTCATATAATGCTGACTAATTTTTTCACTTATGAACGCCTTCCTTGAGTTTTGTTTTGTAATTGTCTCTCTTTAATGAAAGCATCTATGCTGATTGTCATCCGTAGTGCAGAAAGTAGTTGTTCTCTGCCCTGTCCCAAAATTGTTATTATGGGTTTGAATTAGAATTTGTCTCATGTATGTTTATGTACCCATTAACAGGAGCACGGCAAAGGCTTGAGAAACTAATGTCACAGCCTGGTAATGAGTTCTGTGCAGATTGTGGCTCCCCAGATCCAAAATGGGTGTGAGTACTATAGACTCAGAAATTCGTTTCTTTGTATCTTTCATATTTTTCTTCAATAGCAGGAAGACTTGTGTGACACAAGAAATCAGACTCTGGAAAAGCAAATATTTAACATAACCACAAATGGATCTGACTGGAAAAGAGGAGTTTTTGAAGTTATCTGCACTAGGCACAAACTTCTAAACATCTTTTCCGTAATTTTTATCGTTTTATACATAGACTGCATAGAGGTGGTTGTTTCCTTCAGTGTCTCCAAAGAGAATAATGATTGAACATTTCCTTTTGTGCATCTCAGATCTTTGACTCTAGGAGCATTTATATGTATTAAGTGCTCTGGTGTTCACAGAGGCCTTGGAGTGCACATTTCAAAGGTATGATATCTCTTGGCGAGGACTAGTCTTACTATCAACGCTGATAATAGATAACACTAGTATCACCTGGACTTCATGACTTAAAGAGAAGAGCCCTTAACTATGTTTTCCAAGTGCAACAGGTTCTATCAGTAAAACTAGATGAGTGGACAGATGAGCAAGTTGAAGCATTAGTAGAGAGGGGAGGAAACACTGCAGTAAACCTAAAGTATGAAGCTTGCATTCCGGATAACCTCAGAAAACCAAAAGCGGATTCCTCTATAGAGGAGCGGTCTGATTTTATTAGGTAATGCTAGTGTGCAAAACTTGCAGTAAGTTTTAATATGAACTTTGCAGCAACCTAAAGCAAAATGTACTTCCCATAATACTCAGGAGGAAATATGAGCTGCTACAATTTTTGAACTCTCACGAACAGATGACCTGCCCCTTCCCATCATCTAATTCTAGCAGTAGTGCTAATCAAGAGAAGAGACAGTTTGAAAAACAACCGACGAAGCATCGGATTGGGCAGGCATTTCGTAACAGCTGGGGAAGGAGGGAGACTGACCATAAGGCCTACAAGAAGAAATGCTCATTGGTATAATTTGTCTGTCTTTCCTCTTTTTATTTACTGGCTAATTCAACTGCTTTTGATTTGTTATCCGGATTATTTTATGGAGAAACTCCACCAAAACAAGTTCTGTTTGCACTTGTTGGAACTGCAAGTGGGAGGAATTATAATAATAGTTGGGGGTTTCACTTGGAAAGAAATTATTTCTTGATAATAGATTGGGTAGAACCAAGGGTTGCAATGCACCAGACCAGGCAGTGTTACATATTGTGAATCCAGCAGCAAAGACCTTATAGCTTGCACTTCTACTTTTCTATAGGCAGGAATGGTTGAATTTGTTGGTCTAATAAAGGTCAACGTCGTAAGAGGCACCAATCTAGCTATTCGGGATGTGATGACCAGTGACCCTTATGTGATCCTTGCTTTGGGGCACCAGGTGAGCCTCCTAATCGGAACTGGTTGATAATGGTCTTGCGGTTAAGTTGATGGAGCTATAAAATTGTTCGTCCATTGAGTTATTTATTCTCATCTTATTAATGCCTTGTTGCAGTCAGTGAAAACGCGTGTTATAAAGAACAACCTGAATCCAGTGTGGAATGAGAAGCTGATGTTGTCTATTCCAGAAAGCGTCCCTCCTTTAAAAGTGGTATGGAGCTTATTTCCTAGATGACCTATTGCAGTTTAATTTAATGGAGAGGCATTGGAAGTAAATAATTTGAAGATGTGTTTTCTGGATTCATTTAGCATTTGTTGGCATGGATACTCTATTAATACTATATGTGTGCTGATTGACCCTTAGACAAGTCATTCAATGATATAGAACAGTAAGACAAGTTACTAGTGTGTACTATATGGTTGGATCTCCTTGAACACTTTAAGCTCTTTCATGATAACCCTGAAATGGAACTGGGAATTTCTGTTGCTTTATGATTAGGACAATGTCAGCGTTCTCCAACTTGTGTGGTGCTCTTTTCAGCTTCTGTGCGTTCACCAAGTTGATTATAAATTTGTGGACAGAGGTTTTCTTGGCAATACAAGTCTTAACATTGTAAAACTCGTGATTGTTCATGACATAGACATAGAAATTGGTGAAGTGTTCTGTTTCTCTCAGGATTTTACCATAAGATACAGATAGTTATATGTTAGCCAGAGTTAGCAAACTATGTCAATATGTAGCATAATCCAGCTTTGGCCTTGAAAGTCATGAATAACGTATTTTGGCATATGCAGCTCGTGTATGACAAGGACACATTCACGACGGATGATTTTATGGGAGAGGCCGAGATAGACATTCAGCCCTTACTGTCTGCCGCCAAAGCATATGAAAGTTCCACCATTGACGAGTCGATGCAGCTTGGGAAATGGGTTGCAAGCAGAGATAATACCCTAGTGAAAGACGGTGTCATCAGCTTAGTCGATGGTAAAGTAAAACAGGACATAACTTTGAGATTGCAGAAAGTTGAGCGGGGAGAGCTTGATATTGAGCTTGAATGTGTTCCCCTCACCCAGTAGATTGAAATTAGGCTGACTGGATTATAGTGACATGCCACGCATGTAATAGAGTTTCACATTGTTTGGTACATATATTGCTAGGGTTTTTTTGTTCATTGCTGGAAAATTTTGTTTGAATGTTTGTTGGTGATTGAGATTAGAAGCCATCAATTGAGTTGGTTTTCCTAATCACACTAAATAGAATAATAACTATAGAAAGGATAAGTCAATGTCCGGACACTAACAAGGACAATATTGTTCCATGAAACTCCCCTGCATTGTAATACACTTGTTCTCTTTTCTAAACTTAGCGAAGTGAGATTTTGTGTGTTTTCCTTCTGTAATTAGTCTTACTGCATTTCGTGGGAGAAAGCCAGCTTTATCTCCAAACGTGGTTAAGAAAATGAAAACATGCTGATTCTCTCTTCTTTTCCTTTGGTCTAAGCTACGACATATGTAGAGAGCATACACTGAATAACTCGGCAATATACGCAAGGCACAGTGAGAGATTTATGAGCGTGTGAGAGGAGCAGGTAGATTACAAGATGGTCGGTGTTGAGTGAAGAGCGTTGCGTTAATCGGTCATCGAACGTCGAAAACGAAGAGTTGTGTAGTGAGCAACAAGCTACGAGAGGCCTAGACTAGAGGTCCCGAATGTTTGGCAATATGTAACTGAACGCCTTCGACACAGTTCATTTACATGGAGACCAACTAATTATCTTTAGAAATACGAGCAATTTTAATTTCCCTTGAACCTAGTGTGATCCTCCTCCTTCTCTTACACATAATTATATAAACAAGCACCATAGCCACCATTAGGCATTTGGAATTCATCTGAGACAGCGTTCGTGCATAGTAACTACTGGGCCTTCAGTCGTTCCCCACGTTGCGCACAAGATCCTTAGAATCCATAGCCTGCATCATCTACCAAATTCGGTTGATGAGGTTCACAACCTCTTAACCGAACTTGCTAGTCAATGAGAAATCACCATTATCTTTATAAGTATTATGCTCAATGACCTATTAGGTTCTACCAACTCCATGCCTTCCTTATGAAAGCTGCTTATTTCCCACCCATCCAAGAACAGCTCACACGATTACCTGCTACATCCATACGAGCGTAACCGACTATCTCAAACTTCTGCCACCAACAATGGCTACAACTTTAGTAGCTCTGATCCACCTGTAGCGGGGGATCATGATGAACTAATCATTGAGTCATACACCATCATTATATCAGATCTTGATGACCTAAGTCTCGTTATAGTAAAATGAGGAGACCATCGCTGAGAACATTATTGACTTAAGCTCAGCAAATTGCCGTAACATTTCTGTATTGAAGCATAAAATACTAGCCTAGATCGATCCAGTCCTGAAGTGTCAGAAAATGCATAGAGAGGAGTGACTTCCGTGACTTTCATGTAGCAGTACTAGAAGGCATATCCCGATCAGCAAACTCTTATCTAACGTACTGATTCAACAAAGAACCCAAGTAAGAGCAATTCCCAATGCTCCATGTGGAGCAGAACTTCCAGGTTGCTTACAGCATTGCATTAGCACAATCATGATACCCAACCCTTCTAGTTTCAAGATTCGTGTAACTTGAATCAATTAACAAAACTCCAAATTAGATGATGAAAAAGGTCCTGAATTTGAAACTTCAGGCATAGTCCCAGTTAACATTGGCGAATATAGCATGAAGAAACCAAGAGAGCAATTTACTAGAATCGCAACTCTCCTAATAGCATCATTTACACCTATATATGATAAACAGGTTGAGGTAATTTCAGAAAAAAAAACGAACGCATACCACAAATCCAATTCATATGGACTAAACATCCCATATCTCTGTATCAATCAGTATAAGTAGTTATGCAAGATCCAGAACGGTAGCAGTATAGTAGTTAAGCGATGGCAACTGTAACATGAAAAAGATTATGATCCTAGCAAGCAGAGCATTACTTCCAATTTTATTGCAGTAACCATTTTGGAAATCTAGTGAACATCCTACTGAAAATTATCCTTTGTAGTACTGATGTAAAGCTGTTCATGACATCACTAAGCAGAGAAATGGCTGGCCATGAGCTTCATCCTAGTTTGAACTGGAGCTCAAAGTCACAAAAAGCATCAAGTATAGGAGTTCCATCTCAGTAACATAGAGGTTAGCATGTCATTGACGAACATCCTTCTTCGAAATTTGCCCCAAATAATTCAGAACGGTAATCACCAAGAATAGACAATACCAAGCACAAAAGGAATATCAATTGCCCCTCTCCTATTATCATAATTTGTGAAAAACAACCGCAAATCTTCTCAAGTCGTATTATTATTTACATTCCAAGGAGGGTAAATCTCTCCTGCATAAGTACAAAAGCAACAGCCAAAATGTCGCTTACATTTTACATACAATAACTTACTAACCCAGTTCATGGAGTTGATGAACCATTCCTTCCCTGCTAAAAGAGTCCAGAAATTCCAGGAAAAATTCATCCTTGGAACCATTAAGGGGAGACACCATTGCCTCCTGCTTTTTATTTCACGTCAGGAAATAACATCCCCAGTGACACATAGCAGTTAGCATGACCAAGATGTATTGGCCCGAGTTCAAGAACCACATTCCGTACACCGCATCAACCCATTCTCATTACATTCTAAGCACCTCTTGAGCACCCCCTCATCTTCGTCAAACACCTTCCTACTTCCATCGCAGTTCGTGCATGGCACAAACCTCTCATCCCCACAGCCCTCACACACAAATCCCGGCACCTTCTTAGGAAAACGTTCAAGGATTTTTGCCAACTCACCGGTTTCATACATCTGTCTGATCGCATCAGCTCCCCCTACATACGTTCCCCCAATGAACACCTGGGGCAAGCTTACTTTTTTCTCACCCAATACACTCTGCAGCTCCTTCTTATATTCCAAATCCATCGAAACGTCACGCTCATCGACCCACACTCTGAAGCCTCTAAATATCGTCCTCACTGCGTAACAGTCCTCATAAGTCCTCCGAATGCCATGCAAGCTAGTGAAGTACACTACGATCCTATCCTCAGTACCCAGCAGCCGAATCGACGAGTTATTGCTAAAGCTCGAGCCGAGCGATTTCGCGGGCTTTAACCTGGAAAGAAGCTGCGATTGGAATTGGGATTGTGCTTGCAAATGCAGTTTGTCGGCGGCGGGGACGGCGGCGGGCGGGGGTTTCGGGGACTCGAAGAAATTGCGGAGCTTTAGGACCTTACCTTTGAAGGACTCGATCGAACTGTAAAACTTTCTTATGGAACCGGCCCGCTCGAGAGAGGGATGGTGATCGACCAAAGTCTTGGGCTGCATGGTGAGAGACCGATTGAAGAGCGAGCTCTTCTGCTTGCTGGCCAATTCGAAGTCGCTCCCCGAGTCCGCCATTGCCCAAATTCCACGCGATCGGCCAAAAACCCGGGATGGAACGACGCTCGACCGCCCGAATATCGGGTGGGAAATGGAGTAGGTTTTATCGTAGCGAGGGAGAAGCGGGAGGATCGCCGAACGCGTAAAGGAGAGGACAAGCGGCGGAAGTGAGAGACAGTAGCTAGAACCGATCGATGAAGAAGAAGAAGATGACGATGACGATGACGATGATGTCAGCTCCTATAGAACGAGGTGGTCGAAGGTGCGAAATTCGTGCCGTGAAGATGCAGGAAGCTTTCGAATGACTTGCAGGAGAGGGAGAGAGAGAGAGAGAGAGAGAGAGGAAGAAGAAGAAGACTTTTGGAATGGCGTGGTGGAGGAGAGACGATGATGAGGTTGGGGAGGCACCGCCTAACTTTTTGAATTCTTCTCCAACAAAATGAAGAGGACGACAAAACCAAATGGGGCTTCTTCAATTCTGTATGCGCGTGAGACATATTGTCATATATATGATTTTACCATTTCCTTTCTAGGATTTTATATTACTTAATTTGATACTAGGGAATATATACTTAGCTCTTCTTAAATCATGACTATGATGCATGTTGTTTCTGCGACAGGAGAGCATCGCAAATTTATTGAGCCAATAGTAATGTCCGTAATTACGAATGTAAAAGAAATGGTAGACTCTCAATGGGTGAAACCCAACGATCAGTATACGTCTTAGTCCACTATGTATGTCACGGGGTCCTAGAATGTCTCGTCGAATGATATTCCAATAGGTCATAGTTGCTAAATAACACATGAACGAAACAGATTAATTGAACATAAAATTTTTCGTTAGAGATGGATTTCCAAAAAGAAACGATAAAAGTAATGAGAGAATTAAAATGTGATGTTGTCTTTAGGAAAAAGAATAATTTTCCAAAATTAAATCATAGCAGTATTTCCTTCCCTAATCCTCAATTTAACACAGCTCTTTGCATACATATGACTTGTGTCCCTCCCATGTGCTGCCACCGGAAAGAAAATGTTCTCGAACTAATGTTGTTGTGACCCTACACTATCTCACACATAGCTATCTATTTCGTTGGGTATAATAAAGGACAGTTGAGAAATTCAATTGTGCCTATCCACGAATTACATAAATCATCTACATCTTTTCTTAAGAAAAAAAAAATTAGTCTAGTCGAAGAATTAATAATATAGCTCAAGAAGGATATGTGAAAATATTATTAGGAGACTCATTTAATAAGTGAGGCAGCAAACTGAATCTTATTGTAGCATATAAATTATATGGGGTCCTCGTCTTTTATTATGGAATTTAATGTAGATTCCGACTCCTTGGCATTATCAATATATAATTATAAGAGCATGTCCAGACGATATGGTGAATTTCGTGACCTTACACAAGTTTAGTCAAGTCCTGTTTTTAATGGAGTGTAGGATAAATTACATGTTTCTCTTCCCATTCATATATTCAGGGATGATTGATTTTTATGATCGGCGGCTTATCACCACATTTAGAAAGTTGGTAACCCAAAAACGAAAGTTATTAATATGAAACAACTAAGGTATATGAAAGATCCCGATCGTGTTTTGAAAGGTACCAATTATCAGTGAGAATCGTCGATTCAGTCGAATTTGAATAATTTTCTTTCTAGGAAAAGAAGTTGTACACACTTGGTGTTACCAATGACATTTGATGATCTAGACATATGTTCGGAGGAATGCAGTGGAGTGTCTCTATTCTCAAATCTGTCTGAATTTTTCAAATCTTTAGGTCATCTAGAGAAAACATCAAGTAGCAGAGAATCCATCGAACGAGCGCCAAATGTAACAGTCATTAATTATTTCATGAAAGATGGGAGACATCAATCGAGGCTGACATCTAACCACTAATCATTTCAAGAATATTCATCATCAGCCTGAGTATTGAGTCACTAGTTAGAGATATTTGATAAAAACAGATGAAAATCATGCGATTTCTCATGGAGGTTGTGTCTTCTCAATCATTTGTTGCCAAGTCCAGAAATGGACGATGCAAGAAATTGTCTGTTGCTGAGACAGTAATGTCGAAACTTATATACACAGACAAGACAATAAAAAGCCTGTTCTTTTGCCTCTGATTCAGTAAACTCAACTCAAACTCAAACTCGTGCAAGATTGCTCGAGCAACGGGACTTTCTAATAATTTATCAGTCTACAACAACATGGTATTCATGACTCTCCAGAGCACGAGCAATCTCATCAGCAAGCAAGAAGCAAGTAGACAACCATCCACTCAAAGCTCCCCATACCTGCATCGCCACCCAAATTATCATCCTGCTTCTCTCTGACTCTCCAGAGCACGAGCAATCTCATCAGCAAGCAAGAAGCAAGTAGACAACCATCCACCCATACCTGCATCGCCACCCAAATTATCATCCTGCTTCTCACTGACTCTCCAGAGCACGAGCAATCTCATCAGCAAGCAAGAAGCAAGTAGACAACCATCCACCCATACCTGCATCGCCACCCAAATTATCATCCTGCTTCTCACGGCCATTCCTCCCTCCCTTCATTTATTAATAAACAACTTCTTCTTCTTCTTCTTCTTCTTCTTCTTATGTCTGTCTGCCAATTGTCAACTGAGAGAGAGAGAGAGAGAGAGAGAGGACCCTCTAGCAAGGGAAGGTTTTAGAAGAAACCCACTTACAGATTGGACACTTGGTGATGTTGGAAAAGTTTCCACAAGATGAAGAACAAGAGAGGAGAGTTTCGTGTTCTGAGCCTGGACAAAGCCTTCACTAACGTGATGTCCTATTTGCTATTGTATGGGTGAATATAAACCTTCAAATATGCTGCTTCTTACCCTTACAGATACATTATTATAATGAGCACAGTCACGTTTATCTGGGTCCTGCCACACTGGCAAGAAAACAAGGACAACTACTTCCAAAAACCGTTGGTTATTCGGGCTCCGACCCTTCTTTTTTTTGGGTCAGAGGGCTCCTACCTGTAATGGCAATATATTATCTTATGGAAGGTATCAGCTGGTCTCGCTCTCTCCACCCCTGCATGCACCTGGGATCTTCTTCTCAAATCTCGATGTATGGCTAGGAGTTGGCTCTCTCAGATACACTGCCTGAGCAAGAAAGAGTGGGGCACGCTGCTGATTTTGCAAATATCTCACCTTCATATGCATTGAAATTTTTGAAGGGTCCAAAACAAGACAGACTTTTAGCCAAAGTATGGGATGAAGCTATTGCTTGTAAGCCGTAAGAGATTGACTTCCGCTTGGCGTTGAAGGATATTTATATGCCTGGTGTCACCGGCTCCATCAGTCTCGTGTTCAAGAAAATAGTCTGGTCCTATCGGACTGTCTTGCACAAATTCTGAGCATAACAGAGGGTGTTGGATATATCATATTAGAACCATTAAGAGAACAGGGGTTCCTGCACTCGCACGAACCCCACCCAACAACACACACACAAACACACGCTCGGAGAAAGAGAGAGCCAAAAAAAAAAATCTACCTCAAGATAATTAACTTCTTATTATTACATCGGTCCCTCAAAACAACAGGAACAATTAGTATGACTTCCCACAATGTATCAAGCTACCAGCACCCAAGAAAAGACCAAAAATGGCTGCACTCCCCAGTGTAGTTTGCCCCACGTACCTAATCTTCATCAGTCCAGGAACCTGCAAAATAACAAAGGCAACCTTTAAGGGGAAAATCTATTTGCAATGACATGGGAGAAAAGTTATGCCAAATACTTGATTTTTCCGACACGATAACCTCAACTCTTAAAACCAGCCTTAATTAACAGAGATAAAACACGGTATGTCTACCTAATAAGTTTTAGTTAAACCATAAACTTTCCGCAACCAATGCCTCCTGGTACATTCTCACAGGCAGAGTAAAACGATGGGAACAAACGTAAATCCACCTACATCTGTAATGTGCATCAATACGACTTCACAACAGCCTCCTAGTAGAAAGGGAACTGAAGCAAATAAAAATTTTCCCCAGGAGATGATAGCTTTTCATTCCAAATCTAGTCATATCATGATATATGACTTGTTACCATGCCTCCCGGTATACATTCTCACGGGCAGAGTAAAACAATGGGAACAAACATAAACCCACCTACAACTATAATGTGCATCAATACGACTTTTCAACAGCCTCCTAGTAGATAGGGAACTGAAGCAAATAAAAATTTCCCCAGGAGATGACAGCTTTTCATTCCATATCTAGTCATATCATGATATATGACTTGTTACCATGCCTCCCGGTATACATTCTCAAAGGTAGAGTAAAACAATGGTAACAAACATAAACCCATCGACATCTGTAATGTGCATCAATACGACTTCACAACAGCCTCCTAGTAGATAGAGAACTGAAGCAAATAAAAATTTCCCCTGGGAGATGACAGCTTTTCATTCCAATCTAGTAGATAGGGAGCTGAAGCAAAAAACCCCTTGAAAATTGTGAACAGTCATTCCCTCTGGAAAGAATTTCAACATTTACCAATAAGATGATCTCTAGCTAGGTGATTGAGTTGTTGCATCAGCTGCAACTGCTTAGTTTGACACACTAAGGAGAATGGATATAGAAAGAAGGATCAAATTAACCCTTTCATAATTCTCATCTGAAAGATATTGACTTCCTTAACAAGTGGAGGAAAAAGCATCCCGAAATTGAATTCAGAGGGAGGAGAAAACCGAGCTAGTTGATAGTTCTATGAGAAAAAGGACTGGAGTATTGTATAATTTTCATTTTCTTTAGGGTAAATTTCTTGTCTCTTTATATTCTCTTCTTATCCTTCCTTCAGTGGCAGGCTAAGGTTGGTGTTGGGGTAAAGGAGCATAAAACTATTAGATGCAGATTTCCACATCACTCAATCAAATAGGCTGAGCATAGACAAAGCATACCAAGTATGACATTCTATAAAGATGATTATTTCAAAGACGCCCACAACTTAAGCTCTATTGGACAAAGGAAACCAGATATCAATGTTCCTCGATATCAATATTTTAGAACTATTGAACTGAATATATGGAATGTGAAGCAGAAAGAAAAAACAAAAAAACAAAACAAAACAAAACATATACATGTATACACAAAAACAGATCCCTCTCATATGAAGAGTGCACTTGTTTCACAGAAAATGAATTTGGAAAACATTTTCCTAAAAATAATCGCTTGTATTGCTTAAAATAATTAGTCAATGAAACATGTTTTCATTATCGACAATAATTTATGCCTAAACATTTCTGTGAACGGTGAAAATATTTTTCGTTCATTCATTTTTGCAAACAAGTAATCATTTTTTGGAAAATGTTTTCCAAATCAATCATTGTCCGCAAAACAAACAGAGCCGGAAAAAAGAGCGCTTTTTCTTAATAAAGAAGGCTAATTGTCATTATTGCTACTACAAAAAGCCAAAAATGAGCTCGTAACCATCATGATTTGGAAAGGCAATGCTTCCTTCTTCCAAATCCCAAGTACGAAGAACCCTACATGTAAGCCGAAATGGCACGATCAAACAAATAATGGTCTCTTCTCACATTTATGACTTTGAATGAAGATCTGAAAATTTGTCTAAGGAAAAAATTTCATCTTCCGAGTTACCAATAGACGTAAGGACTACAAGGAGAGATTGGCCATTCTGCATTTATATTTTATGTGAAAAATAGAGGATAGAACACTGTACCTTGTATCGGATAGCCTCATATGTCCCATAAACAGCACCTGTATCAGCCATGCACGTGTTGTAAGCACAATTAAATCTTTACCACAAATGATAGAAACAAATTTAGAGAGCACGAAACGAAATAAAGACAGCTGCACAAACTTCCCAAGCAAGAAAATGAACAAAAGTTCAGATCATAGAACTAACAAATGGTTGTCCAACGCCAAAACTTATGGAAGCCATGTCAGAAGCAAGAAAGATTGCTTAACATCTTTAAGCATTGTTTGCTAAAGCCACCTCACGATTATCTCAATAAAAAAGGAAAAAATGTAGGTAGCATCGTTTTGTCCTCCTATCCAACAAACCCATCCTCTTTCTGCCATACTCAACTATGAAACACGTGTCACCATCTCATGACATAAAATGTAAGCACAATATATTCTGACAAAAAGAAAAAGCTTCACACAGAAAACCGTCCGGTCAACTTTACTAATAACACATATTTATTGCATTTTCCAGCATTGACAATTTTAAATTATCTGGAAGCAGTATCTGACTAACAATTCCAATATGGAAGTGGTTCCTACTAACAACTGTTGATCCTTTGTAGTAAAACTAAGAGCTTTGCAGATGGAGAAATTCCGTAAACTCTGATGTACCAAAAACTTCAACTCCTTCAGATTGGAAGAGATGCTATAAAAGATTAAGACTTCCTCCCTCCAAAAAAGAAAAGGGCATAGAGAAACTGGTGCTGCCTACAGAAAGGACGAAATCGTCAGTACCAGTACACGTGTTCTCGGCGGCAATAACACTAAAAACAACCGTGCCTTATCTAGCTATAAGGTTAGCTGATCAACAATGCTCTTAGGCCGCGCTCTGTTCTGTACCCAGATTCCCGCAGAACCCATATATTATTTCAGTTAAATACGCCCTTAGCCATAAACCCATGAGGTAGGTCCCGAACAAGAACATCTATACCCGCACGCACACGCTCTTTAACAGCGGTAGTTTAACAGCGATTCCTATGGCTATCTTAGCTCAAGCTCCTTTGGGTCACAACGAGAGCCAACTCTTCAGAGCGTATCACGACAATGAGGCGATCGAGAGACAGTTCGTAGAATTGATCGATCAGGATCCACGATAGAAGCAAAAGACTAAACTTGAGAGAAGCGTCAATGCACGGGCGGCTTTCCTGCTTCTCGTCCGAGTACTTAAAACTACGAAACGAGGAGAAAGGGATTTAGGGTTAGGAGCGAAGGAAGTACCGACGGCACCGCCGATTGCGCCGCCGACCGCGACGCCAGCTCCGACCCGCGCCAAGCAGCTATCCCTCGCCATCGCTCGATACCTTGCGGCGACTGTCTTCTCTCTGGGCGGGCGAGACTGTGTTTGCGAGCGTGGTCGGCGATTCTTCGCTTCTTATAGCTGCTTCGATGTGGATGCCTGTCCAATGTCCGTACTCTTTTATACTTACCCGGAATAAAGGTCTTGACTTGAGAAACCTACGACTATTTTCGGAGTTCTAGTAATAACAAAACGATAATTTCAACTTTATCTTTAGACCCAAAAAAAATAAAAAAATTCCTGATATTCTCGAGTAAATATGCTTTATTGATGATTTATTTTGAAATTTCAATATTCACAATTTCAATCGTTTATTACAATGAATTTGTTCATTTGTGTATTGATAACGCAATCGAATTAAAGTATTGTAATTATCATTTCCTTCTCGTTATCAATTCTTCTCAATAAGATGATAAATTTGAGTATATAATTAGTGACATCGAATGGCTAATATCACGTCTTTTGATGGCTTTTAAATTTTCGAATCTCGATATCGATAGAGATTCTGAGAATTAATTATTAAATTTTTTTTTTTTTTACACAATTGAAGATCGCAGGATTTGTCGCCCAAGTATAATGTTCCAAAAGGTCTTGATTAAATTATGAAATATGAAAGGATTCTTTGGAGAAATTCCTCTTTTTTATACATTGCGGTACCAATTTTTCTATGAAAAGGCTAAGAAAAGGATAAAAATATCAAGTTTTGCAAGAAACAAAAAACAAAATAAAAAATCAAGAGCAATAAAAAAAAATTAACTTGAAAGTTGTGACCACGAGGAAGTTTCAAACAGTCTCAATTACGAATGGTGTACTGACCGTCGATTGTTGACCTAAATCGACGGTCAATACGATCGAATTCGAGCAAACATAAAGACGCCGCCGTTTTGGACATTCCCACGTCCTCAAAACAAGCGGCTAATCGTACAGTACACGACAGAGCGCCCATGGAAGACCAACTTTCCGACGAGGAAGTCCTCTCTCCGATGGACGATTGGATGGACGACCACAAGCTCTGCGGCTTCTTTTGCGCTGTCCTCAGAGCCGAGCCGCCGCCCGGCGCCGACTCCGTCGAAGCCCTACCTCGCAACGCTCGCTGCTTCCTCTTCGGAGAAGGCGACGAGGTCGGCTTCAGGACCGATGGCGGCGTCGTGCTGTCGACCATCGATTCTAAGCGGCAGGGGCTGGATTCCTCCAATCACGATGTTTCCGGCGAGAAGCCGGGCGAGTGTAACCAATTAGGGCAATGCGAGGGGAATGTGATTGGGGAAGCGTCGGTTAGTGGTGAAATTTCCACTCCAGGGAGCAAAATTGCCAATGCGTGGCGCGAAGATTGCGGCAGTCTGCCCGACATGGTTGGGCGTTGCGAGGGTTCCGAGCGAGGGAGCAGTTGTAATTCGAATGTGGAGGCTTCGATGGGCGTGGGATCGACGCCTGGAGGATCAGTGAAGTTCAAGGCTTTCGAGAGGGAGAGCGGGGGTTTTAGGGGCAGGAGAGCGAGTAGAATTGGATTGGTACGTGGGAGCATGAGCATAGTCCGCCAGATTCACGCGCTGTCGAACAGTAAGTGCTTGAATGTAATGGCACGGGTGGTCCGGGCTGTGGTGGATGACCACGGAGATACGAGAGTCGTAGTCTTGGTGGATGTTTACCTACCACTGGCAGTTTTGTCCGGATGGCAGTTCCCACGTTGGAGATCCATAGCGGGTGCTCTTTTCCGACATTTGAGGTTTCTACCTGGATACTTTATGCTACTTAAAGAACTAATTGGTCCTTCGGACATGAGTAGACTCAGTCGAGAGAAAGGCTGCTAAAGCTGCTAGTTTCTTTTTTTGGCATTGCATTTTGATTCATTCATAGCATACATTCGTCTGTATTTTAATAAGAAATCTAGCTTTTGTCGATCATGTTAGCACAAGTTAAAAATGCCTTTGTGCAGGTGTGACTGGGGAGAGAGGAGTACCTTGCTTTGTAATGCAGATTACTCTGACAGTGCTTGTTCACATGACAAGAGCATCTGGAATCTCCCCGATTGTCATGTTCTTGGATGCAACCTGCATACTCTTATCCCTGAATCTTCAAAGAAAAGGCTATTTGATCTTCATGAAATTTTCAAGAGTTTACCCAGTCTGGCCAAAAGAGTGGGTCTCGATGCTTCAAGAATACAACCAGACAATAACTCTCGTGGATCTGGGATTTGGGAATTGCCTGATGATGTTATTGTTGGTATTTTGGCAGTGTTAACCCCGTTAGACCTTATTAGGGTGGCAGCAACTTGCCGACGTTTGAGGTCCTTGGCTGTGTCTATCATGCCATGTGTGAAACTTAAACTCTTTCCCCATCAGCAGGCTGCAGTTGAGTGGATGTTACAGCGTGAACGGAATGTGGAGTCCCTGCTGCATCCTCTGTACAAAGAATTTTCAACAGAAGATGGATTTATCTTCTCTGTGAATTCCGCTTCTGGTGAAGTCATAACTGGGAAAGCGCCTACAATCAAGGATTTCCGAGGGGGAATGTTCTGCGATGAACCTGGTTTAGGCAAGACAATAACATCACTATCCCTTATTCTGAAAACACAGGGAACACTATCTGATCCACCTGAGGGGGAGCAGGTGATTTGGTGTAAGCATAATGGAGATCAGAGGTGTGGTTATTATGAACTTCGTGGTAGTTATGTGGGTGGTCCTTCACCTAAAAGAGTTTGTTCAATGGCTTTTGACAAGCAAAGTTCGACTCCTCCAGTTGTGTATTCAGAGCCTGCTGATGGTGTGAACAGCTGCACCAGGAGCTTGAATCGCATTCGGAAAAATCTGATCTCAAGATATGAAGAGCAATTTGAAGAGAGAAATCATTGCCAATACTCAAGTCAAATTGAGTATGCTGCTAAAGATGGTGGTAGTTGTAGTTCTGATGAAAAGCTAGACGGTACTCCGTTAGTGCTGCCACATGGTCGCAAGAGGCCGGCTAATGTTATGATGGATTCTCCAATATTTACCGACACATGGATCCAGTGCGATTCTTGTCACAAGTGGCGCAAGGTTGCGGAGAAATTTGTAGCTGAAGTGGGTACTGCATGGTTTTGCAGTATGAATGCCAATCCAATGTATCAGAGTTGTAGCATTCCAGAAGAAACTTGGGATAATTCCCAACCAATTACGGACTTAAGAGGTTTTTGTTCGAAAGGGACAGTAGTGGGAAAGGATGAAAATGTACGTTTCTTCAAAAGCGTGCTTAAGGATCACTATACATTGATAAACTCCCACACTAGAAAAGCTCTCCATTGGTTGGCTAATCTATCTCAGGACAAGCTATCACAAATGGAGACTATTGGTCTAAGAAGCCCTTGTACAATATCTGTTCAATATGCTTCTGGTTACCACCAAATATTCCAATCATTTGGCCTTTTGAGGAGGATTGAAAAAAATGTTTGCAGGTGGCACTACCCAAAGAGTCTCAAGCATTTGGAATTTGATGTGCATGCTCTAAAAACTGCTCTCTCTGAACCATTAAATTCAGTGAGGTTATATTTGTCCAGAGCTACGCTCATAGTTGTTCCGCTAAATTTGGTTGACCACTGGAAAACTCAAATCCAGAAGCATGTTAGACCTAGTCAATTAAGGGTCTATGTCTTGACCGACCGAAGAAGGATTTCTCCGCATAACCTTGCGTGGGACTATGACGTCGTCATAACTACCTTCAACCGTTTAAGTGCTGAATGGGCTCCTCATAAGAGAAGTGTACTGAAGGAAGTGCATTGGCTTAGGATCATGTTGGACGAGGGGCACACTCTTGGGTCAAGTCTTAATTTAACAAATAAACTGCAAATGGCTATATCATTGACGGCTTGCAGTCGTTGGATACTGACCGGAACTCCCACCCCGAACACACCCAGCAGTCAGTTATCACATCTTCAAATAATGTTAAGGTTCCTTCATGAGGAAGCATATGGGCAGAATCAGAAATCATGGGAAACGGGCATCCTCAGGCCATTTGAATCAGAGATGGAGGAGGGTCGATCACGCTTGGTCGAAATACTTTGTAGATGCATGATAAGTGCAAGAAAGAAAGATTTGCTGGCCATTCCACCTTGCATAAAGAAAGTTACATTTCTTAACTTCACTGAGCAACACGCTAAAAGTTACAATGAATTGGTTGTTACTGTTCGTCGCAATATACTAATGGCTGACTGGAATGATCCGTCACATGTTGAGAGCTTGTTAAATCCAAAGCAATGGAAGTTCCGTATTACCACTATTAGGAATGTGAGGCTGTCTTGCTGTGTTGCCGGACACATTAAAGTAACGGATGCTGGTCAGGATATTCAAGAGACAATGGATATTTTATTGCAATATGGTCTGGATCCTCTCTCCGAAGAGTACGCTTTGCTAAAATATCATCTCCTCCATGGTGGTGATTGCCTCCGGTAACTTTCTGCTTTTGCCATTTCACGTGGCTCTGTGGGTCTTGTCATTGCAATTTAGATTACTGACCTGGACGCCTCTGGTTTTTTCCCCATTAGGTGCAAGGAGTGGTGCAGACTACCTATAATTACCCCATGTAGGCATCTCCTTTGCCTTGATTGTGTTGCTTTGAGCAGTGAAAGATGTACTGTTCCTCGGTGTGGTTATTCATATGAGATGCAGACTCCTAAAGCCCGGCCAGAAAATCCAACCCCGAAGTGGCCTGTGCCCAAAGATCTTATTGAGTTACAACCTTCTTACAAACAGGCATGCTGTCTTTTTTCAAGAAGTAGTTTTGCATGTGCGTATTTGTTTGGTCCTTGAATGATATCTGCTGAGACATAGTGTATGGTTTTATCCAGGATGACTGGGATCCGGACTGGCAGTCAACATCAAGCAGTAAAGTTGCTTATCTGGTAGAGAAATTGAGAAGGTTGCAAGGTGCCACTGGAAGTAACTGTCAATTTACAAGTGACAACTTTATAGCTGTGAACATTCAGGAGCAAGCAACCCCTTCAATTTCGAATAGCTCAAAGGTATCATTAACACAGGGTGATCAGTCCAGTTCTATGACAGATTCTCACAGGATAACCACAGATAAGGTTATAATTTTCTCTCAGTTTCTGGAGCATATACATGTAATTGAGCAGCAGGTATTTTTCATTTGCAGTCTTATATTAATGACTCTGTGATTTTTAATATATTAGTTATTACCGTGTGCTTTATTTCTTTGACCAGTTGATGCTTGCTGGTATTAGCTTTGCTGGCATGTATAGTCCAATGCACTCGAGCAACAAGGTTAGCTCTTCATCTGACAACTTCAGCTTTTAAAACAGTTGTTGGTGATTCCACAAAATTTTACATGGTATCATAGTAGGAGATTTTGAGTTTAAATCTTTTTAGGCCTCCTGTTTTCCTCCCATTATATATTTTCATGCTTTAGTCTTAGGTCAAAGTCCAGCCTATACGTGAGGGGTAATGTTATAGTATTTAAATACTACATCACGCCTTCACATGAGGGGCAATGTTAAGCTTTTAGAGCAACTGGTTGTGGTTTATACAAAATTTTACAATATTAATACCTTATTCAGGTGCGTTTGTTTTGGCTAGAAGAAAAGCTAACAGTAACTGTTTCGCTTTCCTAACAGAATTTAAAATAGCATTGAAATTTTAAAAAATTATGAAAAGAATTAGATGCAAATTTACATATCAGTTTTAAGTATTTTTTTTCAAGCATTTTGTGTTTCAAAAGAGTCATGCACGTGCTCCTCGTGATTAAAAGTGAAAAAAGCCCATTCAAACAGACAAAAATATCTGATGCGATCAAACTGTATTTGATGCAGTGAAACTAATATACTCTTTACTTATTCAGATGAAGGCACTCACAAAATTCCAGCATGATGCGAACTGCATGGCCCTGTTAATGGACGGAAGTGCTGCACTGGGTCTAGACTTGAGTTTCGTGACACATGTATTTTTAATGGAACCCATTTGGGATAAGAGGTACATCATGGGATTTATCTTGCCCTTGTCAGTTGGCATTCATCTGTTACTCTTTTATTGCCTATCACCTGTTCCATTCCTGAGCACTACATGCATGGAGCACTGTCTTTCCAGTGAAACAAGATGTCAATGCATCTCAACTGCTGCTGACTTTTGGTGGTTCAAAAAAATAAAATTTCTCTTCCTGGGCACGGGGAAGAAAAAACACGCACTGCCCCTTATTGCCATGAGCTTGACATGACTCCATTTTTTACTCTGTATACAAACATTCACTTACCATTTTGTCAGATGTCAGTTTCTCTAACCATTGTGCGACAAGTGTGTGAGAACTCTTAATGGTTGTGAACCGTTCGTCAGCTCTATTTTTTTTCTTTTGAATGTCTCTTTTACTTAGTGAAGTTTCACTTGACTCTGGTAATCAATTATTTAGGCAGAATCTGAACGCTATTGAATATGAATGCAACACATCCATGGACCAATTCCTACTGATATTACATTTATATGAGTTCTGTTTGTGCCCTTCATGTTGGCTCTAGAGTTCTGATTACATTTTCTTACCTTCATAATCCAAATAGACAAATGATTAACCTCGTTTATTCCAGTCTCTTATTACTGAATTTATTTACTGAATTTTACTGGTGGAAATGGGACTTATTCTCTCTTTGAACTCTCCCAGCATGGAAGAGCAAGTTATCAGTCGTGCTCATCGAATGGGTGCTACTCGTCCTATTTACGTGGAAACTTTGGCAATGTGTGGCACTATTGAACAACAAATGTTGGATTTTTTACAGGTATTCTTTTCTTTGACCTGACCAGAAGTGGCGGTCTACTTTATTTGGATGAGATGTAGGTATTCCTTTGGGAAGAATCTTTGTTAGATCTTCAGAAGTAGCATTGGTTGACAGGTTAATGTAAGAGGAGGAAGGGATGAGCCTGGGGACATGAAGTTTATGCCTTTAACATTGGAATAGATTTACTCTATTGGATTTTTTATGAACCAAATGTGTCAAATCAGTCTTCACAAATGAAAGTGTGCGTCTGAATAATTCGATGTATGATTTGTTCATGAGCATATCTTTTGCGTGGAGTGCATGTGTATCTGTACGTGAGATTACATTCGTGCAGAGATGTTGACTGTACATATACCTTCTATGTTTCTGCCAATTTGGAGTCGTGGGTCTATGAATCTTCTTCATGGCCATTCATCAGGAACCAGGGTCGTATACTGCATCTTGGTTTCTTGTAGTCTACTTCCATTATGATATCTTATTTTTGAGCCCTGGTCCATTTAGAATAATTCACTACTAGTCTGCTTGTTTCCGTGTTCTGTATCAGACACTTTTCTCCAATTATGCGCTGATTGTTACGCGTTTCTTGTGGTCGCTCATGTTCCTTCAGGATGCAGATTCATGTAGAAGATTCTTGAAAGAGCAAGCTTGTAAGCCTGATCACGAGGGACCGCGAGCTCACCGTACCTTGCATGACTTTGCTGGAAGCAATTATTTGTCCCGTCTTAAATGTATTTGGACGAAATCCGACTTATGAACTAATTTAGAGAGTTTTTTTTTGGTTTACCTCATCCGATGCAGCCCTTGAGTTTTAGCTTCTAGCATTGGGGAGATTGTATTCTCCTTTTCATTCTTTCTATAGGAATCATTGGTCATCATTTTGGTATCAAGCTGTTAATACTTTTTGTTGATATATTCTTTTTGGTTAGATGCTTCAAAATTTAAAAGAGTAAATTACGTTCCAATTTCCTTTGCAAATCGTTAACTCGCCCTCGACAAGTCAATGTCTCAAACAGGTCTCCTGTTTTGGATTGCTTAACGGAAGAAATAACTCCCAAATTGTTATTTCTGATGTTGTTAAGCTGACTGTTATCGGAAGATGTTATATGGTTCTGTTTGAAGCATGCATTCGTGGCCATTTAGGAACATCGAGGAGGAAAGACTAATCTACTGAACGAAGAAAAACAGCAATCCAATTACATCAACGAAATCAGATCACTGGAAATTTGGAACATAACATCCGCAAGAAAATCACCTGAAGGGTCATCCGACAGACTGAGAGCTTCTGGCACAGCTGACATCCACAGGACGAATCAGATCGAAAAGATTGGGATTCATGTGACGAATTTACAATTACGCATCCTGAGTAAGTGCACAGGCCTACTTACAAAGAATTTACAAATTCCAATTTCCTATTGCAAAGGTCAATTTCGTGGCGGAGAGGAAGGGCAGATGCACAGAATGGGGACAAAGCCGAGGGAGGGGAAAACAAACACGCCATCACTCGCTCAAGAAACAAAAATTGAAGAGATTAATTCTTTCCTCAAGAGATAAAATCACCCTGGAGGATCATTACCTTCCAATTTTTGTGAAGCCTCCGTCCACTTCATATCAGTGAGCAAGCATTTCTTTCCCAAAAACAGTAGAGGACTTGTCTGCCATCGGCACATTGTATTGCTGATAAACTCTGCTCCTGTTAGCTGCCCACCACTGTTCTGCTTGTTTCTCAGTAAAGCGCTTCCGGCTAGAGCAGGAAGAAGAAGCAAGTCAGAAATGGTTAGCAATTGCCGGCATGAACGAGCAGTGTAATCCTAGGTAAAGACAGTAAAAGATCAAACATATAGTGCTCTCTAGTCAATGCTAGAATATCCAATCATTTGTGACCTAGAAGCTCTGTTTCAAGTTTGCAAATATGATCCTGTCACAGAGAGAGAGAGAGAGAGAGAGGTTTGGAAGGGACTGTTGGTTTATCAGTTCCATATACCTGAAACGGACACGCTTAAGATCCTTGATGCCTCCGGTTAGGGACATGAAGGTGATGTAAACACCTGGCTCGTCTTGCTCAACCCATTCATCTCCATTCCCATATTCAGCTTTTGGCCCTCTGGTTTTGTTCCTCGCTGCTGCTTCTGATGTCTGTTCAGTGTGCTTTGAAATGGAGTTACCATTTTCACTTGAGGGGTCAGGCATCACAAGCCCATTTGATCCATTCTCATCTGGCTCCTGGCAACTAACAGTATAGCTCGCGTGCTCACTGGCTCCACTGAACTTGTCATCATTGGGAAGAATAAGGCTAGACAAACCGGAGGGAGGAGAATTTCTTGCAGTTCCCATAGGTAACCTTTCAGCCATGTCCTTCAACTGCAGAAGAAAAGGAGCAAATGCACATTTAGTTTGTGACATTTTCTCACCAGAAGTCAGTGACCACGGCAACTCAAGTTATTGTAGTCAGTGCTTTTTGTTAAGGACAGCTATTTTTCTAAGCTTTCAGTAATACCCAGGAAAAACCATGGAGATGTTACTTGCTGCATGATTTTAAAAGTTGACAGCAATTGCAAAAAACGACGGAAAAGTGGAGCTGCACTGGTACTATGGACAGTACATTGCTCACATTACAATGTCACATTAAGCTTATCAACATTTCAACATCATTGAATAAAAAACTTCATCAAAATTTCAAACATTCAATAATGTTGAAGAGACATTTAATTTGCAAAGAAAAATATATATATTTAAAAAAGTTTTATCTGAATTCAAGATAGTAATTCCCCCACCATAATTGATGTCCAAGCAAATCAGTAGAGAAATTTTTTGTTTCCTACTTTTAAATTCAAACTTGTTCGTATTAACCTTCCAAATTTGTCAAGAGAACTGAGGGGAAAAGGATTCTGAGGTGCTATAACAAAAGGATAGTAGACTACTAAAAGTTATGAAGACAATCCTGCTTGAGTTTGCAACTTTCACCAAACATGCAAATTGATTCTAACAAATGACGCTGCACCCTCTGAATTATCATAAACCAATCAAAGACTTCAAGGCAATTGCTTACCTTGGCTGTGAGAGACTTAATTACTTCCTTAGCTACCTTACACTTTGCACTTTCTTCCCCAGCTATCCTGATAGCCTCTTGCAGCTCTTTTCTAGTTTGTTCCAGCTCAACTTCTTGAAGTTGTGCTTTTCGATTGAGATCTTCGACCTGCATCACAATCATAGGCATATTATAAAGAGGGCATTTCTCAAAGGTAAAGCACAGAGCGCTGAGAAACATTAATCTCATAAACTCCATCTCTGTGTTGAACTAGCATACATATATATACATATATATATATGGAGCATGAGTTATGGAGCAAGAGTTATACGAGCAACAAAACAAAGAGGGGGCAACTGCAAAAGCCAATGTTATCCTGTCATGCAAGTGCTTTCCATGTTGTATCTAGCTAGTGAATTGCCAGGTCCTAATACATATGACCCGCTTGGCTTTGGCTACTGTCCCATCACTATAAGGCCATAGACCCATTAATTATACAAGCCAGACAACCCAGGTGAGAAATTGCACTGAAAGAAATGCCCAATATCACAAAACCTTAGGTGTCATCAGTAGAAACAAGATACTTGCAATTACAAGTTACTCGTTTCTGCCAATGCAACCTTTCTCCTGTATCGCCTAAGAGTCTAATATACTAACTTGACAAGGTATTCACCAAAACATGTCCACAAAAAGGGCAAGCTCTTGCTTATGAGCTAAAATGAAGTCCACATAACTAAGAACAGTTGGAAAGGTTCCCCACACAGATTAAAGTTGCAAAAGATTCCCATACCTGAGACCTTAGCTTAAGAACTTCTTCACTCAGGCTACTATTTGTCTTTTTGGCATCATCATCAACAACTTTTGATGGCATAAGAACTGAATGAGTTGGTGTTGCAGCACGGGGTGGGCTTGAACGTCGAGATGTTGGCGATGTTGCTCGAGAAACAATTCTTGATCCAGGAAGAGAAACAGAGAAAAACTTCTTGGACGTTCCAAACCCTGGGTTCCAAGACTTTGAGCTGTTCAATAATCCATTGTTCAAAACCCCAGTTGAAATGGGTGAGACACGACCTACATTAACATCCAGCTTCTTGTATCTACTGGAAGGTTCTGTCTCCACTTTCTTACGTAGATCTACAGAAAAATTACTTCCAACCAGAATATGAGATTTATCATTCTTTTCAATAAGTCCATTTAGCCCCTGATTCATACTTCCTCTCCTACTCAGAGATGAATGAGACGATGAGTCGGTGTCAGGGGATCTAGTAAGTTTTCCAAAACAACTATCACACACACGATATGCTTTGTTAGGATATGGTGCCATGGAAGCTTTGAGTGACTTTTTACCACTGCATGAGTGACAAAAGACAAGTCCACAATTGTAACAATTGTGGCGTTTTCTTTTGAAATTAAATGGAAGACGGCAACCCGAGCACATTGATTGATCAACACCTGAGACCCATTTGTGAAGACATATAGCTGCAGAGAAATTAGCCCCACAGACTACACTTTTCACTTGTTTATCTTTTAAAGCCTCAACAAGAGTTGGGGAATTTCTGTCATCTGTATCCCCTTGACCTAAACGACCATTCAAGCCCTTTCCCCAAGTATAAACCTCCGTTCTTGAAGTTAAAACTACAACATGATGAGCACCACAAGCTATTTCTTCAACAAAGTTCTTCAAAAGTTTTCCATCAACTCGGGTAGGAAGCTTTCCGTCAGCTTGTGGATTTCCTAGCTGACCATAAACAGGGCTTCCCATAGTGTAAACATGGCCAGTTGTGGTTAGTGCAACAGTTAGGCTGTGACCACAAGCCACCTGACAGAAGTTTGGTTCAACAAGTGCCGCAACACAAGTTGGCACTAGTTTTGCCTCCTTATCACCATGTCCAAGGCGACCTTTATCTCCATCACCCCAGGTAAAAAGCTTCCCAGAAGAGCAGTTACTGGAACTTGAAGACCCAACCATAACTTCAACAACAGCAGCAGTGTGCCAAACACCACATGCTGAACGGACAGTGCGCAGACCCTTAAGGGACTCCACTTCCCTGGGTACTGACACACTAGTCCGATCTCCATGTCCCAATACACCAAAGGTTCCATCACCATAAGTAAACAATTGCCCTGCAGAAGTTACAACCGCCGTATGCCATGGTCCACATGAAACGGATGAGACACGTACTCCTTCCAAGGGTCCATTTAACTTTTTGGGAGTCCACTGACTTGATTCACTTCCATGTCCAAGGACCCCGAAATTGCTAGATCCACCCCATGTGTATAGATCACCGCTTAGGGTAACGGCACAGGAATGGTACTCTCCACAGGCAACAAGCTCGACATTCACATTCTTGAATCCCTCTATAAGCTTTGGATGCGCAACATCAGAATCTACACCATGTCCAAGTCTGCCTCCTGTTTCCTTCCCCCAGGAGAAAACCTCTCCTTGCTTGGTAACTAAAGCAGCGTGCTGTCTACCACAAGCTATATTCTGAACATCAAGGACTACAGCAGATTCCAAGGCTTTGGGAAACAAGGAATCCACCTTAGTCCCAGAAGAACTACCAATCCTATGGATGCTGCCCCCCATAATGCCATCTCCAGTGCCTTCCCCCCAGAGAAAAACATCCCCTAAAGCATCACCGTCATCATGACCAGATCCATGGCTTGATGAACTGACAGCACTTGATAAGCTCACTCTAATTGCATCCACATTGGTTCCATTTATGCGTCCAGTCATTCCATCTGATCCCCCTGATGAGCGAGAGTGAATAGAGCTAGATGCAATTTCTGAAGGATAGAAAATCTTGGGAGGAAGAGCACATAAGGACACATCTGACAATCCATTTGATAAACCGATTTTTGTCGGACTTTCAACTGGTGTATGAAGGCACGAATTGTCGGTCTGATCCTACAACCAAAAAATAAAGTTTAATCTCCATGCGAACTGTCTAGAGATGCACAAAACTTGTAGAAAGTTACGCACCTTCTGCGAACTATCACCACTAGCAAATGGAGAGCTAAATGCTGAACTACTTTGCCCTTGTGCTCTGGGACTAGTTGCTTCAGATGAAACTCCACTTCTTGATTCTCCTCTCACCTTCTGATGATTACGACGTGTTATTAGTGCTTTTAGACCAGTGAACCATACCTCAGCTTCATCTTTATCCTTGCAAATCTGATGGAGATTAACAAGAGAACATTAAAAGATGAACAAATGTCAGCATAAAAGTAAAATTATTAACTCAATGGATGGAGGGACTGAATTAAAGATCCAAAAAGAGACACACAAGAACAAACATTAAATAAATAAATAAATAAAAATTACCAAATCTAAAGATCTGTCGTCATATATGAGTGAAAATGATTGATATTCCTTCTCAGGTTGCGGATATCTCTGAAATATTGGCTGTCAGAACAAGATGATGAGTAATTAGTATTTTCCAATATATCAGGAAGTAGAAAAGAACATTCTTTCGATGTGGAGGTGGCACCGAGATTCTACATCAGCTTTTTCTTCAATTTATGTAACCGCATCAAGGGGATGTCAATTTATTGACAAAAGAACATTCTTCATTAGTTAAAAACTTGGTACATGGAGGAACACAATCCAAAAGCACCGAAAGGCATGATACGGCTTTCTCATGGAAACACGTACATGAAACCATGAGCATCTGGCTAGTCAATTAAAAGCATCTAAACTTCAGAGAAATATGTTCGCCAACTTACAAGCAAGAAATGGTGGAAAAGACCTTGAGAAAGAGCATCACAAGGAAAACATATACGTACAAATCTTAAGAACGACGAAAGGAAAACAAAAACTACAAAGGACTTTTTGGGACAATGGATGCAATATTAGACCTTGAATTTTATTCCCTTCTCCTCATTGCTGACGAGATATTTTATCAACGCTGGTTGTGCAGATATTCAGCGAACCTAAAAGAAACTTACAGTGCGCTGCCCTGGTATTATCCTGGAGATGTGATTTATTTTTAGATGCTTCTCTTCTTTGCCCGAGAGCCATATTAAAACAGATTCATCCTGCAAAGATGAACGAATGCAGTCAGTTTCAGAAGCCACGAAAGAGTACAACCTAGAAATAACTCATCTGTAGAGAATTTTATAATTGGCTGGATATTTTGAAAGGCATGGCATGATTCCAGTGATTGTACATCAAGAGACTGCACGTATATTTGTATGAAGAAATGCGATATCAACAATACTTAATTATATGCATACCTATGTATATATAGGTTAGGAGCAGCCCTTTTTAATATGAATTATGGCACATGGAGGCGCCCAAAAGAAGTCCCATGGCAGTGTGGGTCTAATACCAGTGAATCAATAAGAGATGTACCAAATGTAGACGTTTCATCACTTGACATTTGATTTTAGTATGGACCTAGATTCAATGTGATGCAGAGATGTACCCTGCATGCATAGAACTTTTCTGCATATAGGAGCCACCATCTAAGTCCTAGCTGTTCTACAGTGTGGCCAATGAATCAGATATATCTTAAAAGTCTACATAGTTTCCACCTGCATTTCACCCCAGGCTGCGAAAACTATAATCATGACTACATAACGGGATCCAAGATAAATCACCATGAACTAGCGTGGGAACGTCTAACAATAATGCAAAACAAGAAGTTGATAATACGCGCATAATGTACTGAGGCAACTTTGCAGAGAGAGGTTCGCAATACTTCTATAGATAGCCGGATTCATGTTCAGAAGTTGCATTGGATAAACATACATGGAACACCAGCAAATTTTTTTTTATGAGCAGAGCAAGGTCGATGTCAGATATCAAGGAAGAAAAGGGAAAGGCTTAGTCTTACATTGGCCAGCCTGAAGGGACAAAATTTGGGCTTCCCTCTGCGCCCGTACTTGAGCAGACATGCACCTTTTTTCAATGCAGTAATTGCCTGTCGTGTGACGAAGAAATATTCCCAATCAAGTTCATAAAAATCTCTGAAAGTCTAAAATAGCACTGAAACAAAACTACATAAAAGCTTCGTTTAATATAGGAGAATAAGGCACAAGGAATCTCGGTCGCATGCAGTACCAAAAGATTGTTACTTATTTTGTGCTAGCACGTGCCAATGTCATCCTATGTTCATTTAGGAGACCTAAAGCAGTAGGCGATGTTTGCAAATTCGAAACAACCAATTCTATTAGGCACGAGCAGCAAAGTTGGAGCGACTCGATTGCACTTCAACTTCTCGTTGGTGAAAGAATTTGCCGTTGGCAATTATAGAAAAATTAGAGGACAAGTAAGTTTTCTTAAGCAGAGATACCGAACAACCATTTCTTTCTCCCAAATTACTAATCCTCCATGATTCAATCTTCTTTTAACAATCTAGAAGGGAAAGCCATCTCATCAACAAGGACTCCACCATTAAAACTAATTAAAGTAGCACACGGCAAGTGTTATTAAACAAAAAAGTCAACTGTCATTTCCACAAACCAATGACTACAGTCGTCGACCAAAAAGAAAATCACTACGAGTGCTCGACCAAAGATTAAGGACAGCATCAAACTTCGATTGCTTCAACAATCTAAGCACTTACCAGCTCAATATCCCTCTCCAATGGCCCCACTTTGGACTGATCCGCGGCAGTCATCCTCCTCGCCGCGCATGAATCTCAAAGCTACCTCTCCAAAACACCGAAGCAACAGAAATCTCTAGAGCAAGAAGCAACGGTCCGCTCCTCCATCTCCACCCGTCCTCCTCTCAAAAACCCCCTCCGAACTCAAAACCGCTCCGACCAAATCAGACCCTCCACATTGCCAAGACCGGCGCGCGAGCTCCGTCGCGATCGGAATCGCGCCACCTCCAGACGCCGCTCGGAGGAAATGCCGATCGCCGTTCCTCAATACGCGGCGCCACGGAATCCGAAGAAACCTAAGAGGGGGAAAACCACGGCCACGCGAGAGAGAGAGAGAGAGCTTTCGCCGACTTTAGGAAGGAGAATCGCAGGGGGAAGATGACAAGCGAGATTGACGTTTACTAAGATGCCTCAGTTCGTTCAGTCCGAGGGCTGTTGGCACGCGAGGGAGAGGGAGAGCGAGGGAAAATGCGGGGTGGGAAACCGCGAGAAAGTGAGGGAAAATGCGGGAAAAGCAAGAGAGAGAAAAAATCACAGAGGGAGGGAGATCACAGCCGCGGAGAGGGAGAGAGCGACAGAGTGAATGTAGAGTGTTGCAGACAGGAGGGAGGAGAGAGAAAATGAAAAGGAGAAAAAAGGCCAAGTGAAAATGATTGATACTGATAGAGAGAGAGAAGTGAAGTGAAGTGAAGCGAAAACGAAGCGAGATTATAGGGTTTTTGGCTGCTCCACCCCCCCTGGCATTGACTTGTTGACTGTTGCGCCTGGAGTCAAACGCCCACCGTTGTCATGCCACGTAACCAAGTCTTCCATG